>JAEIFJ010001427.1:1200000-1800000 GCA_018903435.1 Leucophenga varia
ATTCGATCCGTTGCTCGGTTTGCCGATGCCGATAAATCAAGCGGCACAACAAGAACAATTTTTACAAACTTTCGGCCAAAATCTAAGAGCGTTGAGTCCAACAATTGAAGAAAACGAACATAATAATAGTTCATTCATTGCGGAACAGACACAGTTTATACCACCACAACAAACACAACAACGTAAGAGTGTTACTTGTGCCAAATCTAAAGAAGTTGATTTTGAATTTAAACCTCCAGTGGATAGATCGAAAGTAAGTAAAAATTATTTGATGGACTTAAATTGAAAAACTAATTCCTTTTTTTTGGTTTTATCGAATTACAGAAGCATGCTAAAATGAGTGTCGACGTTATTGACAACGATTGTAACAAAACCTTTGAAAACTCCAAGTAAGTACAATAAAATCGAATATCTTAGAGATCTAATAATTAATTAAATTTCTTTATTTTCATTAACAGTTCACACTCGGAGGAAAAACATCTCGCTTACAACAAAATGGATGAACTTGAGAAGAAAATTAAGAATGAAGTGTAAGCAGATTAATTTATTTACTTATTAAAATTAAAATAAATATTTACATTGAATTTATTTGTTTCTTTCTTTATTTCAGCTTAAAGACTGAAGATGTGGAAAAGAAACTGAAAGATGCCGAACAAAGAGAGGAGGCGTTAATCAAACGAATAACAGAAAAAGACAAGACAGTTTCAAAATTAAAGTAAGCAACACCCACCCACTATTTGTCTTTTTTGTGTGTTCAATAATAACATTAAAATAATTATCGTAATTCTCCCACATTCGCAGCGGTGTAATCGAAGCCTACGAAAAAGCCATAGCAGAGCTAATCAGCGAAAAAGAACAATTGGTACAAAGTTATGAGAGACAATTATGTGAAGTAAAAACCGATCGAGATTCAAATTATCATCATTTAACGTCACTGGAAACGACCTTTTCCGACTTGCATGTGTAAGTTAAGATCGAAACTGTTTGCGTTAATATCCTTATGGGGTATGACAATAACCACACGTAGAGTTCAGTACTCGTTGGTGACCACTTGCATCTTTAATAAGAAACTGTATATGAAAGATTTTTATTAATTAATTTTTTTTCTTCTGTTAACAGCAAATACGAAAAAGCAAAGAGATGACATCACATCTAAAATCAACTGAAGAAACATTAATCGGTGAAAAGAAACAAATATTGGAAAATCTGCGATTGCAGGAGCAGCGATATGAAAAGATGAAGAGTCATGCCATGCAGCAATTGGAAATGTACGTATTACAAAAAACTTTATTTTATTTTTAAATTTCATAAATAATTTTACTTATTCTTGTCTTTTTTTTTAGAGCTAATAAGAAACTTGATTCACTGACAAAGGATCATACGGTTGAAACTACAAAACTGAAAGCGTTACTCAAAAAAGAAGAAATATCACGCGCCTCCATAACAGAACAATTACAGCAAAAGACACGTGAAAATGCAGAATTGGTTAAGATATGTGATGAGCTTATCAATGGGCAAGGTAGTTAAAGCTGTGCGCTGCGCAACGTTGTTAAAATTTCTTTGCGAGATTAAAAAGAGTCAATCGCATGATTGTCAATGGGCATATTACTTATAATATACTCGTATATACACACATATATAGAAATACATTGTCATCGTTGTCATCGATTGTCTGTCTTCAGAGCAGCTGTGAATGCGCACACAAACACAGATACATACATACATATACATACCCACACACTATACAATATACATAACTCTTTCATTAAAAAAAAAAAAAAAAAAAAGATTCATCCGCACACAACTTTTTACATTAAAAAATTTTATACAAACAAATGCTGGAAGCTGTTGCTTCTTTAATTTATTTAAAGCAAAAAAAAAGATGAAACAGCAAAATGATCAATATATTTATTGTAGTTTGATATAAACGCATTGTATAGAGAATTCTTTAAGAGAAATTTGTTTTTGTACTATTGCCTGCTTTCATAGATATAGAAGAAATGCTGCCTCCTTTTTTTCCGTTATCAAATTCATAAACATATTTCATGCACTTCGCTTAAAAGTCAACGCAGTCATTCATTTACACTTTAAATGTAGTTTCATTTTTTTTAATTTTATTATTTAATTTGTTAACAATCTACAAAAATTTGCGCTTAGCTTCCAAAATTACATAACAGCGAAAAAGAAAACTAATTAAAACATATTTTAATCTAGCTTTTTAGTTAAAATACAAAATATATCAAGAATGAAAGCAGAATATGCAAATGACGGCGCGCGCGCGGATCTAAAGAGCAATGTTCCAGTAAATATATATGTATCATGTGAAATGTAACACATAATAATTGTATTTGTTATTGCGTTATCGAATAATTTGTTCATGATTAAATAAAAAATAAAAAATACAATAAATAGTAATAATAATATTAATATGATATTAAAGCAACAAATATACACAGAGAAATGCTTTGTTGTAGCGCGCCCCCCTCTAAAATACATTTAAAAACTGATTTGTTAATTTAAGTTCTGTTGTGTTTTGCTCTTAAAAACTAAAAATCTCTCCATCCTTTTTATTATTACTATTATTATTATTAAAATAATTTATGCTATAATTTATTATGTATAAAAAAAATAATGTGTATGAAAGCGGAGCGCATTATTGTCTGTTTTATTGCCTAAGTTATTTAGTTAAAAGAAAAATTAAATAATTTCTTAGTTTAGTAAGTGTAACTCGTAATTGAAATAATGTATTAAATTATATATATATATACTAAAAACGAAAAACTATTAAAAACCGATTATGCCTAAAAAACAAATAAGAAATATCGAATTTATATTTATTTTTATATATTTTCTTATTGCGCCTGAATACAGTTCTAATCGGATCGGTAATGGTAATTTGTAATTTGTTGATAATAAGCTACACAATTTCAATAATTTGCTGTAAAAGAAGTGTCTTTGGTAGTTATGGATTTTATTTTAGAATCATCAAATAATTAAGTCTTCTTTGTTTTTGATAAATTTTAAACTTTAATTAAATGTCATGCAAAACGTTTCGCTTTCAATTTTATAACAGGAAAATGAAAGTAATATGAAAATCGGTATAAAGCTTTTAATTGGCCATAAAAAAAAAGAATTGTAAGTGGCGTGCTAGTTGAAATCGAAGCATGGTATCCAGTCATTTACTTCCTAGGCGAATTTTATAATTTTCTGTGCGTGTCAGAAAAAATGTTTAGAATTGAAGGAAGGCAATTTGGAATTTATATGATTTTTTTCTTTTGTTAATTAAACATCAAAAGTATTTTAGACTGCTTACTTTAAAAATTATACATAAAAGAAACTACTTCCACAATTATTAAAACTTTACTAAGTCTCTACACTTCACTATAAATAAATACTAACATTTAAATACACAAAACAAAATATTAATTGATTAAAAAAAAACTTTGTTAAAAAAAGTAAAAACGTATTTAAAAAATTAGTTATCACATGTGTATAACAATGAAAAAGAATCCCAGTCCATGTAATCGAACAAAAACTATATACGACATATATAAATATATATATATTTTTCTAAAAGTTAAGCGTAAAAATTAAAAAAAAGTATGGAATATAATCTTAAAAATAAAAATAAATAAAATACATTTAACACAAAGACACAACACAGTATACAATAATTATGAAACATTTGTGCTTTTTTTAAACTAATTAAGTTTAATAAAGCAAAGTACACAAGAAATCTGTTAATAAAAACTGGAGAAAAATATCAATTGTGCTGTAAAATAATTTTTAAAGGATGGCATTAACAATAAAACTAATTAATTTACTTAAAAATACAAAGCAAAAAAAAAAGACACTCATATAGTCGGAAATGATTTGTATGCTAAGATTTTAGAGATAATACAAGTGGAAGAATTGAAAAGATTTCAATAAATATTATATACAATAAAAATTTATTGGTGTTTTTTTTTTTTAATACATTAAATGCTTCACATAATTGTAATTGCGGTCAGTTTTTAATAGGTGTCCTTGTAGTCCTTTTGGATACAATAATATGAATTGTCATGTTTATTGTTTATCGGAATCAAAACATTTTTATAAAATTAAATTTTTCAACAAAGTTTTCTAGGCTAGTGATCGGAGTTCTGCGTGTTTCCTTAAAACTTTTTTTCATAGACCTTTCTGATATAAATAAATTGGGAAACAAGCCATATCGATATATATTTTTAAAAACCAAAATGGAATTGAAAAAAAAAAATTAAAAGAGTACGAACCTACCCCAAATGCAACTATGCGCAATGTTGGCAATGCCTACAACGATCAACCCAAATCAGCTGATTACACAAAAAAATAAACAAACAAAAAAAAAAACATAAATAAAAAAAAAAAAGAAAAGTTTTCATTCCGGCGACAAGCATCGAAAAGTGCGAATGTGCGTTTGAAGCCAGCATAAGCGTATTACGCAATATCAATTTAAACAACAACAACAAAGTAATTCTCTAATCTAATATTCATATTATAGTTTGATGACCATGAACTTTGCTGGGAAAGTAGTGCTTATCACCGGCGCCAGCTCAGGCATTGGAGCGGCAGCAGCTTTGAAATTTGCCAAACTTGGTGCATGCCTCGCATTAAATGGACGTAATGTAGACAATTTAAAGAAAGTAGCAGACGAATGCTCAGCCTTAGGCAGTAAACCGGATCTAGTTGTTGGTGACATCAGCAAGGAGCAGGATACCGAACGCATTTGGAAACAAACACTGGAAAATTATGGAAAATTGGATGTACTGGTGAATAATGCTGGCATTATCGAGACAGGCAGCATTGAGAATACAAGTCTGGAACAATACGATCGTGTTATGAATACCAATTTGCGTGCTATCTATCATCTCACCATGCTAGCTACACCGGAGCTGATCAAGACCAAAGGTAACATTGTTAATGTTTCCAGTGTCAACGGTATACGCTCTTTTCCCGGCGTATTGGCGTATAACATTTCTAAAATGGGTGTTGATCAGTTTACCCGCTGCGTTGCTCTTGAGTTGGCAGCAAAAGGTGTGCGTGCCAATTGCGTTAATCCTGGCGTAACGGTAACTAATCTGCACAAGCGTGGCGGCATGTCGGAGGAGGCATATAAAAACTTCTTGGAACATTCGAGGACAACACATGCACTTGGACGTCCAGGCACGGTGGATGAGGTAGCTAATGCTATTCTCTTTTTGGCCAGTGACTTGGCCTCTTTTTGTACGGGCGTAAGTTTGCCCGTAGATGGAGGACGTCATGCCATGTGCCCGCGTTAAAAAATTGAATGAAACATGAATTTTTTTTGCATTTATACAGTTAATTTTTTTTTTATATTTTAAGACGAAAGCTTTTCAAAATAAATTTTATTGTACTTTATTAAAATTTTATATTTCTGTTATCTTAAATATGGGAAAAGCTCAAGATCAACAGGTGAAAAAAAGGTGCTGCGTTGATTCGTATGAATATTGGCCAGAAGTGGCACGTATCATCACCTATTATTGTATTTGACAAATACGCCCATAACTTTCTCAAAAATACGTTTTCAAACAGATTACAAAAATAAATTTATTAAATGCAACCACAACAATAACAAATGCTTTTCTAATATATTTCTAAGCATCAAAACTAACGTGGACACATTGCATGACGTCCACCATCGACCGGCAAACTAGCTCCGGTTATAAAACTAGCATCGGCGCTAGCAAGAAATGCGATTGCCGCTACCACCTCCTGCACCTCTCCAGGACGACCCAATGCATGTGTTGTACGAGAATGTTCCAAGAATTTGGCATAAGTCTGTTCATCCATACCACCTCGTTTGTGTATTTCCGTAATTATAACACCCGGATTGACGGCATTGCAACGGACACCTTTTGGTGCTAACTCAAGCGCAACGCAGCGGGTAAATTGATCCACCGATGCCTTGGAAATGTTGTACGCTAATACACCAGGAAAAGAGCGAATACCGTTGACACTCGAAACATTGACAATGTTACCTTTGCTCTTGATTAATTCCGGCGTTGCCAGCATTGTCAATTGATAGACAGCGCGTATATTTGTATTCATTACGCGATCGTATTGTTCCAGACTTGTATTTTCAATCGTGCCGGTTTCAAGAATTCCTGCATTGTTCATCAGCACATCCAATCGTTTATATTTGGCTAATGTCTTCTCAAGTATGCTGGCCACATCGACTTCATTATTCATATCGGCTTGTACAAGCAAAGGAGCTTCTCCGCCAGCATCACTGATCTTGTTCGCTACTTCTTCCAATTTAACTTTATTTCTACCGACAATTGTCAAGAGTGCGCCCAGTTTAGCTAGATGTATTGCAGCGCCAGCACCAATTCCAGAACTTGCACCGGTTACGATAATAACTTTGTCCTTCAGACTTGACATTTTGTTGAGTAATCTTTCTAAATGTCTATTTCCACTGTTTATATCAGAAGTATCAAGAGCTTTATTAAGTGTTTTTTTTTTTTTTTTTTTTTGAAAGATAGGGATGGAACTTATCGATATCATTGGCGTAGAAATTCTTTAAAGGGAACAAATACAGAGTCAAATGATTTTTGGAAATAATTATTATTATTAATCATTCGTCGTATGTTTCCGATATTCAAGTCCAATTTTACAGTCGTTTCTTAGTTTATTAAATATGTAGACTACGCCTCTGAATATTAAGAATCATTCCATCTCTAGAAACTTTTCACAAAATATCATTTTTTTAGTCATCAAAATGAGCTTTTCCGGAAAGGTTTGCATTATCACAGGCGCAAGTTCAGGCATTGGCGCCGCCACTGCTGTTGATTTGGCTAAATTGGGAGCCAAACTGGTTTTAGTTGGACGCAATGCAGAGAATCTACAAAGCACCGTTTGCGCTTGTGTAAAAGCCGCCGGAAAGGATGGTACAGAACCTGTAATGCTCATCGCTGACATGAACAGCGAATCGGATGTTCAAACGATTATTGAGCAAACAATCGTTAAATTTGAACGTCTTGATATACTAATCAATGCCGCCGGAATTATTGAGAATGGCTCCATAGAGAATACTTCTCTGGAACAATATGACCGCGTGATGAATACGAATGTACGTTCCATATATCAATTAACCGCGCTAGCTACGCCGGAATTGATCAAAACAAAAGGAAATATCGTCAATATATCCAGTGTTTGTGGTTTACGCTCTTTCCCTGGTGTTTTGGCTTACAATATCTCAAAATCGGCAATTGATCAATTTACGCATTGCGTGGCACTTGAGTTGGCATCCAAAGGTGTACGTGTAAATGCTGTTAATCCTGGTGTTATCGTTACGGATCTACACAAGCGCGGTGGTATGTCGGAGGAAAAATATAAAGAATTTCTGGAGCACTGCAAGCAAACCCACGCACTGGGCCGTGCCGGAGAAGTACAAGAGGTTGCGGCTGCCATACGTTTTTTGGCCAGCGATGAGGCTAGCTTTATAACCGGCGTAACATTGCCAGTGGATGGGGGTCGACATGCTATGTGTCCACGCTAAGAAACTGCATTTGATTAAATAAATAATTACAAAAATACTTGCAAATGCATTTTTCTTTAGTCTATCGCTTTTTAAGTGGAATAATCGAACCTTTTCAAAAAATTTCCTATTAAGAAACAGCATAATTTTTTTTAGTGACTTTTCGGTGATTACTGAAATTTCTTAAACTGGACTCTACACAATGCTAAAAACCTATCAAAGTGAAAAAAATCTTTCAACACTAAAACTTTAATAGTAACAAATCGGTACACGTTTTTTTTTCTTTTTTAAACTTAATTGTTTTATTTTATAAAAACATTTTTCTTTTTTTTTATTCACGCATAAAATAATTCTCTACGAACATGTCTAAACTTCGTAGCCATAAGATTTAATGATCTTGTTGAATGGCTCAGCAGCCTTGGCAATGTTCTCGCGTGCCTTTTGTGTCAGTTTCTTCAGCGCTCTGTTTTGCTTCAGAGTGACATGGAGCTTAGCCTTACGCTTGCGTTCCAGACTCTTGATGACATCCTGGTAGTGCCAGCCAACTTCGTGCGATAGACGTCCAACCTGGCAGTATTTGCGATCGGAGCGCAGAGTAAGCACACGCATAGCGATTGGTACACAAACGCGACGACGCTTATCATAAGGAGCTGGGATACCATCGAAGACACGCAGACGTGAGAGTGCAGCCTGGCCACGCTTGGTCTTGTGTGGAATCATGCCTGCAATAAATGAAGTCTCATTAATTCAAAGTACTTTATGCAGAATAATTGCTTATTATGAAATTCATGTTGCATTCAGTTCAATTTTTGTTACACGATTTTCGTTCAAATAATGTAGGTAAGTAAAGGGTTTCGTTCATCATTAAAAAGCAAAAAAAAAACAAGAGTTTGAGCGCAAGTCAAATGGGTAAACATACCTGTAAGAAAAGAAAAAATATTTATTAGTTTTATACTCAAACTTACTTATAAAATAGTAAAGTGTTTAGTTTAAGATCAGCTGTCGTTTGTTACATGTTAAAAATTCAAATAATGTAGGTAAAAAATTGTAAACATCATGAAAAAATTAATCAAACAAAAAACAAAAAATGGTTCATGTTTACATACCTCTAACAGCCTTGTAGAAGATTCTGGATGGGGCACGGAAGTGGAAAGGACCGCGAGCTGGATTGACGTTGCAACGTTTACGCAAGTAGGACAAGTACTTCATTTTGTTTCTGTAGAAGTGGCCGGAAAGGTTCAACTCTTCGCAGCGTACCACAGCAACCTTGCCGCCTTGCAACAAGTATTTGGCAGCAACGGAGGCCAAACGGCCGAGCAAATGGCCGCGACCATCAATAACAACGGTCTGTTTGAAGATAAAAATAAGGTATACAAAAATTAGTTAATTCATAATAAAAAAAAAAAAAAAAAAAAAAATGCATTCAACACACAAATGGAAACAGTGAGGTTATGTCGCAAAAAGTACATAAACAAAAATAAAAGTTGAAATCGTTTTTACTTTAATTGATTTGTATATTTACAATTAAAATATGTTTTAACACAGGAAACAAACGATTGCATAGTCTACAAATAATGTTTGATCGTTTTTACGAAAAATACTCGCAGCAACGCCGTTTGACGTTCCCCTGGCAGCCATTAATGCACGTGTACGTTTTGCAGCGCGTTTACAAAGATTTCAATACACAAAACTATACACTTGGCATATTGTTTTTTACACAAAACTTTATTCATGTTATAGCTTATAGTTTGCTACATATTTTGCACACACTTTCCCATTTGTATCGTTATAAAAATTACACTTTTTTGTAAAAAATATCGGCGCTTACCCTGTTCGTCAAACCAGTCATGTTTAAGAACCGCACGGAAAGAAAAAAACCACAAAACGGAAACGTCCATGTTGAGATAAACCATCATTGTGAATTACGACTGTGGTGAATTATTGTGAATTAACGAATTGAACAGCCCTGTGCGCGTTATTGGTCCGTGAGGACATTGAGGACATTTTTTGGTATTTTTCCGGACGTCTGGTATTTGTGGGGACAATCTCTGGTATTTGTGAGGCCAGTTACCCTGTTGCGTTTCGGTCTCAATGCATTAGTGCATTTGTTGTTGTTGTTTCCACTGTCATTAGTCACAATAGAAATAAATTGTTATTGCAATATAATAAAATAATATATTCTAAATTTCTTGTATAAAAAACGTTAGCTTCTTCCATAAATCAAAATTGTGCAATCATTTTGTTGTTGTTTTTAAGGTAAATTTTGTTTAAAGTGCTACTGAAAACAGTGCCACTCCCTTGTACGTTTTTCTGATTACTTGTATCGGCTTTTTTTTTTGTTGTTTTTAATCGCATACGCCGCCCACTTGCTGTGCAGATAAGATTTTAGAGAAACATTAAATTACTCATCGTCAAAACCATTCATTTACTATGTGGAAAGCAACTGCTGGAATACAAATACAAAATGCAAATGACGCACCGGCCGAAGATGATGACTGGGAGACTGACCCAGATTTTGTTAACGATGTAAGCGAACAAGAGCAGCGTTGGGGCGCTAAGACGATTGAGGGCAGTGGACGTACGGCCGGCACCATCAAGTGAGTAATCAAAAATGCATTTGATAAATGAAACTCTTTGTCTGCTTACTATTTTGGTTACTTAATTTTATTGTAGCATGGAACAACTGCGCTCCGAGACCGAGCAATCTGATCAAAATAAGAAAAAGCAATTGCTTCAGGATCAAAACGCCGGCTATGGTTATGGAGGTAAATTCGGTGTTGAAAAGGATCGTATGGATAAATCGGCTGTTGGCCATGACTATCACGGCAAGGTCGAGAAGCATGCTTCACAGAAAGATTACAGTGAGGGGTTCGGTGGAAAATTCGGTGTACAAACGGATCGTGTTGACAAGTCGGCGGCAGGTTGGGATCATGTTGAAAAGGTAGAAAAGCATGCGTCGCAAAAGGATTATGCAACTGGATTTGGTGGTAAATTTGGTGTACAATCAGATCGTGTAGATAAATCTGCTGTGGGGTGGGATCATGTTGAAAAGGTTGAGAAGCACGAATCGCAAAAAGGTAAATTTTTTTGGTTTTACTTAAAATATTTTTCAACTTATCAGTTTACATATTCCATAGACTACTCAAAAAGGTTTCGGTGGCAAGTTTGGGGTACAAGATGATCGCAAAGATAAATCTGCACTTGGCTGGGATCATATTGAAGCACCGCAAAAGCATGAGAGTCAAGTAGATCACAAAGTTGGTTTTGGCGGTAAATTTGGTGTGCAGAAAGATCGCATGGATAAATCTGCAGCCGGTTATGATGATAGTGGCAAGCAACAAGTGGGCACAGCGTATACAAAGGTAAAACCCAATATTGAAGGAGCTAAACCATCCAATTTGCGTGCCAAGTTTGAAAATTTAGCAAAGAACTCGGAAGAGGAATCACGAAAACGTTCAGAGGAACAAAAGCGTTTACGCGAAGAGAAGGATAAGCGTGATCGTGAGGAAGCAGCTAAAAAAACAATTGTAGAAAATAAGCCACGAACATCGGCTGAGGAAGCCCGCACTACTCCACCAAAAGGCAGCCGTACTGTCATCAATACTGGACGTTCCGGTGGCATTGGTAATGCCATAAGTGCCTTCAATCAAATGCAATCACCAACAACAGAAACACCACCAGCGCGCAAAGAACCTATTATAATACCGAAAAAAGAAGATCCCGAAAAGACTGCAACAGTAGTAGAGTCACAGCAAGAACCAGAACCGCAGCAGCCAAAAGCTGTGCCGCAAGAAACAGCATCAACACCTGCAGTAGTTGAGGAAGCTCAACCGAAAGCTGTTGCTGCGCCACCACCAGATGTAATTCCATCCATAGAAGTGGAAACAGTGGCTACACCACCACAGTTGAGCTCACCTGAACCGGAACCAGAACAAAAACATATATCAGAGCCTGAACCAGAGCCTGTATATCAAAATAAAGTAGAAGTATTTGCAGAGCAAGCAGCAGCTACACCAATAACAACACAGCAACCAACAACTGAAGTTAATTCCGTTGAATCGACGACTGGTGAGGAAGATGCTATCTATGCTAATGCACCAACGTCTGACAACTTGTCCGACTACCTAGAAGACACCGGTATGGAAATTTATTTTATTTTGTTATCAAATTTTATTTAAACGTTTCTTTTTTATCGAAATATGCATTTAGGTATACATGCAATTGCGCTCTATGACTACCAAGCTGCAGATGATGATGAGATATCGTTTGATCCAGATGAAATTGTTACACACATCGAGAAAATTGATGAAGGCTGGTGGCGTGGCTTATGTAAGAATCGTTATGGACTCTTTCCGGCCAATTATGTGCAAGTAATCAATTCCTAGAATGCATTTAAAATGCTTCCATTTCTGTTGTGCAAAAATTTGAAACAAATTGCTTCCGTTTGAAATTAAAATGCTGTACTGAACAAATTGAAATGGGGAGTGTGGAAATTATTAAATTACAAGACAAATTGATTATTTTTAACTATTAAGAAGAAATTTTATTTAATTTACTACTAAATTATTTGAAACAACGAATTATTTAATTGCAATAGCATAAAAATTCATAGCTTTGTACATCTGCATATATTCCATTATTATAAAAGTTTGTTTTATAATTATTTTTTACTTCTTTACATTCTTTGTTTTTGTTCATATTTTTTAAAAAATATGTTAAATTGAGATATTTTTGCATGGTGTGTCTTTATTTTTATGACTTAGCTTGTAAACTTTGTTTAGATTTTTTTTATTTTTTCTTTCGCAATGAAATTTC
This sequence comes from Leucophenga varia, assembly GCA_018903435.1. Classification (NCBI taxonomy): domain Eukaryota; kingdom Metazoa; phylum Arthropoda; class Insecta; order Diptera; family Drosophilidae; genus Leucophenga; species Leucophenga varia. The sequence continues at coordinate 1,212,332 of JAEIFJ010001427.1, forward strand.
GACAACGGTATTATTCATAAGAATTTCTATAAAATGTTAAAAGTGTTTGTTTGTATTATGATGTCAGGATAATGTTGAAGGACAGTCACAACCGAAAAGTCTGTTTTATATACAAAAAAAAAAAAAAAAAATAATAAATAAATAAATCAATAAAAGAAACTATTCGATAAATATTTAATAAAGTATTTTTTCTTAAAAAAAATATGTTTTTTGACTTTCTAGCCGTCGCATTGCATTGATTTTGTTCAGCCAAATCTAAATCAGGCTTTTATTAAATATCCCTTACCAATTTATGCGCATTAAGTGTTTATACCATCTTTTCTGTATGCTGCGTGTTTCTTTTAAAGTAATTACGCAGACTGATCTTTTTCTAGACAGAATATTCTACAAACTCGCCATTTTGTTTGCTTTCAGCGAAGAACTTTTCGTTCAATTTCTGAATGCTACCACTGGTATTTTTTTATTTTATACAAAAAAATCAATAAATAAAAATAGTGATGTATATAAAACATTTGTAGCAAAACATTTTGAATTGTTACCAGACATAGTTGGTAATAAATTTTTCAAAGACAGCATTCATATGACTCGTATACGTAAAGTTCTTTCAATAAGCTTATCAAATAAAAATGTACCAAGGTGTCCAGCGGTGTTTGTGATAGACACCGAAATGTATATTGCAAGACAACACGTACTGCAAAATTTACAACTTTTTCTGTCAGTCAAAAAATGAGGTGTCTGGTTGATTGGCTTGGAGACAGAGTTCTTTAAAATCAAAACGAAAAACGCCAAACTTCAAACAAAATATTATTATAATGGGTATTTTTTTTTCAACAATTCTTGAGGACCATATCTAAATAAAGAGAGACAGAGAGAAACAATGATATAAATTCGCGTGAGTGGTTTATTTTCCGGATTATGATAAGAAATGCGTGCGCCGTGAAACGTTTGAAGAATTACTTTTGATAGACAAGTTAAGGGTACTTAAGTACTATTATTATATGATCTTAAACTTGCATTGACGCCTATATAAAACAGAAAGGGAGAACATCTATGTCTACTTTTGATGGTAATACTTTACTATATGTGTTGTTTCAGAACGCTTGGCTATCTTCAAAGATCGAATTCGAAAGCTTACTGTCAACTTTTTAGAATAGTTTGTGTCAATTATAAAATTTTTGTGAAATTTGTTAGTCATATAAGAAAATATGTTATAAATAAAGCAACTATTACATCATTTTTCTTAATTTTTAAACAATTTTTAAGTATTGAATTTTATTGTATCTAAATATTTTTGACAAATTGAAGTTTTTTAAGTTTCTAAGTTTCTCAGAAAATTTCTAACAGAACTTTTTAGATTAAAAAGAAATTTCTTATAATCCACGTCATTAGATAAAAACCAAAACACGTTTTATAAAAATAAAAGAATGATATATATTTTTAATGCAAGTCCATATTTATGAAATTTTTATGAAAAAAAAATATATTCTTTGCATGAAGTCTAGTTTCCGTTAGTATTCTTTCGCCAAAAAATATTTAGTATTATATACGAATTTATCTTAAAAAATTAAGAGACGGTGTTGTCATAAAAAGATATTCAATCCTTATTTAAAAGATCCCCACAGAATAATGGAAAACCCCACAAAACCGCGATATATTTGAAAAATTAAATTTATTTCTCTTTTCTTATCAGTTTGCTCTTATTTGTTTTTCTCCAAATTCTCTGTCTGACATATGTCAAAAAACCCAGTGAGAAAAAAGTATCGATGGCTCTATGATATTTTTTGATATGTAAAACATCTTTTTTTAAATAAAAAACTTTTTGTATATAGTATTTGTCTAATAACTTCCATAATAAGAAGTAGTCTATTCTAGCAACAAAGAATTGATACAACAAAGTATTAGAATATAGATATTTAACAGTAAAAATATAAAATATAATTTATTTTGTTTTTCTATTATATTTTTAAGTTGAAACAAATCTTAATTTGATGTGCTTAAGAAAAAAGAAAACCAACTAGTTTTAGTATTGTCAATTTCCTACTGGGGGTCTTGCTGTCAATTTTTAGTATAAAACATTGCTGCCACCTCGCAGTGTTGCCAGTCGAACACAGTTGCTAGACACAGCTTGACGTGTTTCTTTGGTACGCGGTATTGTGTGGAGCTTATCGTGAATGTGTGTTTGTGTTTTTATAAATGCGTGCGTGCCGAAAATTAGACGTAAATGTGTGTATGTGCCTCAATGCAATGTAAACGTATCAAAAGAAAAAAAACAGCATATTGTTTAATAAAACAATTGTTTTATAAATAAATCAATAAAGAAATAAAAGGAAATATTTTACAAAAAAGGAATGCATAAACTTTTCTATTCTAATTGGATTGAGTGAGTGTTGCTGTCGTCTCCGCCGCGTGGACATTTAATTGAAGAGAGGAGTACAAACATACACACTAATACATATACATATATACATATATATGCTGCACTGCTGACACGAAACTCAACAAGAAGAAGAAGAAGAAGAAGCAGCAGCAACAATAAAGCAAGAACAACAAAAACAAATATAAAAATGCATAAATTATCAAAAAATAAGAAGAAGCTTTAATTTTATACTTATGAAAAATGTTTTAACAAAAACACGGATTATCATTCAAAAAAGAGTTTTTAGTTTTATTTTCGTTTTGTGTTGTTAATTTTTTGAATTTTTTTTTTGTGATATAATACTATAAGTGCTAAATTTGTTAGAGTTTTTCGTTTATTATTGTAAAAACAACAACAACAACAAATCGACTAATCAGCCTTTGTCGTCTCACTCTCGCTATATCGTTCCTTATTACTCATACATACATTGGTACGAAGTGCACAGCATACATATCAATTAAATATTTTCCAATCAAAAATAAAACAAAAAACTAATTGCCACAAGTGATTTAATTTCGCTTCCTATTTACAAAACGCCGCACGAAATAATTTTTTAGTTCAAGTGAGTATATTTTTATGTTGTTGTTTTTATTGTAACTGTAAAGTTTAAATTCAAAAGAACGAAGTAGTTCATCTTTTTGTTTAACCTTCTGCGTTACTTATTTTTAGTATAGTGGTCCCTGAGTTTATGACATTGAACATGAAACCGAAGATCAGTTAAGTGCAATACAGATGATCATTTTTTTTTTTTTTTTTTGGTGAGTGTTACCATACAAAAAAAGATTCAATTGAATTCAAGCTTATCAATACTGAACTAGTTTAAAGTATAACAAATTTGTGTTTCTCTAAAGTTAAAGGTTTCTCTTTTTATGTATTTTCACATAGCAGCCTTAAAAATTTCGAAGGTCAACACTATTTTTTTGTAAATTTTAAATTGTTAACTGTTCAGTCATGCATTACAGTTTTTTCCGTAAAAAGATAAATTTTTTATTTTAATACAATATATCAAAACGGCGCTTCATGTGCTACTTGGTTGGGACTGTTCTATAGTCACTTCTATTTATATAGGTACAATATATTTAAAATCTAGAAATAAGTTTAAAAAGATTTACTTGTTTTCCTTAATATTTCCTAGTTTTGTTTTTGATGATTCTAAACCAAAACTGGATTGTTACTCAGAACGATAATCCCTTTCGTTCTATGCTTTTTTATCTGCTCTTTATATTTAAAAGTCGTAATATAAAAAAACAAAATTTATGGCTTTTTGCGCAACAATATTTACAATGACTTTAATTACGGCTTGAATACAAATTTTAAATAATTATTAGATGGGAAAATTGAATACGGGTACACAACTGATTTAATGGATACATTGTTGTTATATAAGTTAAATTAAATTATGTGTTTGAAGTTTGTTTGATTTTATTTAATACAAATATAATAATGTTGCTTTCGAAATCATTAACCGATTGCTCCAAAAGGTATTGTAAAAAGGATTAAAAAAAGATTTTGTAGAGTAAGCTGAAAGCTTTTAAATGAAAAGTGCTACGAAGATTGAAAAAAAAAAAAAATATTGAAAAATTTCTTTTAAAATGTTTGCATCAATTTAATCGATTTGTTTTTAGTAACTTTAATATCATCAACAAATTTATGCATAAACTTGAATACATTTTTGTCGAAGGTTAAAGTGAATCGATTTAAATATTTTTGTTTGCTTTTTAATTTATTACATGCAAAAATATATGAAGGTTCAAAATAAATAAAAATAGAAAACTCAAAAGAGCTTCCAAAATATCTAAAAGAAAATTGTAAATATTTTATTTATTTTAACATTTAACATTTTAATGATCAATTATAAATTTAAAAAGCTGCCATAGAATTAAATACAAAAAATATATTTTTTTTTTTTCAACAATAATCTTTCGTACACGTTTTATATTACAAAAATATCGTACATTATTTATTAATTTTAGAAAACAATTTTGGTATAAATATGAAACGATTTAACAACTGCGTAAACAATTTATTACTTATTTGTTTTTTGTGTATCTGAGTAAAACTTTTGAAACAACTGTAAATAAATAGTAGCTCAATTTATAGATAAAGTCTCAACAAATGCGTTCGTTCATATGTTTGTATATATATAAGCGGCCTATTAGGTTATAACACGTTTTTTATTTAACCATCTTTGGATGTAACTGCAGCGGCATAATTAGCCTTAAAGATACATAGATACATTTTTTTTATTATTTTTCTTAAAGAAACTCTAATGCATTCAGCTGTCAAGGTGAGCAACTCTTTGTATGACATTATGATATAAGGAAAAATATTTATATATTTTCTTTTTTTTCCATTCCAAGAGAGAACAAACGTTGACATTTTTCTTCGTCATTGGCTTTGGAGCATACAAAATGCAAAGATAAATAAAAAATATATTGTATCTGCAAATGTATTTTAGCGAATAACGTTTCAATATGTATCTCAACCGAAATTCTTTGTTTTGATTCTGAAAATATTTCTCGTTTAATACTATAAAAGCATGAGCTGTATGATTTTTATACACTGAAAATAAATTTGTTTTTTTTTTGCATATATGTTCAATGTGGTGACAATCGTTACTTATTTGTAGTTAACAAAATTTCAATAAACTGCAAATTGAACAAATTATCAAAAATCGATTTAAAACTGATTTTGCAATTTTTGTTTATATTTATATAGGTTATTGACTTTTTATACACTGCCTTCATAGTGTAGAAGGGTGTATATTGTTTATGCAAATGAATGTACCAAGCGAAAGAAGGCGTGCAGCATTTATGGGGTTTATACAATTCTTTCTTTTTGGGAGACTGTAAGAGCTACCAAAAAAGCTATCAATTAAGACCTCCTACATATGCATCTGTTTATGTTTATCAAATTATTTTCTTCTAAAACTTTATGGTTCATATAGACTAAAATCAGGGTATCATGCATTCGAGTTTACTTATTGTTAGCTGCAACATTTCTTCTTGTTTGTTTTTATATAAAAATAAATTTTTTATTGTTAACAAAAAGTATTATTTTATCCATTGTTTCTTTTTTTTTTTTTTGCATTTATTTTAAAAAAATATATATTTTGTTAATTTTTCTCTCTTCTCTCTCAATCGAAATCGTTCGTCTGTTGCGTGGGTAGTTTGATGATAATAATGTATAAATTGTTCTTTTAAATAAAAAAATTATTTATCAGCAGACATTCTTAGCCGGAATTCATGATTAATTTTTATTTATTTAGCGATACGCGTTATTTAAAAAAGTGTAGTTCAAATGTTTGTATAATTTGTATAATCTTTGTATCATTTGTTTGTTTAAATCAAATGCACAATTAGATTTAATTATGCAAACTGAAAAAATGATATTTATTTAAATTTGAATGCATTAAAACAAGTTTTTTTGCGTGAAGTGTGTTTTTTTTTTTTTTGTTAACACATTCGAACGTAAGCGGTTTTGTATTGTGTGATTGATTTAAAATAAATCAACATATATTACAGCTAATTGACATATTATAAAGTAATTAAAGGGTTTCGTATAATTAATATGGTTTATTCATAGCTTATCGAACTGACCTATACAAGTGTCTTTAGAAATTGCAATTAAGAACTTATCTTTATAACTCGGTTTTATTTTCCATTTCGAAATGGTTTTGTTTACTACTCAAAATTTTTATAGTAATATTATTTTTTGTAACAGTAGTTCGTTCAGTTATCTTAAAAATAAATCAAATACAAATAAAAACTCCACAATTTTTATCAGCAATATAAAATAATATAAAAATTTTAACTGAAAATATATGAAATGTATTTGTTTCTGAAATATGTAGCGAACTCACCATTTTTTTACGCTATGTATTTGTGCAAATGTAGCAGAAAGAGGGAGTCGTGACAGTTTCCACAAATCATCGAATGCTTAGTCGATAAGGCTAGTTACTCGAAAGGTTCTGCTAAAAAGTCCGTTCATATCTAAGATCGAATTAGTTTTTAAACTTACTTTAAGAAGTAGCCCCAAGTGTTTATACGACAATCTTACTACTCAAGTGCAGAGTATTTCGAAGTCGAATCAACTCGAGCACTCGTTTTTTCCGATTATTATTACGCAAACAGGAAGAACATTTTTTTTCATTTATTTGAAGAATAAAAGTACAATATAACTAGAACACTTAACATATTGCTTAAAATAATTGCAAAATGTTAAATTGATTTACTAATATTATTGCTAATAAAATGGCATAAAATTGTGAAATTAATCTTTGAAACAAGCGGTTATCATTACGCCCAGCCGTTTTTTTATTTTTTTATACATTTTCCAATTGAAATGCTGATTGGTGAATCGCATTCAGCGTTAAATTGAAAGATTTACTAAAACAAAATAGTGCACAAAAGATTTCGATGACTCAGCATCCGTAGTCTAGATTAAAAGACATTAAAGCGCATTTAAATGCAATTCGAGAGATAAGAAAAGAGAAATGCTGACCGATTAGTTGCGTTTAAATTAAAAAAAAGGTTTTTTTTTCTCAGAATTTTTATACCAATTGTTTGCTTTCATTAAATTTTATTTCCTTATCGTTATATTTATTTTTTGTGCAACAGAATGTCATCGAATGATGCATTTAATAAAAATGATGATACATCTGGCACCAGTAATGGCGGCACCAGCATACAAGATGCCAACAATAGCAGCGAGGCTGCAGGGAGTAGTACACAACAAGAACAGATTATAAATGATGGCTTGTATCTGAAACCGGGCAGCAAACAAGCATATTTTAGCGATGAAAAAGTGTTGATACCAGATGATACGCGGGTAAGTACTTTATTTTTTTTATTAAATTAAACTCTTTAGTCATATCTTCAATTAATTTTTTTTTTATATTGCAGGTCGGTTTTAGTTTTCGCAAACTATGGGCCTTCACGGGACCTGGTTTTCTCATGTCCATTGCATATCTTGATCCCGGCAATATTGAATCTGATTTACAATCAGGTGCAGCAGCAAAATATAAAATTCTTTGGGTATTGCTATGGGCAACGGTATTGGGTTTATTGATGCAACGCTTGGCCGCAAGGTAAGTGAGTTGTCGTTATATGTAGTTTGCCTTTAAAAGTACAAATAAATATTCTTTTTTCGATTGCAGATTGGGTGTTGTTACTGGACTACATTTGGCTGAGATGTGCTATCGTCAATATAAACGCCTACCACGTTGGATACTCTGGATTATGATTGAGATTGCCATCATTGGCTCCGATATGCAAGAGGTTATTGGCACTGCTATAGCAATATATCTGTTATCAAATAAAGTGTAAGTTCATTGCTTCTTTTTTATCTTTTTTAGTTGATAATAATCGACTTTATAATTAAATATTTAATTTTATAGTGTACCACTTTATGGTGGCGTATTGATAACAATATTCGATACATTCACATTTCTATTTCTGGATAAATATGGTTTACGTAAACTGGAGTTTCTATTTGGTTTTCTTATAACCGTAATGGCTGTGACTTTTGGCTATGAGGTAAGCTCTTGATTTATATAGAAATTTAGGGGATTTTGGTTTATATTAAATCCCCTTCATATTTTTTTTTTGTATCTTTGCTTATTTAGTCTTAATTTTTTTTTTCAACCTCATTAAGTTTTTTTTTTTTTTAATATTGCTGGCTTAACAAACAAAAATTCCCCACGAAAGCAGTAAAAAGTATTTTGTAGAATTGTTCAAAAAACATCAACAAATGAGCGTATGCATAACAATTATTGACATTTATCTCGAAATAATAATGGAAAAAAGTAAATAAAAATGGGTGCGCAACAGACATTTAAAACAATTGCTTTCGTTGCTGCCATTGCATGATAAAAACAAATTGTTTTTTAACAGTGGTGTAATGTGCGCAGGGATGAGTAGTAAAAAATCCCACCTATTTTTAAACAACTACAATGTACCTACTCAAAACAATATTGAATATGGAAAATATTTGTACAGTTTTTGCTGTTTCTTCATCCCCTTAAGAGAAAAAATGTATTCCACCTCTGATTATTCCACGTGGGGCGTTGTTTTAGTCTGATAGACTACAATAAAACTAAGTTTTTAATTTAAATATTTTTAAACTTTTTTTTTTTTTTAAAAATTTTTTTACAAATATTTGCAAATTGTGCTTATGATAATTATAAAAGCAGCAAAACAAATCTTAAATAAATATATTTTGCTTAATTTGGTTAGAATTTTATCTAAAATTTATAATACAAAAAACAATTAATTTATTAACTTAGATTTTCTTATTTAGATGTTAATTTTATAGGACTGAATGTTTTTACTTTAGATTAGATAATTTGTTTTTGAATTTTTGACATTGTTAAAATATGCTTCATTTTTATACATTATCAGTGGCGTAAAATTAGGTAAAATTTTTTTAGACATAATTTTAAAAATGGACAGTGAGTTTGTATGGGGGCCTTAGACGTAATATGATATATTCGTTAGATCAATTTAATGAGTCTATGAGAATTAATAAATAAGCAATAATATTTTTATGTTGGTTTAGACCATCCGTTCGACCTCATAACGCATGGCAACAAAACTTGAAAGATTTATACTAAGTTTCAGTACAATATCATTAATTTGAGTGACATGACAGGTTTGTACTGTGTCTAAATCACACAAAACTGCCGACAAATTGATAAACCTTCTAACATGGATCTGCGACTTGGCCAACCTTACCAAATGTTACAATTTTAATAAAAAAATATTTTAAATTTATACCGCTGACAGTTTATTGTATTGCATAAACTAACGAATTTATTATATGGTTTAAAAAATTTCTACCAATATATAAAATATGACTAATGCAGCTGTCAGCAATACGAATACAAATCATATACGTACTAAGTGTATGCCTTGCTGCTTATCTATGTCAATTGATGCACAATTTCAAAGAAATAAATTTATTCCAAACAGCTTTGTACATTTGAAAAGATAACTTCGTGCTTTGTTATAAAAATGTAGACCCGTCTGTGCAATAGTTTATCTTTAATTATAAAAAAAAACCAGAGAAACAAAAAAAAAACCCGGAAAGTTTTTTTCTTCTCGAAGTGAAACTATTAAGAAATGCGACACTGTCAAACTGTCAAAATGTTAAACATGTCAAGGTAGTTAGATACTTTACCTTTAGTATGTATTTATATGGTTTAACTTGAAGCAAATCAAAACTGCTACTTGTTGACATCTCGTATAAATATTTATAAGTTTTTTTTTTTTTGTATTTATTACTTATTCAATTTTTAAGTAGTTGTAATAATTTAGTTAATATTGTAGAAACAGTTTAATCAAAACAATTAATAAATAAAAATGCTAAATAATATTAATTGTTTATTTATTTATTTTTTTTTTTTACCTTTTCAGTATATCGTCTCAGCACCCAATCAAGCCGAAGTTATGGAGGGCATGTTTATACCATGGTGTAAGGATTGTAATTCGGATGTTTTATTGCAAGCAGTCGGTATAGTTGGTGCAGTTATAATGCCGCATAATCTCTATTTACACTCAGCTTTAGTTAAGGTAAATAAATAAATTTATTATTGAATTATAATATTTAAATTGTAAATTGATTGATTAAAAACTTTTATTTAAACAGTCACGCGATGTTGATCGTCGCCAACCAAAGAAAGTGAGTGAAGCGAATTTCTATTTCTTCATTGAGGCTGCCGTTGCGCTGTTTGTATCCTTTATTATAAATCTATTTGTGGTTGCAGTTTTTGCGCATGGCATGTATGGTAAAACGAATAACGATGTGGTGCGTATTATTTTTTGTATTTATTGTATTTTTTATTACGAATTATTAAAATTTGTTGTTTTTTTTAAAATAATTTTTAGCTCGACGTCTGCACAAATAAATCCATGTATGCAGATGCTAAGCTTTCGTTTATAGATTCACATAATGGCACTGATTTGATTGATGCTGATCTATATAAAGGTGGTCTATTTTTGGGTTGTACATTCGGTGCTGCTGCAATGTATATCTGGGGTGTTGGTATTTTAGCTGCTGGCCAAAGTTCAACCATGACTGGCACCTATGCAGGACAATTCTCTATGGAAGGTTTCCTTAATCTACAATGGCCACGTTGGCGTCGTGTTCTATTCACACGTTTAATTGCTATTATACCAACACTTTGTCTCGCTATCTTTAGTAAAATGGAAGAATTAACAAATATGAACGATATTTTAAATGCGGTTATGGCTCTACAACTACCTTTTGCAGCAATACCAACGATAGCATTCACATCGAGTGCAGCCATAATGGGAGAGTTTGTTAATGGAATGTAAGTGTAGTGTATATAATAACTTGTCCATGCATATGTATGTACTCGTATACTTATATTCATATTTTTACTTTCAGCGCTAATAAAGTTATCTCCATATTATTAACAATTGTTGTGATTGGTGTCAATTTATACTTTGTTATTGTACAAGTTGAGAGCATGAGCATTGATGGCGGTCTATTAGCCCTTGTCTGTGAGTATTTAATAGTTATTATTTAACTTTAAGCCAAATATTAATTTCCTTTCTATATTTTAGGTATTTTTGCCATTTTATATTTATTGTTTAATCTTTATCTTGTGATACATATGGCGGCCTGCATGGGCAATCAAACTTTAGTAAACAGTCGAGTAAGTACATTCTTAAATCGCTTTGATTGAATATCCTTCAAATATACTGGTTATAAAATTTGTCTATGTTAAAACGGCTGAAACTATATAAAGTTGGAATATTTTATAGGTCTTAACGTTGGATTAGAAAACGTAATTGAGAACCGTATCTCATGTTTGTTAAAGAGAATGTAAAAAGCAAATTGTATGTTTTTATATTTCGTAATGTTTCACACTCGAGCGCTATTATGTGTCCAACATTGACTTATACGCTAGTAATAAGCGTTTGAAGGGTATTAAAGATTTTTATTATATTATAATAAGAAAAATAAAAGTTATTTTTTATATAAATAATTTTTGAATGGTACTAAAACATTTTTTCTCTTTTTTAAAAATGCAAAAAAAAGAACCGCAATAGTAGTATACATTTCTATCTCACTTTCAACCTCTTTTCTCGGACTGAATAAATATTTCATAAGTTCTAAATATTTGCTATACAGTAACAGTGTAAATATTGTATATCAGCAGAAATTTCTGCTGTTATACATTTATATTTGCTTTTACTTAAGGTTTTCTTGGAAGTGCATATGAAGTGCATTTTATAACTAAAACTTAACACATCAAAACTATCTATTGACATGAGATTATTTTAGTACGTGACTTAAGATAACTTTGCTCCAATATACACTTTAAATTAACACTTTTACCAGCACAAAACGTTTTTAACAAGTTTTTTTTATTATGAAATATTTGCAGTGGGTTCAGAAGTATGTGCTACCAAGTCAAAATAGTTTCTCAATCAGAAACGCTAATTCCACGTATGCCAGGTATGTAAAAAAGCAATAACTGAATTTATTTTTCTTTTGTATCTATTTAATCTTAAAATAGCTTTAAGAATTAATAATCTTACCACCAATTGCACAAACACTTTGAATAACAAGTAAAATGCAAATAACAAATAAGGCACCACGAAATATTTATCTATTAACTGCACTAAACCACTTTAAGCACTTTTGTCTATAAATGTGTCCTCTAATCTGAATATCAAATGTATGCTATCTCAAGTAATTCTTGCTAACTCTCTAACTTATCGCTTTCTATAAGTAAATTGTACTATATTATTTCGATTTCTTCTAAAATTTTTCACAGTGGTATTACTAAAGTAGTAATCGATGTTACTAATACTTCTCCTACCAGCATTGAAACAATAACGGAAAAAGTGCCTCAGTAAATGATACTTTTGTATATATTACTAAAATACCTAAACATTTATTAAAAACTACATCATTTAACCTTATAGTTAGTTACTAACAATTTTTCATGCTCCTCAATTGTGATACATATTTATATTAATTTAATTAATTAAATTAATATAAAAATTTATACAAACCAAATACAAATTCGTAAGCATACAGGAAAATTTATAGAAAATATGTAACTACATATTAATATTGTTATACAATACATGATAATATCCATTAAATAATTGGTAATATGCATTTTATTTATTTGGTAAGTTCTACATAGTTGAAACCCGTAATACTACGTATAATAGACAATATTCCTATTGATATAACCGCATTTATGTAAATAAATCATGTACAAGAAAATATATGAAATATATAAATATTAATAATATTAATTTAAATATATAAATATAAATACAAAAAACTAGTGGTGTAAATATTTTTAATTTATTAAAAAATTATTATATTAAAAACAAGCAATGTGTTCCAACTAGGACAATTGGACAATAAATATAACTTTGAAAAATATTAAAGCACTAAAAAAACTAGTTGGCATCCATTAAAAAAAAAAGTACTTTAACTTATAATGCTAAAAACATGCCTAATATGCTTTCTCATCAAGCATGAATATATAGTAACTGAAGAAGCGTATCATGGAACAACTAAGAAGTCGTAGTACAACCACTCAACTATATGAGGATGGCATTTTTGGATTGCTTTTTTTAAGTTAAAACCAAAACTACTAATGGATTTTGGGAAACCTTTTTTCTTGGCGCTGTGAAATACATATGTAAACAAAAGTTGGAATTTAACTACGAACAAATAATTAAGTCGAAAAAAATACAATATACATAAAAATATATTTAAAAACATTTTACTTTTAAATAAACAATTATTATAACAAAAGGTTTAAAGGTTTTGTATAAGGTTTAAACTTTTACATAGATTTAATAAATTTTTATATTTAACACACATCAAAAAAATATTAACACTTGATTTGGCGTCAGCATTATAAATATTTATATGTGAAAAAGACGCCATACATCCGATGTAAAGCATAAAAACTTTTGGCACAACTTCTTGTACGTATCTGCTCTGGAACACCAATTTTTTTATTAATAATAGAAAATATGAAATGTGTGGAACCAACAAGATATGCACATATATACTTAAATCAAACTGGTTATATCCGTTTTAGTATTTCATTATTCCTTTTAACATTCTATACTAGAAAAAGATTAAAATTTTTATTTTAAAATGTTACTATCACTTTTAGAAATAGCCTCTATACACATTTGTCTGTCCGAGCTTTAGTGCCTATTCGTAGCGAAACCAATCTTCAAGAGATTCTAGATCTCATTTAGATTTTTAGACCACGTGTCAAAAGTATAATAACTTCGGTTCTATCGATGTAAATATATTTATGCTTTTTATGTTTTTTTTATGTATATTTGTGTATAATTTTTTTTTTTAACTTAATATATACTTCTATCCTATATTCACATATTTCTGTATTCACATATATGTTGCCTATATACCTACCTACTTATCTACCTATCTATCTACTATATGTATATGTATGCATATCTCTGTTCATCAACTCAACACCTACAACACTACCAACAACAACAAACTGCGAATATATAACATAAATCAAATAAATTATATGCACTGAAAATGGATTATTTTTTTGATTGATTTGGCTAATTGACTATTGACATATATTCACTTCTGCTCCTCCTCCTCCTCAATTCGAAATGGATTTTTTGGCTTTGATTCAAAATTTTTTGAAAATCGATTTGAAAAATTTAAAACAAAAAAAAAATTATTTCTAAAGAATTGCGTATAATTTGCAAAGCATTAGTAAAACATAAAAAAAAACAAAGAAAATTTATATTCGGTTAAATCGAAATTTTACAACGCTATACACATGGTATACATTTTTTTGTCTATAAAAGATAATGAAATAAACAAAGAAAAACAAAACAAAAGAACTGGAAATATTGTATTTTACGATCATTTGGAAACTATTTGGACTGCATTACAAACTATTGTATATAAATACTAATGAATTTAAATTGTTTATTCTTCAACTAAATTAAAGTTTAAATAAAAAAATATAGTTAATAATTATATATTTCGGTAAAGGTCTTAGTTATAAAAAAAAAGATGACAAATGTTCAAGAAAGCGTTTGCCTTATCCGTCTAGCTACAAAATAACATAAATTCTTAATAAAAAAAAATATATATATGTTTTTCTAAGGATTACAAACTTATTACCTTTATGGCTATTGTTCTTTTATTTAACCATGTGTATAGTGTATATAAAGAAGCAACAGAAACATTTTTGCATAAACATAATTTTTTTGTTTTACTTTTTGTAAATAAAATTCTAGTTATTTTTTTATTTATTTTATTTTTGTTAAATGTAAAAAAAAAACAACAACAAATGTTCAAATACAAAAACACGTGCCATAAATATTTCGTTTTGGTTTTTGGCTAATTTTTATAATTCTGCGAATAAAAAAAATAAAATTATAAAATAAATTATAAAACCGGAACATTTGCAAAATCCATTTAAAAATTTATTTAAAATCTGTTGCTGCACGTGCCATGAACTGTTGCTGCCACAACATCATTATGATCGGTCGATTGATATAAAACAACAAACGCACGCCACATGGAAAATGTATCTGAAATATTAACAATATATACTAATGTATCTAATGTATATCCACAACCAAAATTATGAAGTGAGCTGACCCTCAACGATAATGGAATCTCAATATACGCAATAAAAAAATTTACAAAAAGTTTTTTAGTTTTTTGGAAATAAAAAATATTGTTTTTAATTATAAGTTTTAAATACAGGATGCACTTGAAATTAATTTATCTGTACAACTAAATAAATTTTTTTTATTGTTTTTTTTTTATGAGCATATAAATATTTTATTTGTAAACTAAATAAATAAACATTTGTTGTTTTAGTAAAATCGTTGTTATCTATCACATTGTATTGTAGTTAGTTTATCCTTTATTTTTTTTGCACAAATATTTTATATATAATGTAGTGTATATTTTCTTGATTGTAAAATAAATAATTTACGATACTCGCTTTTAAGCACCGAATTTGTTAGTTAACTATTTTATATAATAAAAACTATTTATTATTGTACAATTTGTATAATTTAGTTTAGTTGTGAATTGGCATTTAAATTTAAGTTTTTCCTAAACTAACATTTAGCAAAAATTATTTTGAATCAAAGCAAATCAAACTAACAATAGAAAAAGTCCAGAATTGTAAAAAAAAACAAAAATTGAAAATAAATTTGCAATTTTTATTTGGTCGTTATTATTTTTTATTGCTAAACTGTGTTTTTGTTGTTTTTGAAGTGTTTTCAATTTCGAAAATTGCGTTTCAAGCTTAACAATTTGCTTTATATAATATGTTTGCCTAAAATATGTATAAGGCATATAATTTGTTTGTATTTAGCAAATGAATAGATATAAAAAAAACAATATTGAAAATATATATTTTATTTTATTAACAATAGCCACTAGTAATAAATAAAAACGATTTTAAGGTTACATATAAAGAGTATCTCCAGAGAATATTCAATCAGAAGTCAGCAATAGTATTGCCATCTTGATTGAGATTAATCCATTGGCTATGGCTGTTGTTTTGAATATGACTGCCAGTATTGCGCCGGAGGCATATCTCCTGAACAGTGTTGCCAACTTGATTCAAATAAAGCTTGATTAAAGCTTCTTGTCTAAATAATTAAAATTGCCCTCTTTAATGGGTCGAGTAACATGATTCAGATTTCCTCATGATTCAAGTTTGCTGGAGCGTGTTTTCAGCCAGTGTTGCCATATGATTTGAAATAACACGCTTAAATTGAGCTGTCAACTTGTTTCAAGTTGCCGACTTGAATATAGTTGCTATATTATTGAGGTTTCGCTCTATTGGCTATTGTTATCCATGTGATATAAATTCATTGCTTCTTACTATTCTGTTAATAATATTTTTTATTATTATTTTATTATGTAATTCCTAATATATGCTTTAAACCAACAAACCAACCAGA
Organism: Leucophenga varia; assembly: GCA_018903435.1. Taxonomy (NCBI): domain Eukaryota; kingdom Metazoa; phylum Arthropoda; class Insecta; order Diptera; family Drosophilidae; genus Leucophenga; species Leucophenga varia. The sequence continues at coordinate 1,228,742 of JAEIFJ010001427.1, forward strand.
GTAAAAGCTGAACGCGATGCGATAGCACAGTGTTGTATTTCACTGCATAACACTGCCTATGGTTCTCTATGTGAAAGCTCAAAAGATACTACCCTGTGCTATTGCATCGCCTATGGGATCGCTTTCAGCTTTTACTCTATCTAAGAATTGGGCTGCCAACTTGGTTCTTAAAACGGATCCTCGTAGACTGTTGCTACCATTCTAATTTAAGTTTTCATCTAATTCTGAAACATTAACTTTATTTATGTTGCTCTCTGTTTTCTTTATTAAATTAAACAATTTCTATTTTTTTTTTATTTTTAAGATTTTTTTATTTTATAATCTTTTAATTTATTTATAATCTTTATAATTTCTTATTTTCTAAATAAAAAAAAATATATTTAAAAGTCGTAACTCTATCTTAATTTTGTATTCATGGAATTTTTAATTATTTTAAATACTCATATTATTAATAACAAGCATTGTTTACTATTTTTTTTTGCTAAAATTTGTACCAAGTTTGCAGACTATTTGGTTTCAATCAATATTATTGTACATATATTTGCTTAAAGCTGTCCATTGCGAACTGAGGCGCTACTTTGAAATTGTTTTATTTGCTAAAAAGTTCTTATTTTCTTTAAATTTGAAGTTTTTTAAATTTATATTTCTACATTTTATGTTTTTTTTTAGAATTTCTCCAAATGGTGATGGTGATGCTGATATCATGGAAGAAGGTGCGGATGCGTAGCCATTACTGTACTGCACTGATTCCGATGAAAGTGAAGTTTGTTTTAGCAATAATAACATCTGTACTAATAATGACAACGGTTGTACCAGTGTCATTAGCTAGCAGTGGGAAATTTGTTGCTATGACAACAAATATATTATTAGTTATAATAATAATAATAATAATAAAAACAACAACAACAATAATAATAATAGATATATTAACTTTAAAGAAAAAAATATTTCAAAATATTTTGAAAAATATTTATTTAAATATTTTACTTATTAAAAAATGTTTAGAAAGCCAATTTGTTGTTGTTGTTGTTTTTTATTGCATCGGATAAAAATGAAAAAGTTTATACAACATAAACACTTAAGAATTTTATGTTTTTGTTGTAATAAACTATGGAATCAGTGTAAGTTCACTTTTAATTAAAGAACAATTAAGTTCGAAAAAAAATAACAAATCAGTAAGGACGTAGACCGCAACTCTCAGCGTAAGTTCATACTTTATACCAAAAACAAAAAAATAAATGAAATATAGTAAAACTATGAGAGCAAATAATAAATTCCAATTTTAAAATAAACTAAAGCTTAATGTTAAAAAAAACAGTTTAAGTTACTTGAAAGAAAGAAAGTATGTGTTGATAAAAAATGATGTTATAGAAAATATCTTAAAATGTATATTAAGGCTGTGAAAAATTTATTGAGTAGCAAAAAAAAAAAAAAACTTAATTCTTTAAAAAAAAAAAAAAAAAAATTCATTTAACTTGCACAGAAAAATAAAATTGTTTATAATGTCGATACTTAAAATCTGTTAAATTAATTTACTTAAGAAACTTCACTATCGTTATTTTTATTAATTTAATTTACCATAAAAACGAAACTTAGCAATATAGATTTTACTTTAGCAAATATTAAATATTTAAGTTTATCTGCGTGCATTAAAATGGCAAATTTAAACAATTTAATTGTTTATTTATTTTATAAGTTTTATTTGATGAGTTACTTAATTATTCTTATATTCAAAAATATATTTTTTTCATTAAAAGAAAATAGTTTAATAAATATTTTTTTTTTTTGCACTAAATTTTGGACCTACTTATGTTGTTTTATTATGTCTGATGTGCTTTTTCCTTAAAGTTTAAAACGATATTTTATAAAATAAATAAGCAGTCATGGGTAATTCTTTTCGATTTATTTATCTAACATATAGACTCGCGCTGTTTTACAAATATGATAAGCCATAAATAAAACTTTTGAAAATTGATTACCCGCCTTACCCTGATTGCGTTACCACTTTTTTTGATTTTGCATTAAAAAAATGTTTATAATGAATCTTTGCCCGAAGCCGGGTAGTTCAGCTAGTTAACTATAAACTTGTAAAATATCTAACCCTGAGTCGATATAGCCATGTATGTCCGTACTGCTGTCTGCCAATACGGCACTAATAAGTCATCCGATCCCGGAGAATATAAGAGATACAGATACATTAAACTTGAAAACCACATGGAAGATATTTTATACAAAATTATATTCCCAAGCTTATTTAAAGGTTTCGCTCGTAAACTCAAATTTATGTGTTTTTGTGTAGAAACGTTTTTGTAACTTAATCTCAACTTGACTCAGATCGTCCCAATAGCGATGCAATAAAATTGTATGCAATGATTTTTTTTAGTATCTCATTCTATCGAAATTATTTGAACGGACTAAATAGATTGTTATGGTAAAGTGTAAAGAGCTACTTAAGCTGTCAATCAGCGAGGTAAATGATAGGCATTTATTGTGCGATCTTCATATAATTAGCATTAATCAATTAAATCAATTAAATACAGTTGCAACGCATTTAGCTACTTGAATTATAAATTATATAAAAGTGCATCGAATGCTATTTAAAAATTCATTTTATTTTCTGTCGTACTTAACTGCGTTTCAAAATCTAAAAAAAAAGAAAAGAAAAATCGCAATGGCTTTACATAAAATTCTATGCTTTGGTGTAATATTAATAATGAATTGTTTAATTCATGCAGAATTGCGTAAGTTTCTTGCGAGGTATTAAGATACAATTAAATAAAATAAAAATGTATTCTTAAAAAGCGGCTGATATACCAAAGTGTCATGCTGAGAATGCCGAATGCATTGCAAAAACAATAAATTATATTTTGCGTACTTATCCAAATGGTAATGCTGCATTTGGTTTGATGCCATTAAATTCCATACAACTCAAGGATATAGTTGTCTCGAAGGCTAATCCAGATAGAGCAATTCAATTTAATCTTAAATTTAATACACTAAATGTCCTGGGCTTCGAGAATGCTACTGTTACGCGTGTCGCTGGTTTCGAAGCAGACGTACAAAACTCAAAATATGAAGTTGATTTGCAAATACCGAAACTTCGTTTGTTTGGCGAATATGAAACGAGTGGGAAAATATTGCTTTTGCCAATTAATGGTAAAGGACCCACGGAAATGTTGCTGACAGATGCACGCATTACTTTTAAGCTTAAAGTGCAAGTGGAGAAAGCGTTGGAGAAATCGTATGCAAAAATTAGTAAAATCAAATCAAAACTGGAAATCGGAAGGTAATTGTGTCGCTTGAGTTGGATCAAAAATTTCACCTTTTATGCTTTTATTTGTAATTTTTAGGCTGCATGTTAATTTGGAAAATTTATTTGAAGCAAAGGAATTAAGCGATACTATGAATGATTTAATTAATGCCAATTGGCAAGAGGTCTGGATCGAAGTTCAAGATGGTTGCAATGCTGCACTGACGCGTATTGCGAAGCTTTTGATGTCGAATGTTTTGAAGGAGCTACCCGTGGATGATTTCTATTTGAAAAATTAAAATAATTTCTATAATTTTATGTAACTGTTATCGTTTTCGTTTAGAAACCTTTTATTTAGAATCGGAATTGCTAGATTTTCGATAACAACTAACAATTTCGATTCTGATTACGAGAACAGAGACGTTTATTGCTTTTATCTATGATTTTTTTTTTTAATAATGAACTTGATTGTTTTTTAATAATGAACAAAAAACATTTTATTTGTTTACATAGTCTTTTAGCTTGATACATTTATGAGAGCAGCGATATCTTTCAGTTTATGTTAATCTTTCGAAGTATGTGAATTATCAAATACTCTTCTCATTTTTAAATTGTTCTCGTACGTTTAAAATAAATAGAAACCCTTCTCTAAGCTAAATAAAAGAAAAATAATTAAAGAAATACTGGTTTTAGTTGTTCCCAGTTTTATTTAAATTATTTGCTTTGTATAAAACTGCATTGAACTGTCTCAGTAGAATCAGTTGAGTTCTGATTTAAATCAAAAACAATTATAGATACTTGTGCTCTTGTAAATTATAATATTAATTAAAATATACATAGAATATAAAAAAACGGCAGATACATGACTAAAAAATGAAAATTTTACAAATCATTTTATTCATTTTCATTTCAATTTGTTCGGCAGCATTTTCAATGCAGCTTCGTAAGTTTTTATTTGACTTTATTTAACTTTATTAAATCAAATAATCATTTTTATTTCCTACTAAATGTGTAATTAGCCGCCGGCATAAAAAAAATGTCGTTACAGCGATGTCAATTGTATTGTAACAAGCATGAATGACGTTATAAAACGCTACTCAAAAGGAATTCCTGAAATTGGCGTTCCAGCATTTAATGCTGTTCATTTTGACGAAGTTATCATATCCGATCCACCGCATAAAACACCGGCTTGGTTGTCTTTTAAAATGAATAACCATGACACTTTTGGCTTGGAAAATACAACAATAACAAAAGTGGTTGGTTTTGATGAAGATCCAACAAAAAATCGTATGGAAATACATGGACATATACCAAGTCTTCAAAATAAAGCAGAATTTCATAGTCTGGGCAAATTTATGCTCTTTCAAATCAATGCAACCGGACAAATTTTATCGGACTTTCAAAACTTCCGCTTTGTTCTGATATTTAATGTGGTTACCGAGTATCGAAATAATCGACGCTATTTGAAAATTAGAGAATTGGTGCCCATTCTTGATTTAGATCGGTGAGTTATTGTTATTATTAAATTTATTATTAAAGAAAAAAATGTATTTATGCTACATACTTTTATTGTTTTAGTTGGATAATACAATTAGATGATCTATATCGTGAAAATAGCGATCTTACTATTGCGCTGAATAAGGTATTCAACGATAATTGGGTAGAATTTTGGAATGATTTACAGCCTGGAATTGTTGCTGGATTTACAAAACATTTACGAATTTTCTTTGATCGATTTTATGGACTCATTTCTTATGATGATTTATTTTTACAATTTGGAGATATGTAAATAGTTTATATTTTATAAAGGGAGGAAAAATTTAAATTATAAACAAATTAATATTTAATTGTAACTTGTTAATCAATCAAAGCAATATTAAAAAAAAAGCTTCTTGAAACCAGTTTAAATAAAAAAATATTATTATCAATAAAAAAGAAAACTGTTCCTAACTACAATTTCGATTTGCCTGGCAAAAATTCATAGATTACGAAGTGTGTATAAAACCCTGAGAGCGTTAAATAGCAAGAGAGTGACTTTGTTTCAAGTTCGGTGGCTCTTTCTATTATGTTCTCTGATAGCTAGATCAACTCAGCTTTCAATGCTGTTCCCAAAACCAAAAAAGTACTCCTTTATTCTTCGGGTACAGATATTGAAACAAATATTGCACTATTCTACCCTTGCAACTTCAGACACTTCCACCCTTTGAAATCAACTCAGACAGAGACAGAATAAAATTTATTTTATGCGAAAGCTTTTTCAGCCGGTAACTAGTCCCAGTATTTTTAACTATGATCAGTATTTGTTTTACATATAAATAAAATGTAAACAACATTTTGAATTTAGTATTTAGATAAAACACAGCTCAAGCTGTTGAAGTCAATGTAATTCTTAGAACGGACTCTCTCTTCCGTTTTAGTTTGCATTTATCAAAAATATTCGAAAAAAAATTTCGAAAATGAAAATTTTTTTGTTGATCCTCGTAGCATCTCGAGTGCTATGTGATCAGCAACGTAAGAAAAACAACGGAAGCTGAACTTGTTTATCTTTTCGATATTTGTGTATTGTAGTAAAATTATATGTGTTACGTACGAGTGTACTTATATGTAGCTCAGCTATTATGCAATTTAAATAAAATAATTGTTATTATTTCCTGTAAATTGTTGATTAAATGTGCAAATGTTGCTTGTGGCTTGAAAAGCTTTCTTGAAACCAGTTTTAATTGTAATTCTTAAATACAAAAATTAATTTCAACGTAAATGAAGTTGCATTCTTAAGATAGAAATCGGTAATTACTTAATTAAAAAAAAAATAAACTCGTGTACGGCAAATAAAATATATTTAAAAACCATAAAATTAAATGTTAAATCAATTCACAAAAGTATTTCATTTATTGTTAATTATTTAAAATAAGAAAATCAAAGCAAACGCACATGTTCCGAATATCACTTTCGCGTTTTTTTTTCAGTTTACAGTTTAATAGTTTAAAATAAATAAAACTTTTAAAAATTTACCCTCAAGAAGTGGTTTCTTGCGCAAACTCATATGAAAAATATTTTTTTTTTTTTTTTTTTACCATTGCAGCAGGATCTAACAAATGTATTTACGGCGATAATAAATGCTTTGTAGCATTGGTTAATGGATTAATACAAAAATTTCCAAGAGGACTACCGGAACTGGGCTTTTTACCGTTAGATAATATAAAAATGAATGATGCTATTAGTGTAAAAGCACAAGAAAATTTACCTGTGTGGGTAAAAATTGAACAATTTAATCAAACCATTAATGGCATCGAAAATGCAACAATACAACATTTCGAAGGTTTCGGCAAAGATCCTACAAATGAACCATGGTTTTTAAGTGGCTACATACCACGTTTATTACACACGAGCACATTCAATTGTACCGCAAAAATCCTATTTATACGTTTCGCTATGAGTGGACTAATGTATGTGGATTTACAAAATGTACGTTTTAGTTTAAAAGGTAGAGTTAGCTTGGAATTTAAAAATCATAAACGTTATATAAAATTTTATGAGGTGATACCGCTACTTGAAGTCGATCGGTAAGTTAAGTTCTGTCGAATTTTGTGATAAATCAAATACATTTTTAATAAATTTTTCAGTGTAATTATTACTTATGACAAGCTCAATCATGAAAACAGTGATCTTTCATATATGCTTAATTCGATTTTTAACGATAACTGGCTTGAGGTCTGGAATGATGCGGAGCCAAGATATTTGCCAGAAATAGCCAGAATACTACAAAATATTTTCAATAATATGTTTCAACTTATACCATATGATGAGTTATTTCAAAATGAGATAATTAAAAAATTAATATAAGTTCTATTGGCAAAAATTTGATATCAAACTCCAAAGTCAATTTCGAATTATGATAATTTGTCTGGCTGAAAGCCAACTCAATTACCTGATATCAACGATATATTGTACCATATATTAAACAGATCCAATCAAATTAAAATTTTTATATAAATAACATATTATTATTATTATTTTTATTTGAATAAAAACATGAGTACTATGCAAAATGTCAAAATAATACTCTAGAGAAAAGTGATGTGGAAAGTGTTACAACTGCAGACAGTTGCTGAGATCAACAAAAAAAAAAAAAAACTATAAATGTTATTTAACTGAATTTATTACTTATTGATTTATTTACATACATGTACAACTAGTTCTAGAAAGTTTAAATGGAATATTAAATATTTAAGAAGAGCTTTATGTAAAAATTAATAAATTCCATTAATAAAAAGCTGCCATTAACCAGTTTCTACTACTCACAATTTAAAATCGTTGCATTCTTGAGATATAAATCTCAAATGCAATAAATAAAAATGTGAATAGTTTTAACAGAGCAGCATTCGGTGCTGGTTGTAAATAGAAAGAAATTTTTTAAAAATTTGTATTAGAAAAGTGCCTGAGTAAAACGAACTTTAGTTCATAAAATTAAAAAGAGTAAATATAAAAAAAAATAATAATAAATACAAAAAAAAAAAAATGTGCAGCATTTTATTAAATATATTAATAAAATACACAATAATTTCTTTGTTGACAATAACATTTGGATTATGTGTTCAGCCACGTAAGTTATAAAGAAGTGTTTGAAAGCTAAGCTCATTGGAAAGCCAAAATAAATAGAAATATTTAAAAAATTTTAAAACAAATAAATGATGTAAAATACATAGCAAAAAAAGTTAAACGATATAATACGACGTTATTCGAAAGGTCTGCCAGAAATTGGTCTAATTCCACTCGATGCAGTCAAAATGAAAGATTATTCAATTTTTAATATTGGACGTAAATTGTATCAATTCAATCAAATCATTTATGTTGTAGTAAAGATCCAAAAGAACTGGATTGAAATTTAATTTTCTGAGTTGGACTTTCAATATAAAAATCATAAATGTATGAATTGATTTCAATAGTGTAAAACGAAAAATAGTCGAGACTGGTCTTGTAGCTAGTTAGAGGTGTGATAAAAACTGATGAAAAATATTTACGAAAATGGTGAATTTTGCCATTATTTTTACATCAATTAATTTAGTATTTGTTTTGTGTGCTCAACTACGTTGGTTATATATAATTATTTAAATAAAAAAAATAAATAAATAAATGTTAATTTACTTGATCTTTTAGCTGCGGATATAAAAAAATGCAATTATGGTGATGTAAACTGCTTTGTAAATATGTTTAACAATTTAATACAACGCTATGCGAAAGGTCGTCCGGAAATCGGTTTATTTCCCCTGAATGCAATAAAATTAAAAGATTTGTTATTATTTAATACAAATCATGACTCGCCAATTTGGATTGATATGCATCAATACAACCAAACTTTATGGCTTTGAAAATACAACATTAACACAAATTGAAGGCTTCGGAAAGCATCCAGAAAAAGAACCGTGGTCTGTACATGGACAAATACCAAGAATACTGCTTACAGCCTATTTTAATGCAACTAGCCATTTTCTAATATTTGATATGATAATGAAAGGACATTGTAAAATAGATTTACAAAATCTTCGCTTTTTAATCAAACCTAGAGTGCATGTGGAATTCAAAAATAATAAGCGTTACTTGAAAATGTATAATGTTGTGCCAACATTCGAAGTAGCACGGTATGTATGAGATACATAATCATATTAGCAAGCTGTGAACATACTAAAATTCTTTACTAATTGCAGTATAATTGGAGAATGTAAAGAAACGGCAAATGATAATAGTGATCTAAGCTATATTTTGGAACGAATTTTCAATGATAATTGGAGAACAATTTGGGATGAAATGGAATCAGTATATATGCCTCATGTGCAAGAGATATTTGAAAACCTATTTAGACAATTTTTTGGAATTACCGCCTATGATGATCTTTTTTTGAATTCAATAACATTTTAGTATTTTTTTCAGACACTTTTATTTCATAAGACTTTATAGCAACTAGAAAATCGCTGTTGTTACCAATTTGTTTTCTTCTATTTCTACATTATTTAATATAGAATCTTAGAGCCAAGTATGATATTGTATAATATTATCGACGAAACGATAAACAATTTGCAATGCTTAAAGTATCTTATAAATATTTATAATATTATAAATTGTAAAAGTAACAAAAGCGCAATTTAATCAAAAAAAATGTATTTACGTAATAAAATTTTTTAAAACGATAACCTTTGTAATGATTTTTACATCGTGTGTTATATCATTTACAATATAAATATTTTTTGCTCAATTACGTAAGTTAAAAAGATACTATTAGAAATGTTCCAGTTTACAATACATTTGCTAAGTGAATTCACATTGCAGAATACATGCGAAAATGAAAACGAAAATAGAATTTCAAATAATGAAATTAACTAAAAATACTAAACGTAACCTGAAGTTTAATGAGTTAAAAGCACGACTTAAAATCGTTCGGTGAGTTTAAAATTATTAAGCAAAAGTGTCACATAAATCTCTAAAATCCAAATTCCAAGAAAAGAGATTTGTACGAGTAGATATGAAATAAATTCATTTTAGCTGGTTGTTCAGATAAACAAAATATACTAAAGTCTACATCGCCGTTTAGTGCGATTTACAAAAAAAAAAAAGAAGTTTTGAAAATTAAATCATTTAAAGTTCTTTGATACATACGATTTTTCTTAAGAGATTTTTGAAAAATTTTCTACAGATTTGTGTATACATATGATAACCCAGAATAAGAGCTAAACTGAAAATTTTTATTTATTTAATCTTTTCAGAATTACTATTAAAAACAATACAATTGGTTAGAATACTGAAACGATGTGGAACCTGTTAATCTTCCTTAATTTTTTTAAAATAATATTGGATTGTTTTCAAAACTTTTAATCGAGTATTTATTATTTCTAAACTAATTTTAAAAACAAAATCTTATTTGTAGACTAATTGAATACACATGCGAGTAAATGAAATACTAAAAAGCTTTTATTGTATTAATTATTTGCGTTTAGCTAAGTTTTTTATATAAAAAAAAAATATCTTGTAAAGAATGAAAATAGTAGAAAACGTAAAGCCTTTATAACTGGTACCGATAAAATCAAGATTAGAATTTATTATTATAAAAAAAAAAAAAAAATATGATAGAATATTTACAAATACAAAAATCAAATAACAAAATGTGTTGTGTTGTTTTAAAAACAATTTGCTTTTTATTGATGTTTGCAACACGTGTATCATTTTTTTTTTGCTGGACAACTACGTAAGATATTTGTATAAAATTTAATTTAATTTAATTAAACGTAACTATAAACAGCTTCTGATCTAAATAAATGCAAGTATGGCGATGTAAAATGTATAGCGAGTTTATTAAATGATATAGTACGCCATTATCCGAAGGGTAATCCAGAAATAGGTACATATGCATTAGATGAAGTAAAAGTAAGCGATCTAGTAATATTGGATCCACCTCGGAATACACCAGTCTGGATATATGTTGAACAGAAAAATCAAACAATTTATGGCATTCAAAATATAACAATCACACAAGTTGAAGGTTTCGGTAAAGATCCAACAAAAGAATCCATAGCGTTCTAGGGTCGCATACCAAGATTGCTACACAAAGCCAACTAAATTGTACTGGTAAATTGTTGCTGTTCCAATTAGATATAAGTGGAAAAAGTCAAATGGATTTTCAAAATGTACATGTAACATTAAGAATGAAAGCAGTTTTTGAATTTAGACATAATAAAATATATCTGAAGCTTATTTATTTGCTACCGATTTTTGATATTGATCGGTAAGTGTACCTTCGCTGATGTATCTGATTGTGAGCGGTGTTAATATACTTCTGGGCTGGTACAGAACTTAGATATGTATATACATTATCTTGCAGAACAAATTATGAACGGATTTAATAAGATTTTACAGAATATTGCATGTGACGATTTTTTTATAAATGAAAATTAAAAAAATAAACACAACAAAACAGAACAGAACAGAACAAAAGGCCTCAGCTACTTTTCACAATTCTTGTTAATTATGTAAGTTCAAAACAAATGTTTACATAAAGCTTTTAAAACAAGTTTTATAAACGATTCTAAAATGCAATTTTCTTAGTTATAATAAAAACAAAGATTTAATCTAAACGCGACAAGCGAACTGGCAGGAACAATATTAATTGAAACTTATAAAAACAAAAAAAAAAAATTATTAAAAGAGAAGAAATAGAAAATGTTGATATCCGTGTTTTGTTAAAAAAGAATTTTGCAAAAGTTGAATGTGTATAAAAAAAAAGTGAAATATATTTGCAAAATTTAATCGAAACTGAAAGCCAGAATGAAATCAAATAGTGAAGCAATTATCTTTAGTAAACGAAAAATATTGTCAATCTTCTTTATTTTGCTTGTGAACCTTCAAATTTGTGTTTCTAGCGCAGAATTCCGTGAGTTGTTTTAAAATTTAAAAAAAAAAATGTTTTTTTTGTGACATGTAATTATAATTTTTTTTTTTATAATTACATATGCAGCAGCTGATATACAAAAATGTAATTATGGCGATGTTAAATGTATAGCAAAGACTATGAATGATGTTATAAAACATTATCCGAATGGTATTCCTGAAATCGGTCTTGAGCCTTTAGATCATATAAATATTGATGATGAATTTGTAATATTAGATACACCGCGTACTGCACCAGTTTGGTTCTTTTTCAAATTAAAAAATCAAATAAATTATGGTTTTGAGAACACAACGATAACGCAAGTTGTAGGCTTTGGCAAAGATCCGACAAAAATTAATTTAGAAATTCATGGACAAATACCACGTATAGTAAATAAAGCCAAATATTTAAATACTGGACGTATACTTGTGTTTAATATTGAAACCAATGGAACATCGGCTTTTGAATTTCAAAATTTTCGATTTTCATTGAATTTAAAAGTTATACCGGAATTTAGAAATAATAAACGTTATTTGAAAATCTATGAATTGATGCCAATAGTAAAAGTTGATCGGTAAATATATATATTTTTGTAAATAATTTACAAAATAAAACAAATAATTTTTTTTTTATGATTTTAGTTTTATTATGAAACTGGATGAACTCTATGCGGTTAATGCAGATATGACTTTAGTAATAAATAAGCTGCTTAACGATAATTGGCTTGAATTTTGGAATGAGTTTGAACCACAAATAATTGTTACATTCGGCAAAATATTTGGAAAACTACTAGGAAGTATTTTTGATAAAATTCCATATGATGATTTTTTTTTAAATCCTGAAAAAATTGTTTAAGAAAACGATAATAAACTTAGAAAGACAGAAAAACGACAGAACTTTTTTTTTAACTTAATTAAAATTGAACTTGCAACAACTCTTTCTAAGTATATTCATATACAAATGGTTACATAAAGCTTTTAAAACTAGTTTTATAAACGTTTCTAAAATGCATTTCTTTTTTAAATATAAAAAAATATATTTAATCTAAACACGACAGCGAACAGACAGGATCATTATTAAATGAAAATTATAATAAAAACAAATGTGGAACTACGGAAAAAAATTATATAAAAAAAATTCTTAATGAAGAGAAAAAATCGAAAGGTGAAGCCAGAGCCAACAAATTTGTATTTTAACCGCTGAGTTGTGCAATTTGTTTTTTTTTTTAATAATTAATTTCTTATTGTTTTTAAAAATGTTAATACTTCAATGCATTACAAACTTACAACTTATAATACTGAAAACTGATAAAAAAAAAGCCCGTTCACACTATAAGTGCCAGGTATAAAAAGAAAAGGCTTGAATGGCCAAAATTTTAATTTCGGTTTTCGAGTGGGAGACAAAAAAAACGTGATCATAGTCGCGGGTACAAGCTATATTAAAATAAACAAACCTAACAAAAATTATATACAAACATACGTAATATAGAATTAAAGTTGAGCGTGCGACTAATCAAAAGTAATTTACAATTCTGTAATATAATTTTTTTTATTACTATTTTAAAATCACGAATCCATTTTCCAGTAGAAACCCCCCTTTTTAATAAAAAATTACAAAGTAGTGTGCATCACAAGATATGTAAGATGTGGGTGCGGCGTTGGTACAATAACATTAAATAAATAGGCAAGCTCTTCTGACTTTTAAAATCATTCGGATAAAAAATTGCATAAATAATAAATCGAAAAAAATCGAATCGAAAAAATTATTAAAATCTAAAGAAAAGTAGCTTATGGTAATATAATGGATGAAGAATACAATTATCATTTAATAAAAAGAATCATCATGAGATGAACAGGGTATCTGGTGATCGACAATGCTTGACTGCAGAGTTCTTTATTGTTTTTTTAAATAATAAATCGAAGCTTGCGGTTTTCCAACTGTTTGCATAAATTAGTTTTTATTAAAAGTTATTTTAAAATAAAAACTTCATTAAGAGGAAAACATTCGAAGACGTAGGTCAAGAAAATCTTAATTTAATAAATAAATCTAGTGAAAAAAATTTTTTTTTAATATGTGGCCAGGATATTCTTTTAATTTAATATTTTTAAAATTATTAACTGTGATTCTCGTTGTGATAATGTCTTTTCGATTTTCTGTGTTTGGTGCGCTGTTACGTAAGTAAATAATAAAATTATATCTTTATAATCATACAAATAAATTAAATGTAATTTTAAAGCTGATGATATACAGAAATGCCAATATGGAAATGTTATATGCATAGCCAAAAGCATGAATTATGTTATCAAACGTTATCCGAAGGGAATTCCAGAAATCGGTTTGCCACCACTTGATCATGTAAAAATCGATAAAACTTCAATATTTAACCAAACCAAACCCACGTCCATGCAAATGTTATTTAATTTTCAAAATCGTACCATATATGGATTTGAAAACGCAACTATTACACGAGTTATCGGCTTTGGTAAGGATCCGATAAAAAGTCATTTGGAAATCCATGGACAAATACCACGTTTGTTGTATAAAGGACCATTTGAATTTTCACGTCGCATAGTTTTGTATGTGATTCATAGCAGAGGAAATTTAACTTCTGATTTGCAAAATTTTCGATTTTCAATAAAACTGAGAGTTATTCAGGAATTTAGGCAACATAAGCGCTACTTAAAAATTTACGATTTGGTGCCGAATGCGGAAATCGATCGGTGAGGGGCATTAAAATGTGTTATATACTCGTATAATTATTTTTGTAACTTTATTTTTTTATTTATTTTTTAGTTGGACAATGTCAATTGATCATCTGTATCCAGACAATAATGATCTTACAATATTATTGAATAAGTTCTACAATGATAACTGGGAGGAGTTGTGGGAGGAGCTAAAACCAAAAGGACTAATAATTCTCTCAAAAGTTTTTCGAAATTTATTACAAAACATTTTTCAAAAAGTTTCCTATGATGATTTATTTTTACAATATTAAATAAAACGCGATTTTAAAGACGTTTAAATTAAAAACTTTTCTTCATCTTTTCCAAACATTGCATATTTTCCATGCTGCTGCAGTTCATCGTAGAAAATATGATCCTTAAAAATTTCATCACGATGATAAATATGTTGATAACCTTTAGTAAGACTGCCTTTTTTATAATTTTTGTGATCAGCATTTAAAAACATTGTCTGGCTATCACTGTCTTTATTTTCAAGATATTTCGTTTTCTGCGTTAAAAGTTTATCGAGTATTTTCGGCACGCCAAGATATTTTAGTGCTGATCCAGCGTTTTTTAACACTTGCAATTGTTCATTATTATTTTCATACTTTTCAACACTTTCATCACTTGAATCAATAAAATCCATATCATCCTCATTTCTCTCCTCCAAATCCAAATCCTGAATTTTGGTTTTTATCTTCACTTAAACGTTTACCATCGCGCACGTATCTCAGGAAATACGGTTGTTGTTGTTGTTGTTTTGGTAGTACCCCATATCGCATAGTTAATGGCTTTAGCGTTATTTTGTAGGGTGTAAGACTTTTGTACGTTTTTGTATTATTTTTCAAAATATAATCAACTTTGGTGTTAAGTGGACTAAGAATTTTTGTTGGTTTTGGTATTTGTTGCAACATTTGTCGATAGCTGCCAATGACATTGCATTGTTGCATTTCTGCTGGTTTAGCTGGTATTCGCGTATTCAATTTCGGTGGACATTGTAACACATAATAGAACTGATTGTGATTATTATTTATTGGATGCTGCTGCTTTTCTATTAATTTAAATGGTACTTTGTAGTATGCAAATGAGTTACGTTCCACTATAATCAACTGTACAAGCGTTAAGTGCTGCAAAATGTGAATAAGTAACTGCAGCATGCCGCCAGTCAGACGAGTCAGTGTAAAATAAACTGATCGAATTTTTCATTTTAAATTTATATTTTATAGTTTAAATGGAAAATATATTTTATCGCTGCGGTTTACAAGCATCAATGATTTTTTATTATGAATATTTTTTTTTTTCGACAAAAAGAAATGCATATTATTTTTTAAAATATTTTTTTTGTAGTTATACTTTGCCTGACATTAGCATTTACCTTGAACAATTATCAAACAAGTTTTTTTTCGTGTCTAAGCAACAAGTTTTTCATTGTAAATAAATAAAAAAAAGTGTAGTGATAAATTAAGAGTCATAGCAACGCAGTGCAACAGTTTTGTAAATATTTATTTATATACTTTGTTATTATTTCATATTTTTTTTTTTTTGAAATTTAATTTGAAAAGTTGAATAAACTTATAACAGGAAGTCATGAGAACGTTTAGCAACTTGTTGCTATTTGTTTATGTTTATCAATAAAAAAAGAAACAATTCTATGCAACATGTTGCTAGACGCCAACAATTGTTGCTTCGAGCAAACGAAATGCGATATGCAACAGATTCTTGCATGTTTAAAGACTGTTTGCGAGTCTCCTTCTATGTTTGTTATTCAAATATAAAACGGAAGCATGGAATTTTCTTGTTGCTAAAATATTCTTAAGTGTTTTAAGTTGATTAACGTAGTCGAATTCAACAAGAATTATTATAAAGAGTAATAAAAGAGTATATTGGAATGTAAATTGTCTTTCAACCATGTTTGCATTTTAAGGAGTAGTTTCCATACTTCTCATAAGAAAATTTTTTATATTGAACCTAACAATTCGTACCAAAAAAAAAAAAAAAAAAATAATAATTTTTTGCATGTCTGCCAATATTAGTCATTTTGCCATTATATATCTTGTATAAGCCAAATCTTTATCTGAAAAGATTCACATTGCATCTGTTTCTCCAATTGCATAAGAACGCAACATTCGAATTTAACATTCAACAATCTCAAATGGCGTGTTACAAGCCAATAACTTTCATCTAAATCAATTATCTCTTACAATAGCAAATAGTATTTATCGTGCAGACAAAGTTCTGCTTCTAATTCAATTAAGTTATAAACAAGCCAATTAGCGTCTAATCAATCAAAATCAAACCATCTAAAATAATACAAAATTAGTTGCAAAATTCAACAAACAAACAAAAAAAAAATGCCACAAAATTATTCGCAAAATAAACTGCAATAATTTTTCTATTTAGCACGCGAAGCAACAATTTTACCGGAAACAAGAATGAATCGCGTGCTGCGGCGCCATTTTGTTGCGCGAGACATAATGGCGCCGACGCCATAGTCACGCACACGTTTACTGAAATGTATTTTAGGGTTGTCAGGTGCACATAAATCGCCTGGAAACCTTTTGGTTGCATGACTTAACATTTGGGAAACGCTTTTTAAGCAAACGAAGTAAACAAATGCATAGCAACCGGCTAGGATGGGTAGCAACGGTGCAATTGTCATTCGCGGAACAACACCGAAGGTATGAAGATGCGCAAAATACATTGCGCTGTGAGTGCGCACAAGAATAATTAAAAGGCAATCAAGGAAAAGTGATTAAAAAAATTGAAAATAATTAAAAAATTAATTGCATTTTATGGAAAAGCATAAATTAAATGTGAAAAACTAAATTTTTGTATTTTTTGTGGCATTTATTTGTGAAAAATTGCAAAATTTTAAAATTTTTCTTTGCAAAGTGTTACATAATTTCATTAAAAGTTGCTGAAAATGTGCCTAAAAGTGTGAAAAAATAAAGAAAATTATGCTAATTAGTGGAAATTGATGTTGGTGCGTAAGACGCGCATTGAAAATTTTAACATTTTTAAATATTTCTGCCGAAAAATTAACAAAAATTAAAAAATTATCGATTATTTTTCTTTTCATTATTGATTGATTTTTGCAGTTGTTAGTGGTAACAAGGTCAACGATGTTATAGCAGTGCAAATGTACTTATAGCAAAAACTTAACTCTTTACTCTTGCTCCACTTTTTAGCTTTAAACGATAAACAATTTGGGCGGCATAACGACCAAAAACAACAACAACAAAAACAACAACAGCGTTTTATTCACTCAAGCACAGCATGGAAGCCTCCACTAGCGCGGAGGCGGCCGCTGCTGCTGGCATTGGGCCTGATCCACGTTTAGAATTAATGGGCTCTTTTGTTACAAAATCACTCAAACTAAAACCTGAAAAATGGACACGCGTCATAACTGTAGAGGAGCACAAAGGCATTATTAAAGAATTCTTAGATCGCCCGCTACCCGTAGTTCTTATTATTATACTCACACCGGCAGCACAACTTGTACCTTCCACTACGTTTCCACTCTCACAACTAAAGAGCAAAGGGGTTTATTTCATAAAGAAATATGCAGAGCCCATACCACGTGGGGATTGTGGTAATTTTATTATTTTCGGTGATTTAGCGACACGCACCATAGACCAGCTATCAGCACTGGTTGAAGAGGTGCTGGTACCCTTGTTATCCAATGAGGATAATTACAAATCATGGCCCACAATGGTGGCACAAGATGTACAAAAGCATGTGCACAGCCTTAAAAGTACAGTGCACCAGGTGAAGGGCCAGGTTAGCGGTGAGACTATACTGGCAATGCCGGTGGGCGTAGAGAAAATTGTGAAGGCAGCCAAGCAATTGGCTGAGACGGAACAATGTCAAATAGATTTGTACCTGAAGAGCGCCATTGAGGGTGTTGTCATCAAGTGGGCTACACAGATACATGAAGTCATCAAGGAGAGTCCTTCGAATGCTTTTGCAAATGGACAGAATCCAACACCGCATACGGGTAAGTAACTTAGTAATTTTGCTATAAATATTTAAATAGGTATATACATATTTATTTATTTTCAGTTTATTTATTTTTTATTGATAAAATTCCATGCAGATAGTCGCAACGATATCCTAGCAACGTCGCCAAGTTGCCTTACAAATTGCATGTTTGTTTGTGTGTGTGTGTGTTTTTGTCGTCGAAATATATTTTATTATCTCCGCCATGTGTGCGTCCTTTTGCTGAAGGCTTTTTAAGCGTATAGTATGCATGCAATCAAGTTATTTATTTTGTTGGCGAAATTATTTGTCACGATACGACATTTATGAACTGATTCGAATTCTTGCATAAGCACTGAAATTGAATTTAGTCTGTCCGTCGTTATTTAATAACGCACATTTCAACAAAAGCATTTCTAGCCAAAAACTTAAACGATTTTGATGTTTGAAAGCTCAAATTAAAGCAGAGAAGACAAAGAACATAAAGAAAGGACTCGTAGCTCAAATATTTAATTTCCTTTTTCTGGCTTCGCTTTGGAAATTTTTTAGTTTTAAGACAATATTTGATGCAGTTGAAACTGCAGAGAGTCCACTCGTTTCAAATAAACCAAAATAAGTTATTAATTTATGGGTACGATTAAAGAAAAACAAAATACAATTATATACTTAAATAAACTTTATGTATTTTTTTTTATAGAATTTATCTTCTGGAATAATCGTCTCAATAATCTATCCTTTATCTATGACCAATTACGTAACGAACGTATACGCGCAATGGCGTTAATACTGGAATATTCAAGCAGCGCCTATCATCCATGTTTTCAGACACTCTTCAAAAACGTGGTAACAGGTAATTCAGAATTTTACGACAAACATGAAATGACGAAATGACATGCACAAAAACTGATTACAATTTTTATTGAAAAAAATAAATAGCGTTGGCTGAAACAAAGGATATAACACTTTATCTGAATCCACTCAAACGCCCCCTGCAACAACTTGAGGAAATCGATTTTGCTGAATGCAAACCATTGCTAATACCTTTTATGTATATTGTGGGTACGCTCTGGGGCAACTCACGCTATTATTGTCAATCGTCGAAGATAACAATACTATTGCAGAAAATATGTAATCTAATAATACATCAGGTGGGTTTACTTGTTTCTTACAATGAAATGACTTAAGATAAATCAAAATCCGTAACAGGCTAAATACCTAGTAACTTTTTACTATAATAATTTTATTTTAGGCAAAGCGCTATCTGGATCCCTCATCAATTTTTCATAGCGATATCGATGAGGCCATGCAACGTCTTACACTATCCATACAAATATTAAAGTTCTTTCGTGAACTTTTTGACTATTACAAAGAATGTTTGGCTGACTTTTTTCACAGAGCCTGAGGAGCGACCACCGATTTTGTGGACTTTTCATCCAAATTCAGTTTTCAAGCGCTTTAATGCATTTCTAGAACGATTGACAACCATTCAGTGGTAAGTATCAGTTAGATTAATTTGAATATTATTGGTTAATCAAATGTGCATATCAAACTATATTTTTTTGAGAGGTTCTTCTTTACTGTGATTGAATTCCTGAAATTAGAGAAAGTCGAAATCGGTGGTTTACGTGGTCGCCAGCTCAGTACACGCATTACGGATGTCTATGTAGAGTTCAATCAATTTTTTACCGCATTTGCATCGAAGAGCTATGATGTTCTCGATCCGGATGATCATGAGTTCGACGATGATTTTAAGAACTTTCAAATGCGTATACTGGAATTAGACATGAAGTTGGCGGCTATATTATGTCAGGCTTTCGATGATTGCTACAATTTGGAGAGCATTTTTAAAGTAAATTTGTTTATAGAAACAGCCAACTGCAACATTTTAATTTACCTAATTTTTTGTTTAGCTTATTAGCATTGTTGGAAGCGTTTTGGATCGTCCAAAGATCAAAGAAGAGTTTACGCAGCGCTATGCAGAAATTGTACGCATGTTGGATGAGGAAATGTGCGTTTGTGAGAGTATCTACGAAAAACAAATGGAATTGCGTAAGGATAATATAACGCTATATCCCGACTATAACTGTCCGCCAGTTGCAGCATTCATACGCTGGTGTGGTCAACTGGAGAAGCGTATTAGTGCACCGGTTAAAAATTTTCAAGCATTGCAACATGAGTACGTTTTTAGATTTTACAAAATATAATTGGATAATTTTTAAAGAATATCTATTTGCAGCATTACCAAATCTGAAAAATCTTTGGAAATCATTGAACGCTACGAGCGTCTAATGGAGAAACTAGGCGCTTGTAAATCCCAAGTATTCGAAGATTGGACATCACAGTTGGCCGAACAAATTGAGATTAATCTAAAAAAATCTCTAATAGCACGCGATGATGTGAATAAATCATTGATATTAAATTTTAGTCCTGAACTATTTTCAATCTTACGCGAAGTACACTATATGACGCAAATGAAGATCGAGGGCATACCCGAAGTTGCAATAAAATTTGCCGAAAATAGCGATATATTTCGTTCGTATACGCTCAATTTAGAGAAAACTATCGATTGGTACAACACCATTCAGGAGAACAGTTCGCCCGTTGAGCTGAAATTAATTGAACCAGAAATTAAATTAATTGATGATCTTGTCAGAATTGGTGTTGAAGAACTGATCTGGAATACGAGCGGTAAGCTGCTTTTTTATTAATTGTAAACTTAAAAATTTAATAATTTTTATCGTTTTACAGATATAATGGAATATTTGGAGAAACTACGAAAACCTGTTGCCGCCCTACAGAATCGCATGGATCATACACAGGGTAATTTGCGTCAGGTACGGAACATTATGTCAGTTTGGGCTAAGCATCCACTATTTGAACGTCGTGATGGCAAGAAGGATACTGTACTTTCAATTGATGAACGTCCCGATCGCACTGCAAAGCGTTACAGCGAAATACAAGCAGCATCGGTGGAGATACATAAACTGCTACATGACAATATGCTCCAATTCGATACGCAAGAGAAACAAAATGATGAAGTCTGGTTATCCTACGTTGATTTCGTTGATAACATTGTCTATGAGAATATATTGCGCACTGTGGGTGTAAGTGTTGGTTATCTTGCGGAGAATATGGATCCTGAGAATAATTATGCACCATTATTCGAATCGCGTCTTGAATTAGTTGAACCAAATATGGTCTTCGTACCCTCACTTGATCCAGATGATCCAATGGGCTTTAATAATATGCTTATTGAGTTAATGCGTGACATTATGAAAATGGGTTCGCTTATAAAGCGGCTGAAACAGAATGAAAAACGTAATTATGTTGAAATTGTCAAAGAAAATCAAGACATTATCGATATGCGTCGTGAGATTTTAAACGGCGTTGATCTTGTCATGGAGGAGGCACAACGTTTTTGTCGTCAATTTGAACGTTACTCATATTTGTGGCTTGATGATCGCGAGGAATGCATGGAATATTTTCTTGAATATGGACGCATGTTAGATCCAGATGAAATTGACTTAGTCCTAATGAGCGATCCAAGTGCACCGCAACCTTGTGCGCCGACAATTGAGGCATTTCGTGAACAAATCGATAACTATGAATCATTATTCAATGAAATCGAGGATATTGCACCATTTCAGGTATTCAGTTCATGGTTTCAAGTGGATGTGCGTCCCTTTCGCCAAGCACTACTGAATACAGTCTGCAAATGGGGTAATATGTTTAAAGAACATTTGGTAACGAATGTTACTTCCAGTCTAATGGATCTCAGCCACTTTATACGCAAAGCCGACGAGGGTCTATTGCAAACGGTAAAAGAAGGTGACTACGAGGGTTTGGTCAGCATTATGGCGTATCTGATGAATGTAAAGGACCGTGCTACAAAAACGGATGAAATGTTCGAGCCAATGCAGGAGACTATACAACTTTTAAAATACTACGATATGGATATACCCGAAGAGGTAAATGTGCTGTTACAAGAACTTCCAGAGCAGTGGGCAAATACCAAGAAAATTGCAACCACTGTAAAGCAACAAGTTTCACCGCTTCAAGCAACTGAAGTGGTCAGCATACGTAATAAGATTGCGCTCTTCGAGACGCACATACAACTATTCCGTGAGGTCTTCAAACATTACGATTTCTTTCGTTTTGACTGTTATAAACCGTATATATTAATGGATCGCATCAATGATGATATGTTCGTATGTGAAACCGAAATGCGTGACATACAACAATCGGGCAGTCTTTTTGAGGTAAACATACCCGAATTCAAGGTGCTCAAACAATGTCGCAAGGAATTACGCATGTTGAAGGTAAAAATAATAACAATAATCTTTGATAGTCTTTGAATCTCTTTTTACTCCTAATGCATGTCTATAATTACGATAATAATGAACATTTTCTTGCATGCGCTTTATGGATTTAGTAATTTTTTCTTTAAGTTTTGTTTTCAACTTATTTAATAACTTTTTTTTTGGTCTCTCGATCTATTTTCCATATCGTAGCAACTGTGGGATTATGTTTATATAGTGCAAACCTGTATTGAAGATTGGAAAACCACGCCCTGGCGAAAAGTTGATGTTGAGAATATGGATATCGAATGCAAGAAATTCGCCAAGGATATACGTTTACTCGATAAGGAAATGCGTGCTTGGGATACGTTTGTTAATTTGGAATCTACGGTTAAAAATATGCTAACCTCTTTACGTGCTGTTGGTGAATTGCAGAATCCTGCAATACGCGAGCGTCACTGGAATCAATTGATGAATTCTACAAAGGTTTTTTATATGTCTAAATATTTGTTTATTTTTTTTTTTTTTTTTATTGTATGACTTATCATATATGTATAATTCTAAATTTTCTTTATCTAATATCTCCATGCTGTACATATAATACCATGTTGTACATATATAACTCTCATGCATACTATATATCAGTTCCCCCCGATTTTTTTACAGCACCTTGAGATTTCTCTAATAATATGAATATGAATGATTTTTTTTTCCTGAGAAACTCAACTAATTGTACAGACACTTTACTCTTTTTTCGTATTTGTTATATGTATTTTTCTTTTTGCTTATCGAACTTATCCAGGCGTCGCTAGAGAGTGTTTCTAAGTTTGGAACGCTTTTGACAGCGTCTGTGATATGAAATGTAAATACTTGTAAATACAAAACCTATCATTACAGAATCTTGCAGCGCTACCCAAGGAAATTTCAGTAAGTTTGCTGTATATACACGTAGATGAATATGAACACTAAATTCCTTTATTCTCCTTTAATCGTAGAGTAGTTTAGTTTTTATTTTTTATAAGTATTTTTATATATAAGTATTTTTATATAAAAATTTTCAGGTCAAATTCATTATGGATCATGAGACCACGTTAGCCGAATTGCTTGGTCTAAATCTGCACGAATGCGAGGAGGAGGTTAAGAATATTGTTGACAAAGCAGTCAAAGAAATGTCAATGGAGAAAATACTACGCGATTTAAATACAACATGGTCGGCCATGGAGTTCGATCATGAACTACATCCGCGCACTGGCTGCAATCTCCTCAAGGCATCGGAAGAACTCATAGAGACGCTCGAAGATAATCAGGTTTGCCTACAAAATCTTATAACATCCAAGTACATCGCCCATTTCCTTGAGGAAGTTTCTACATGGCAATCAACAAGCTCATGGTTGCTGATCAGGTTATCACCGTTTGGTTTGAGGTTCAACGCACTTGGACTCATCTGGAGAGTATCTTCATGAGTTCGGAAGACATACGTAAACAGCTGCCTGTTGATTCGGACCGTTTTGATCGCATCGATGCTGAATTTCGTATTTTAATGGAAGAAATGTCAGTTTCTTCGAATGTTGTGGCTTCGACTAATCGGTCCGGGTTAATTGCACGCTTGGAACATTTGCAACAGGAGCTTACGCTATGCGAAAAAGCACTGGCAGAGTATTTGGAAACAAAGCGTTTAGCTTTTCCTCGTTTCTATTTTGTGTCATCGGCTGATTTGCTCGATGTCCTCAGCAATGGTATACAGCCGGAAATGGTGACGAAACATTTAACGAAGTTATTTGACTCGATTGCACGTTTAAAATTCAATCGAGATGAGGCCAACGAAATAGACACAGCTTCGGGCATGTATGCTAAGGACGGCGAATACGTCGAATTTAATGAGTTGGCCAGTATAAGAGGGCCCGTCGAAGTTTGGCTTAATCGAATACAGGCCGCGATGCGTGCTTCGCTAAGACACTACATAACGGAAGCTGTGGTCGCCTATGAGGAAAAGCAACGTGAACAATGGTTATTCGATTATCCTGCACAGGTTTCGCTCTGCGGTTCACAAATCTGGTGGTCGACTGAAGTGAATATTGCTTTTAGTCGTTTGGAGGAGGGCTATGATAATGCAATCAAGGATTACTACAAAAAGCAAATATCACAACTAAGTCTACTCATAACGTTGCTGCTGGGCGAACTGACCAAAGGCGATCGTCAGAAGATAATGACGATTTGCACAATTGATGTGCATTCTCGCGATGTGGTAGCTAAGATGATTCAAGCCAAATTGGATTCAGGTTCGGCTTTTATGTGGCAGTCGCAATTACGGCATCGCTACGACGATGTGGAGAAAGACTGCTTTGCGAATATTTGCGATGCTGAGTTCCAGTATTGTCACGAATACTTAGGCAATACGCCACGCCTGGTCATTACGCCACTAACAGATCGTTGCTATATAACATTAACACAGAGCTTGCACTTGGTAATGGGCGGAGGACCGGCGGGGCCGGCGGGCACGGGTAAAACAGAAACAACAAAGGATTTAGGTCGCGCCATAGGCATTATGGTCTACGTTTTCAATTGCTCTGAACAAATGGACTACCAATCATGTGGCAACATATACAAAGGCTTGGCACAAACCGGCGCCTGGGGCTGTTTCGATGAATTTAATCGTATTACCGTTGAGGTGCTTTCCGTGGTGGCAGTACAAGTGAAATCCGTACAGGATGCCATACGTGACAAAAAGGATAAGTTTAATTTTATGGGCGAGATTATAACATGCGTGCCGACGGTTGGCGTTTTTATAACCATGAATCCTGGCTACGCAGGACGCACAGAGCTGCCAGAGAATCTGAAAGCATTATTTCGACCCTGTGCTATGGTTGTGCCAGACTTTGAGTTAATCTGCGAAATCATGCTGGTATGATTTAATGCAATATTTTTCAATTTAGACTTTACTCAATACTTTACATAATCTTTTTAGGTTGCCGAGGGCTTTCAAGATGCACGTGTACTTGCACGTAAGTTTATAACACTCTACACACTCTGTAAAGAGTTGCTATCCAAACAGGATCATTATGATTGGGGTCTACGAGCTATTAAATCTGTCTTAGTCGTAGCTGGTTCCTTAAAGGTGAGTTAATTCTGTTGCCATACACGTATGTGTACTTATATAATTACTGTCTATTTTCTACGTAGCGTGGTGATCCCGGGCGGCCTGAGGAGGAGGTGCTCATGCGCGCATTGCGCGATTTTAACATACCAAAAATCGTGACCGATGATATGCCTGTTTTTATGGGGCTTATCAGCGATCTGTTTCCTGCTTTAGATGTACCACGTAAACGTGATCAAGACTTCGAGCGCACCGTTAAACAAGCTGCCTCGGATCTTTTATTGCAGCCAGAAGATAATTTCATTTTAAAAGTCGTTCAGCTGGAGGAATTGTTGGAGGTGCGTCACTCGGTATTTATTGTTGGTAACGCGGGCACTGGAAAGACCGAAGTCTGGAAGACACTGCTGCGCACGTATCAGAACATCAAGCGGAAGCACCATTGTTTAATGACTTGAATCCGAAAGCGGTAATAGTAATAAAGAGTTCATGAAAAACTTTACTTCAATACCATAATTGTAATATTTTTTTATTTTAGGTGACCAATGATGAACTTTTCGGCATTATCAACCCGGCGACACGCGAGTGGAAGGACGGGCTGTTCTCGGTATTGATGCGCGATCAGGCAAACATAACGGGCGATCAACCCAAATGGATTGTGCTCGATGGTGATATCGATCCCATGTGGATTGAAAGCTTGAATACCGTTATGGACGACAACAAAGTTTTGACTTTGGCCAGCAATGAGCGCATTGCGTTGACGCCTTCGATGCGTTTGCTCTTTTTGAGATCTCGAACCTGAGAACAGCGACACCGGCAACCGTATCCAGGGCTGGCATATTGTACATAAATCCCCAGGACTTGGGTTGGAATCCGTAAGCTATAAAAACTTATTTGATTCTCTTGTTAGTTTATTTATTCATATTCCGTTATTTGATTTCAGCTATGTAACCAGTTGGGTTGAAACGCGCAAAATTCCAGCCGAAAAGTCCAATTTGGTCATGTTATTTGATAAGTACATACCGCCTTCATTGGAGACGATTCGCGTGCGTTTTAAAAAGATCACGCCTGTCGCCGAAATGGCCCATATACAAATGCTGTGCCATCTACTAAACTGTTTTCTAATACCATCGAACACGCCGGCCGATTGTCCAAAAGAATGGCACGAGCTGTATTTTGTTTTTGCTTGTATTTGGGCATTCGGTTCGGCCATGTTCCAGGATCAAGCCATTGATTATCGCGTGGAGTTCAGCAAATGGTGGGTAAATGAGTTCAAAACTGTTAAATTTCCAGCGGGTAAGTGGCATTGTCAATCTCAAAAATACTTGAATTAAATGGTACAAATTAATCATTGCGAAATTCATTTGTAAAAACAATACAACAAAAGGTGGCACAGTTTTCGATTACTTTCTGGATAGCGAAACAAAGACGTTTTTGCCATGGACCGAGAAAATAACCAAATTTGAACTGGACTCGGATTTGCCGCTGCAAGCTGTGCTCGTGCATACCTCCGAGTCGATACGCCTACGTTTCTTTCTCGATCTGCTTATGGATAAGAAGCATCCGGTTATGTTAGTAGGCAATGCCGGATGCGGCAAGACCGTTTTGGTCAACGAAAAGCTACAATCGCTTTCAGAGAATTACGCTGTCACCACCATACCATTTAATTTTTACACAACATCTGAAATGTTACAAAAGATTCTCGAGAAACCGTTGGAAAAGAAAGCAGGTCGAAATTATGGACCACCAGGAAATAAGACACTCATTTATTTTGTTGATGATATGAATATGCCGGAAGTTGATTACTACGGTACGGTACAACCACATACGTTAATGCGACAACATCTTGATTATGGACATTGGTACGATAATCTATATATAATGTATAATACAATATATTTATCTTTGTTTTTATTAGGTACGATCGGAATAAGTTGACCCTGAAGGACATACACAATTGTCAGTATGTGGCCTGCATGAATCCCACTTCAGGCAGTTTCACAGTGAATCCGCGTCTGCAGCGCCATTTCTGTGTACTTGCCGTGAGTTTCCCAGGCGCTGAGTCAATAACTTCAATGTACTCCTCAATACTCGCGCAACACTTTGCCAACGCCGAGCAGAAATTTATACCAATTGTAACACGAATGACACCGAATATAGTTGCTGCAACGCTAGCTCTGCACAATAAATGTCTACAGGTCTTTCTACCTACGGCTATAAAATCACATTACATCTTCAATTTACGCGACATTAGCAATGTCTTTCAGGTGAGTTCAATGAAATATTTAATTGCAAAATATTGCGAAATTGACAGCTGACTTTTTCATTCGGTTCAATTTCTTAGGGTCTACTCTTTCAGTAGTACGGAGTGTCTTACGAGCTCAACAGATTTAATACGCTTATGGCAACATGAGACACAACGTGTCTATTCCGATAAGCTTATTGACGACAAGGATATCGATAGCTTTACCAAAATGCAGCATGACATTGTCAAGAAGTCCTTCGAAGAAATTGACGAATCCGTGATATTTGACAAACCGAATATCTATTGTCATTTCGCTGGAGGAATTGGTGATCCTAAGTACATGCCTATCAAGGGATGGACTGAGCTTCACAAACTCCTTCAGGAAGCAATGTCATCGTACAACGATCTTGTTGCTGCCATGAATCTTGTACTCTTCGAAGATGCTATGATGCATGTATGCAGGTGAGTTTGACATCACTAAAAGACACTTTTCAAATATTGTAATAAAATTGACTTTCATACTTTACTACATATATTTCAGAATAAATCGCGTATTGGAATCGCCACGTGGCAGCGCACTTTTGGTTGGTGTTGGTGGCAGCGGCAAACAATCTCTAGCGCGCTTGGCAGCATTCATATCCAGCTTGGAGGTAGTGCAGATACAGCTTAAAAAAGGCTACGGTGTAAATGATTTGAAGTGTATTTTGATATATTTTACAAACGGAAATAACAAAGAACAAACACAATTAAATTTTTCTCTGGATTTAGAATGAGTTTTCAGGTCTCTACTTGAAGGCAGGCCTTAAAGAACGTCGGTATTATGTTCCTAATGACCGACGCACAAGATCCCCAATGAGGATTTTCTTGTTCTTAATTAACGATTTGTTAGCCACTGGCGAGATTCCAGATCTATTCCCAGACGACGAAATCGAGAACATTATAGCGGGCGTGCGGAATGAGGTCAAAGGTGCGGGACTGGTTGATACGAGAGAAAACTGCTGGAAATTCTTCATCGATCGTGTACGCAAAGCAACTTAAGATAGTTCTGTGTTTTTCACCAGTGGGTTCAACATTGCGTGTTCGGTCGAGAAAATTCCCTGCCATCATCAATGCAACATCCATCAATTGGTTCCACGAATGGCCTCAGGAGGCGCTAATTTCGGTGGCCATGAACTTTTTGGGCACAGAATCAAGGTCTTACCGGAGAATCATCGAGATTCAGTGGCCAAGTTTATGGCCTATGTGCATACGTCGGTAAACACCACATCGAAGGTTTATTTACAAAATGAGCGACGCTACAATTACACAACACCAAAAAGTTATCTCGAACAGATAAATCTTTATCTAAAACTACTTAATCAAAAGCATGAAGATTTACACAGTAAGATAGTACGTCTGGAGAATGGCCTAGAGAAATTACGTTCCACAGCAGTACAGGTAGCTGACCTTAAGGTAAAACTTGCAGTGCAGGAAGTTGAGCTGAAAGAGAAAAATGAAGCAGCGGATGCGCTCATTGAAATTGTTGGCATAGAAACGGAGAAAGTACAAACGGAAAAAGCTGTTGCTGATGAAGAAGAAATGAAAGTTGCACTGATTGCGGATGAAGTAACCAAGAAACAAAAGGACTGTGAAGAGGATCTACTAAAAGCAGAGCCTGCACTAATGGCTGCACAAGAAGCTTTAAATACGCTAAACAAGGCCAATTTGACAGAGTTAAAATCGTTTGGATCACCACCTGGCGTAGTCACCAATGTCACAGCAGCTGTTATGGTACTACTAGCACCTGGTGGAAAACTACCAAAGGATCGTTCTTGGAAAGCAGCGAAAATAGCAATGGCTAAGGTAGACAGTTTCCTAGATGCGCTAATAAATTACGATAAGGAGAATATACATCCGGAAATAATAAAAGCAATACAACCATATTTAAAAGATCCGGAATTTGAACCAGAATTTGTCCGTTCGAAATCTGGTGCTGCAGCCGGTCTATGTGCTTGGGTAATTAATATTATTAAATTCTAAACGAAGTTTACTGCGATGTGGAGCCCAAGGGAAAAGAATAGCAGCCGGCAAGTGCAGAACTGGCTGCAGCTCAAGACAAATTGGCGGGAATAAAGCGTAAAGTGACGGTACGTAGCAATTTAGATGATCTTTCTTTAACTATTTTTGTTGCAAAATATTTGTTTCAAATACACAGAGCCTTGAGGAACAATTGGCAAAATTGACAGCTGACTTTGAGAAGGCTACCGCCGATAAATTACGCTGTCAACAGGAAGCTGATGCAACGCAGGCGACTATTGCACTTGCCAACCGTTTAGTTGGTGGTTTGGCTAGCGAAAATGTACGCTGGGCTGAAGCAGTAAATAAGTATGTATATAGCGACTTAAACAATTTAAAAAAAAAAAAATAATTATTATGTAACATTTTTAGCTTTGTAAAGCAAGGAATTACATTACCCGGCGATATCTTATTAATAACAGCGTTTATCTCCTACGTTGGCTGCTTCACCAAAAGTTTTCGTATTGACTTGCTGCAAAAAATGTGGACTCCATTCTTGAAGAGCATTGATCCACCAATACCAACAACAGAAAATCTAGATCCATTATTGCTACTAACTGACGATACAACAGTTGCTATCTGGACAAATGAGGGCTTACCCAGTGATCGTATGTCCATTGAAAATGCTACAATACTCTCCAACTCAGATCGTTGGCCATTGATGATTGATCCACAGCTGCAAGGCGTCAAGTGGATTAAGCAAAAATATGGAGAAGAATTAAAGGTTATACGTTTGGGACAACGCAACTATCTGGACATTATCGAGAAGGCTATTAACGTAGGCAGCACAGTGCTCATTGAAAATATTGATGAAAATCTAGATCCAGTTTTGGATTCGCTACTTGGACGAAATCTAATCAAAAAGGGCAAGTAAGTATCGCAAAGAGTTTAGCATATATAGTATTGTGGACATAATAACTACATCAATTTGCAGAGCGCTTAAAATCGGCGACAAAGAAGTAGAATACAATTCCAATTTTCGTTTAATATTGCACACTAAACTAGCAAATCCACACTACAAGCCTGAAATGCAAGCACAAACTACGCTTATAAATTTCACTGTAACACGCGACGGTTTAGAAGATCAACTATTAGCCGAAGTTGTAAAAGCGGAACGTCCTGATCTGGAAGATCTAAAAGCTGAATTAACTAAACAACAAAATGACTTTAAAATTATGCTGAAAAAACTTGAAGACGATCTTTTATCGCGACTGTCTTCGGCTGGTGAAAATATACTTGGTGATACTGCTTTAGTCGAAAATTTAGAAACAACTAAAAGTACAGCATCCGAAATTGAATCAAAGGTAGCTGAGGCTAAAATAACCTCCAAGGAAATTGATAAGGCGCGTGAATATTATCGTCCAGCAGCAGCTAGAGCTAGTTTGTTATATTTTATATTAAATGAATTGAATACTATCAATCCGATCTATCAGTTTTCACTTAAGGTAAGCGGTAAAAAAGAAAAGAGTACAGTCTACAAATTTATTCAAAACTATTCTAATTTTTAGGCTTTCAGCGTAGTCTTTCAAAAGGCTATAGCCAAAGCAGAACCGGGTGCAACTTTGGATCTTCGTGTTACAAATTTGATTGACTGCATAACATATTCCGTATTTCAATATACTTCCCGTGGTCTCTTCGAATGTGATAAGCTTATTTTTGCGTCACAAATGACATTTCAAGTATTATAGAAGTTATATGCCTTTGACCCTACACAAATTACTAATTTACCAAATTAATCTATGATTTTAGATACTTTTAATGAACGAAGAGATAACATCCGCGGAACTAGACTTCTTACTCCGCTTTCCGATCAAACCACATGTCACAAGTCCCGTTGACTTTCTTTCAAATCAATCGTGGGGCGGAATATGCAGTCTGGCGTCCAAAGATGAGTTTCGTAATTTAGATCGAGACATTGAAACCTCTTCAAAACGTTGGAAGAAACTTGTAGAATCTGAGCTACCAGAAAAAGAGAAATTTCCACAGGAATGGAAGAATAAGACCGCATTGCAACGTTTATGCATGATCAGAGCTTTAAGACCTGATCGCATGACATATGCATTAGCGTTAGTATAAAATATATAGAGATGAAAGGTTTAAAAAGTCTACTACGACTGTATAAAAATGAGTGTAGTATGCTTTATAAATCGTCAAAAAAAAGCTTAAAGTAGTTTTAAGACTTGATTTTTTAAGATTTACTATAATTTATTGATTTCATTATTTTTTCACAGCGATTTTATTGAAGAGAAACTTGGTTCGAAATACGTTGAAAGTCGAGCTATGGAGTTTGCTAAATCTTATGAAGAAGCAAGTCCATCTACACCTATCTTCTTTATACTCTCACCCGGCGTTAATCCACTTAAAGATGTTGAGGCTTTAGGCAAACAATTAGGCTTTACTATGGATCTGGGCAACTTTCATAATGTTTCATTGGGTCAGGGGCAAGAGGCTATTGCTGAAGCAGCGATGGATACAGCAGCAAAGAATGGACATTGGGTTGTATTACAAAATATACACTTGGTGCGCAAATGGTTGCCAGTGCTTGAAAAAAAATTGGAATACTATGCAGAGGGCTCACATGCCGATTATCGAATGTTTTTGAGCGCTGAACCAGCTTCAACACCATCGGCACATATAATACCACAGGTATAAAATATTATGTACTATTATTAAAAATTTGTACTTACTTACCGGTTTCCATATAATCGCAGGGCATCTTGGAATCATCAATTAAAATAACCAATGAACCGCCAACAGGCATGTTGGCTAATCTGCACAAGGCACTTGATAACTTCACACAGGAAACACTTGAGATGTCAGGTAAAGAGGCCGAATTCAAGGCTATACTCTTCTCACTCTGCTATTTTCACGCTGTTGTCGCTGAGCGGCGCAAATTCGGTCCGCAGGGGTGGAATAAAATTTATCCTTTCAATGTCGGTGACTTAAATATCAGCGTTTCGGTGCTCTACAATTATCTGGAAGCAAATGCAAAAGTACCATGGGAAGATTTACGTTATTTATTTGGCGAAATTATGTATGGCGGACATATAACAGATGATTGGGATCGTCGTTTGTGCATTACTTACCTGGAAGAGTATATGCAACCAGATTTAGTTGATGGTGAATTATTTCTTGCGCCTGCCTTTCCAGCACCGCCAAATACAGATTACCAGGGCTATCATTCGTATGTCGATGAAACAATGCCAGCCGAATCACCATATCTCTATGGATTGCATCCAAATGCAGAAATTGGTTTTCTTACAACACGCGCTGAAAATATTTTTCGCACTGTTTTTGAGATGCAGCCACGCGATGCTGGCGCTGGTGGTGGTGCTACAGTGACACGTGAGGATAAAGTCAAACAAATTGTCGATGAGATAATTGAAAAGCTACCGGAAGAGTTTAATATGGTTGAAATTATGAATAAAGTGGAAGAGCGCACTCCATATGTAATTGTTGCCTTCCAAGAGTGCGAACGCATGAATTACTTAACCAGTGAAATGAAGCGCAGCCTGAAGGAGTTAGATTTAGGCTTAAAGGGCGAACTAACCATTACATCTGATATGGAAGTGCTTGAAAATTCACTATTTCTCGATCAAGTCCCACCAATTTGGACACAACGCGCTTATCCATCGCTTTTGGGCTTAAATTCTTGGTTCATTGATTTGTGTTTGCGTTTGCGTGAACTTGAAACATGGTCCACTGATTTTGTGGTAAGCAACTGAACAAATGTCGCATTACGACAATATAAAAATTGATCTTTTATCTTTACAGTTACCATCGTGTGTCTGGTTGGCTGGTTTCTTCAATCCGCAATCATTGTTAACCGCAATTATGCAAAGCACTGCGCGACGCAATGAATTGCCGCTGGACAAGATGTGCTTGCAATGTGATGTGACTAAAAAGCAAAAGGAAGATTTCACGTAAGTTCAGTTTATAAGATTGATCGATTGCATCTTTGATTGATACTTTGATTTCATGCATACTTATTTACCAAAACACTTCATGCGGTTCACGCGGCCAATATTTATCATCATCATCATCATCATCATTATTGAGTAACAAATTAAATTGAACTTTTCGCTGACCCGAACGTCAAAGTGTCTTGATTTGTAGTTTCCATATGGAGCTATTTTTTTTTTTTTTATTTTTTATTTTTTGCACATTTAACTCATCTTCTGTTGCATTGTGTAAATTGCTATAAAATTTCCAAGTTCAATCAATTTCTCAATTCAGTATTTTCGAGAAAAATCTAGCTTATTTATAAGTTTTTCGATTATTCTGAAAATAAAACGCATTTAAATCAATCATGTAACTCAAAACATTGAAGTATGTAGACACATGCATGTAGAGATGCATTCGATAGGAGATAAAATCTTGAAAATTATTCTTAGTAAACGTTCTAAAAATAAAATTCATTATTTGAAATAATTATTTTTTACCCGGCAATAACATATTAATAACAAATGCTTTATTAAGTGGCGCCAACACTATTGACAGCATTAGAGTACGCCACGCCTTCGACGTCTATAATTAACTCCGCCCTATCATCAACAGATCATCCGAGAATGATTATTATAATCGATCACAGACGGCGGCATTATATTGACTATAATTAAATAATTAGAAACAAATAAATAATGCTAATATTGTTGTTGTTATTTATATTTAAAGCAATTAAATCGTTTATCTTTTTTCTGTATCTCATTTGCAACACAATTAGTACGGCACCACGCGAAGGCGCCTATGTACATGGTATATTCATGGAAGGCGCCAGATGGGATTTGCAACAAGGCATTATAATGGAATCACGGCTCAAAGAACTCTATCCGTCCATGCCGGTCATTAATATTCGAGTAAGTTGCAAATTTAGTTTGAAATAACAAAAAAAAAAAAAAAATCACAAAATTCCGAATAAATGTTTAAATAAATGTTCAACTGAGCCATCAACAAATAGTTGCGAGTTTAAAGTCTGAAATTTTACTTGACACAAAATCGAGTAATCACAATTCAAAAACGTCGCCAATGGAATCGTGCCGCGTCGCTTTGGGTTTTCTGGCGTCTTACAGCGGCGCCAGTTCTGGCAAAGCATTTAAATTTTCAAATAGCGCATGCTGCATAAATCTTTTTTCTTTAACTTTTTTCGTTTTTCCATGAACTTAACTATGGATTTATTGATTTAATCTTTTTTGTTTTCTTTTTTTTTCTTTTTTTTTTGATTTTTTCTAGGCTATTACACAAGATAAGCAGGACTTACGCAATATGTATGAATGCCCTGTCTATAAGACGCGCACGCGTGGTCCCACCTATGTTTGGACTTTTAATCTGAAGACAAAAGATAAACCCGGAAAATGGACTTTAGCTGGTGTAGCATTACTCTTGCAAACTTAAGCTAATCTTTATCTTATTATTAAAAAAATAAAAATAAAAAAAAATACTTTAACTTCGGTAGTACCGAACCTATAATAGCTGTCACACGAAGATTTGAATTGTTTCAAACATTTTTTTAAACAAATAAATTTTTTTAATTTCGACTCAACTCAATACTTAAATATCTTTTACCAAATTTATTGCACCTTATGGGGTCTATGATGAAGTCTGTTTTAATACCCGTTTTACAGTATGTGTGACAGGTATAAAAATATAAATTTTTTAAATTTCTTGCACTTTTTTAACTAAATATAACACCAATTTTTGTCTTCCTAAAATTTTTTGAATAAAAAACACTTTTTGTAGTTTGCCTTAGGCGCACAAATGATGCAAACAAAAAAGATAAATGTGTTTTATTTATATTTGGTGAAAATTGAGATTGACTGCTGTATTTTTCGTAAATGAATTTTCTCATCAATAGTTTTTTCCTTCGTAATACACTAAATATGTGCTTAGTCAAATGCTTAGATACATAAGATACACATTCATAGAAGGAAAATATAATACGTATCGATATGATTCATCATTCAACCAAAGATCATCATACGATGGCATTACAAGCTGAAAGATAGTAATGTTTATTTTGAATATTATCGGAAACTCTTAAAATAGGCCTTCTATTCATAATTAGAAATCATGTGTGATTGTACTCAAGCTATGCGGCATCGTTATGCAGGGTCTGGAAGTGATAAAGGGGGAGAGCAGGCAAACGAATTGAGTTGACGGGTGATGGCCAGTGTGTCTATTCGTCATTCATTCTGTCTGTCCGTCCGTCCGTCCTTTCATAAGATCTATACATGAATAAATATAATTTGTACGAATTTTGATAAGAGCATCAGAGAGTAGGTACTATGGCAGCACGCTCAAAATCATACTGATGAAATAAACATTTTATTCGTATTTTAATAATCAGCACAAATGTATTGATGCCATATAATGTAGTAGCAAAATAAATTCAGTTCTACGCGAAACGTGAATCAATTAACTACTCAGAAGCAAAATATTTTTTTCGGCAACTCTTCTTTTTTTTTTTTTTTTTGCTACATTTCTTTTAATTTGTGAATAAAATGCTACAGAATAATTGTTAATTTTTTTTGTGTTTTTTTTTTTGTTTTTTTGAATGTTTAATTAATTTCATAAATAATTCAAAAATAACTAAAAATCAAGTCAATAACGTGACGTGACACGCCTCACGATTAACACAGATCAAAGCAAAAGATACAAAATCAAGAAAGCAAAAAAAAAAAATAAAATAAAAAGTACATCACCGAAACCGATTTCTTTAGCGTGAAAAATTCTATAAAACTAACAGACACTGCGGTCTGAAACATCATTCGTGTGCAGTTGATTGATCGATCGATCGATTGAACGTTTGCCGAACAGACGATATACAAAAACGTATTAAAAAAAGATACAAATACAAAGATATAAAATTATTATCCAAGGAATTACCACCGAAGTAAAGATAGTGAAACAAGATTTCGCAGTCAAACGAAAGCCGAACTAATAAAAAAAAAAACTTTCTCAGCGTACCCCAAAAAAAAAAAAGATACTAACGTAAAAATCGTGCATTCTTATTAAAGTATCTGGTATCTCAAATTCAAACGTTAGAGATCGCTTGTACTCACTTCCCGAGGATATCTGCCTGCCTGCCTGCCTGCCTGCCTGTCTGTCTGTGTCTGTCTGTTTGAATCAGCGCACAGCATCGCAGCAAATCGATCATTCGCTTCAATACTTCAGTTCATAGTAGTCGCGTCGTCGTGCGATTGTATCTCAAAGTTTATACACTCGTTCTTATTCGTTCATGCGGTGCGGTTCGGTTTGCATCTTTTGCTCTCAAATATTAATTTCAATTCTGATTGGAAAAAGTTCAAATAAGTGAAATTTAATTTGTGTAAAAAACAAAAAAAAAAAAAACGCAAACACGTGTTATAAGTTCAACGCCGGTCGCAATTGAATCTTTATAACAATTACAAAAAAAAAAAAATATATACTATATATTGATATATTTACAAAAGTTAATAATTGAAATAAATTTTGTTTTATTATTTAATCGACACAACCATCATCCATTTGTCTGACAATACAGACAAAAAAATTAATTAACAAATCAAAAACAAATCAATCTACAATAATTTGAACTGGTGTTTTACCTTTTTAATTGGATTATCAATATCATCGTTAAAAATGAAGCTGCTCTCCATATTCTTTGCATGTATGTGATAAGATAAGAAGAAAATAAGTAGCCAAAATATTTACTGAGTGAAATTTGCAGTAAAATTGAAAATAAATATTTCGTCATTTTATTTATTAATTGTACTATTGAACTGTTTACGTAAATATTAATCATTCTTTGTATTTAATACACGAGTATAACACAATAAAAGTGACCGATGTGAATATCTGAATGACGCATTTTTATAATCAACGACATAACTGACCTACATACTTAAGGCAGCATTTATTTATAATAATATATATTTTTTTATAAAATATCAAAAAGGAGTTTATATGCGTGTTCCAAGAAAATCTGATTATTTGTTTAAACATTAAAACCTAAATTTAAATGTGCTATTCAAGTTTTTCATACCCTCGTAAAGTTCAAGGAACATATTAACTTAATTAATTTCTCAAGTCGCACTTTAATGGCTTAAAAGATTCTAAAAACTTTGTTAATGCTTTTACGGCTCTGCCATTGGGCAAGCGGTTAATGTTTAGAGATGTGTTTTAAAAACAAGCCCTATAATCTTTGAAAATTTTAAAGTTTCAGAATATTAATGTTGAAATTATTTGAAATGTAGAAACAATACTTAAATTGTTTATTAAACTCACAGAGTTTTCGAAAATCGAAATACCAAATTTATGTTCTTTATATTCACCATGATCTGTGTTTTCGTACGACAAAAGAGTTGAATGGAGTGACATGTCAACAACGATTCAGCTTTTGATGACGATTTGCATTAAACAGAGTCATAAAATTTGTTATTAAACTGTCAATAATTTTACCTTCTTATATGAGATCTAACAAGTGAGCTTAATTCAAAATTTAATTAAAGTTTTTAACTTTTGGAGACTTTGTTAAACTAAAGGATAAAAACGTGTATATAGGTTTTTACGATAAAGACACTCATATCGCAGATTCCACAATGAACATTCATTAATTGAAACTAAATTATTTCCACCAAGTTGTAAGCATCTCGTTATGAGACTTTTTAAGCTGACATATAAAAATATAATAAATCATGTATTTATAATAAAGAAAATAATAAAGAAAACAATCGGTAGAAATAATGATGTAGTGCTGATGGTAAAGGGTGCAAGAAAAACACACATTTTTTTTTTAATGTTGTAAGATGATCATCTAGAATTTAGCCAACATAGAGTAAGAGATTTCAAAGATTTTACAAAAACATTTATTTTTCCTTATAAAATCTGTTATGAAAAGAGCTAATATAAAATATTCCGGTGTGTATAGTACACGCAGTGAATGGAAAATGCAAATGGGAAACCAAGCCAGACTCATTGGCGACAATCGATTTCAATTGAATGAGATCACTTGTGCTCGTAAAGTTGTTTATTATTTATTCAAATCATGCTACTTATCGCTAATTTTACGATGTTTTTATTATTTTATTATTTCGATTCGATTCGTATTTTTTTTTATTTCGTGGTATTTGTTAAACGCTGAATGCGTAATTACATATTTATTCTGTTTATTATTTGTTTTAGAATAATTTAAATATTTCGCACATAAGTTTTACTAACGAAATTTTCTGTTTTGTTAAAAACTTATTTACAGTGGCAATTTATGCAATTACGCTGGTTCAGAGTTTCAATATTCCCGAACCGAATGTCAAATGTACAATGGATTGCGATCTGCAGGAATATAAGCCAATTTGTGCATCAGATGATTCCGGCTTAACAAAAACCTACAGAAATGTTTGCGTATTAAAATCGGAAAATTGTATAAGCTCGAAATGTAATTATCTCTCTTTTTTTTCATCAAAATTTTATTATGGAAAATAATCTTCATGTATTTTTTTTTTCTTTAAACAGCTTTCCAAAAGATCGACGATAGAGAATGTCCTTAGATGCTAATAATTGTCAGCGCGCAAAAATTAAAATGAAAAAAAAAAAATGAAACTTAATAAGCCTTAAAATTGATAAGATTTTTAATTATTTTTTTTTTTATGTATTGTATTAGTAATAAAAAATGAAACCAGAAATTAGTGAAAATTTGCTCGGCTTATGTAAATTTAGTTGCTTAAGTGTTTTTATATAAGAAAAATCTAGAAAGAGAAATTTACAGGCACATTTGCTTGGTGATATTATTAAGCTGTGCTTCACAAAAACATGAACAACAAAAAAAAATGCCTGTATATGTTTATTGTAAAATTAATTAATTAAACAATAAAGAAAAAATATGCATTAAAAATGTTTTTAATTCTACGGATCGATAATAAAAATACAAGCCTCTTCCGAAACATCTCTGAACAGAGAGAATGTTTTTATTTATTTATTATTTCTTTTTTTTTTCAAAAAAAGCGATGACTTCATTTCAGGGAACTCATTTTATAATCAAGAAATCTCGGTGATCTTTAACATTGCCAATGCTCAATATTCAAATACGAATGTTTTGCCAAGCTAGTAAAAATCGTAAAATTCAGCTGATAACACATTTCTCTAAAGCAACACGTGAATTTTTTAATAAAATAAGAGGAAATAGTAAGTTCGGTGTAAAAGTAAATAGAAATTATTAAATAATTTGAACAAATGTTCTTTAAGCAGTTATAGTTCAATTTATATTTCAATTATAATTAAAAAAAAAAAAAAAACTCAATAAATAAAAAACAAGGAAAAACCTTAACTTCGGTGGAACTGAAGCTTAAATACTCTTCACACGAATCTTTAAATAGTTTATGTGTACTGAGATTGGAACCGACAAATTATTATAAACGCTCTTACTAATTGCACCTTTCGAACACATGACATAAAATATACACAAGCACATGATTACAATAAAGCTTTAGAAGTCAGTCATGTGCTTACCGTTAAACGAGGGCCATTTGAAACGTATTAACTAGACACTTATAAACTAAAGTTTAAGTAGATATGATATCGAAAGCTTACTAATAAATTAAAATTCGTAGAAATATATTCTATCAAATATAAATATATATGATAGCTAGAATAATCTAAATGATATTTTAATTATTGGCTTATCTCCAAGCTGATATGTACATATTATGCTAATGATATATTTTGTTTTTTTTTTACTGATTTGTAGTGACAAGATATTTTTTATGTTTATTCATGCTTAGGTTTAAATATAAAAATTTACATAATTCTCTGCGAAATGTTAATTTATGTTTTTTTTTTGTTAAATTATATTGGCGCCTTTACTCGTAAAAACTACTTTTTTTTGTAACCGGCGTCTGAACCTTTTATTAAAGAATTTAAAGAATTTTTTTCGATATTTATTTAAGCGTTTAAACCTCAGCGTGTTTGGTAAACAATTAATCAGCATTTTGAAAAAATTTACATTAAGTGTCTGGGAGTTTTTACGCATTATTTTGACAGCGTTCCTAATTGATCGAATAATTTGGAAAGAAGTTTAGGCAATGAAAAAATAGTTTAATAAAAGTCCTGAATCCTGCCAATTTTCAAAATTAAAACAAATTAAAATTTTTTGAATGTTTGTGAATTAAATAAAAAAACTTCAATAAACAATGTAAGTCTGTCCGCGCAATTTATATAAACCAATCTATAACTTAAACATTTGAATCTCATAAAATCTTGGACAAAGTCTTTTATTATATAAAAGATATATAAAAGATAAAAAAATCTGTTTTTATTTTTTTTAAGAACATGTTAAACTAGTCATAAACCACTAAAACTAAACTAATTTGAAAGCGAAATTTATGCTAATTGTTTGATGACGAATACCTAAAGATGACTACTTGAAACGCTAAAAGTTATATTTGCAAAATCATTATTTATTTAGCACATACCGCAAAACGCTGCCAAAAAAAATAAATAAATAAATAACAAAAATTTAATAAACATTAGGTAGACTCGTACAAGATAATAAAAAAAATAAAAATTAATTTTTAATCGGGAAGTTTTTAACAACCTGCTCTCATTATGTGTTAAAGCATACAATATTTTATTTAATAAAGTTTAAAACTCGAATAGATACATAAATTTATTGAATATTTATTGAGCAGCATGCTAAACCCGTCACCAAGCAGTCTGCCTATCTGTCCATCTAACATAATGTTGAAATTTGTTGAACTACTTATTTATTGTGTTTGCAGTTAGATTGCCATTTTGAGCTGACATGTGTATCTATTTTTAAAAGGTTTATCAAAGCAAAGATAAAATATTTATATACATTCATACTTGTAGTATTGTTCGCAGCACGAGCACGGTGACTTATCAATTAGAGTTAATTGGTCAAACTTGACTGCCTATCTGTCTGTTTGTCTGTCTGACTGTCGTTTTGACGATTTGTCACTGTGATCTTTAGTTATCGGAAATCAATTATTTCTTTAATTCTTTTCTGATAGGTTTTATCACCTTGAATAAATATGGACAAACGCTTCTAGTTGCAAAGATCTACAAAAATATAAAGTATACAAAGTTAATTTGCCGATAATTGCCAGTTTGGCAATTTTTTTTCTTGAATCCGATACTCACGATAGTACTAATAAATATATGATTTATTATGTGGTAAAGAATGGTTTTATTATTATTAAATTGAAGCGGTTTTATAAAACGGAAGTGGACCAAATAAATGTATGCATAAGATAAATGAAATATCTTATGGATTACTTACTTAAAAATCGATTATATGAAATGGATTACATTCATTTATAATCTGTTTTTTATTCAAAGTGGCTATAAATGTATTATATAATATATATATTATATGTGAAAATCTATTTCTCATGTACAACTATTTTTTAAACTATAATTTAACAATAAATAACCTTTTTTTAAGGTTTTAATTTTAAGTCTAATATTGTTCCTTAAAAAATTCGAAAATCCCATTTAGCCACTCGTAAAAAATTTCTTACGTGCAATGGAATAAAATATTGGTTATGCTAATACAATTGATCAACAAAGACTGAAGTTAAAATAAAAAATAAATAAATAGAATCATGCATCAATGCATTGTAAATATAATAAAAAAAAATTTTATTTTTTTTTTTAAAAATATATTCCATAACGAAAATAGCCATTAATAAGTATTTGCATCTCATTAACAAAAATATTATATATAAACGATTCTAAAATGAATTCAATGAAAAAAGTTATTTAAATAATAAAAAAAATGCTTAAAACTTAATATATGGTGTACGTCTACAGGGCGTAAAGTGTTAATACTTTTTTATAGATCGGTATTCAATGCTTAAATATTGGAAGACTTAAGCAGTTTTTCCTTTTTACCACAGATTTCAATGAATACAATTTCAAAATTATATCAACAATGAAAGAAAAACAAAACCCCCTAAGATACCGGTTAGTAAATTTTTGCTAATATTTTTTAATATTCTATGAAGGGAAAGAAACAAAAACTGGCTCCTCTGAAAGCAAAAACAATAATCTATATTATATATTTAAATATATATATTAATATATATATATTAGTATTGTAGATAAATTAATTTTGTAGACAGAACACATTAAAATTTATAGAATCATTCCTTTCTTGTCTTCGTTTTTTGTTTGTTGGACCTGTTAAAAATATTAATTAATATTGTGGATGAAACAGGCAACTAATATTATGACAAAGATGACCAGAATTGACGACAGCAGCAACAGCAACAACAGCAACAAACACATTACGATTGAATATAAAGACAACAACAAAAAAAGCTGGCTACGATAAAGACCAGTTGTGAGATACTTTTTTGAATTTTTTTTTGTGCTCTTGGCGCCGTTGTTTTACGTTTCTAGCTAAAATACTCTGCGAAATCAAAATTCATATAGAAAGAAAAAAATCAAACAAGAATAAATAAACAATAAAAATAAAATTGCCGTGAGAGTGCATAGTATAAGAGGGAGCAGATACACAGAACTCTCTGATTTAAGTGGCTATTCTAGCCTAAAACTGCTTGGTGAAAAAGTTTATAAATGGCTGCGTTTGTCCCGAGCCAATTTACAGTTTAGCATTGAACTTGGGCTAGAGTTCGCAAATAAAATCTAGTCGAAAACATTAACGCGTAACTATTTTCGGCTTTTTGTATCTGCAAGCTGAGTTCGACTGGAAACAAACAGAAAAAAATTTCTTTAAAAAAAAAAAAGAAAAAAAAAGGAAAAAAAGGAAAAGAAAATTTAATTTTGAGAATTTGAAATATTTCGTGTGCTCCTTGCGGCTCTACTGAACTTTATCGAG
Source organism: Leucophenga varia (assembly GCA_018903435.1). NCBI lineage: Eukaryota > Metazoa > Arthropoda > Insecta > Diptera > Drosophilidae > Leucophenga > Leucophenga varia. Next base: position 1,272,629 of record JAEIFJ010001427.1, read on the forward strand.
TATTGATTGCTTCTAATAAGCAATTCGCATCACGTTTGAAGCGCAGCTTGCTTAGGTGTGTATCTGTATCTGTGTTGTGTGTGTGTTTGTTTGTTTGAAATTTCGTGTAGCTTTCAGATACATTTAAGTGCAAAAATTATTCTTTGTTCGGCATTATGTTCGATGCACTAAAATTATGCCTGGCGGCTTTGATCAGTTGCTGTCTTCTATTGAGTGATGAGTGCGCATGCAGCTCAAATTTTCGTAGGTTTCGTTTTATTTTTTTTTTTTTAATCTTTAGTTTTTGAATACTTTGAATAACTGACTTGAAATTCGTTTCCAATGTTTTGTATCTTTTTAGCCGACGAAATTCCACGCTGTCATTTTGGCGATACAGATTGCATCATTCGCGTCACGCATTCCTTGGTGCGGCAACATGCACGCACTGGCTATCCTGCCGCCTCCTTTCCGCAGATCGAACCGTTCCTTGTGAAACGTTTCGATATTTCGGATGGACGATCGGGTTCATTAAATTTGAAACTCAATTTTCAAGATGTCAGCGTCGAGGGATTGTCTGGCGCTAAACTTGATCGCGCTGTGTAAGTTTAAAAATAAAACTGAACATTTTTTTTTGTTTTTATTTTACGTATAAATTTTGTTTGATAAGTTCTTGGAATGTTAAATCCTTTTTTTCCTTGTTTTTTTTTTTGGCTTTGTTAACGTATTTCTTCGTTCATTCCTTAATACATAGCGGCTTTGAAGTGAATCCAGCTACCAGTAAATTCGAAATGTACGGCTCGTTCCCGAAAATTACGCTTCGCGGTAAATACAGCGCTGATGGACGTATTCTCATTCTGCCCATACGCGGTGATGGCGATGCTGATATTACTTTGCATCAACCGAAATTCTCTGTGAAATTTAAGCCTGGTGTACAGCAGAAGAATGGCAAGAGCTACTTATCGGTTGACAAGCTTAAAGTGCTCGTAGAGCCACAAAAGTAAGTTCGGTTCTATTCCATCAAAGCGATATATGGCATTTCTCTAATGTTTCACTCTCACTCTCTTTGCTAGAATGAATATTAAACTGACAAATCTCTTTAATGGCAATCAAGCTTTGGGCGCTAATCTGAATCAATTTCTAAACGAAAATTGGTCTGAAGTATGGGGCGAACTACAGCCTTCGGTACATTTGGCAATTGCGGATATTATGAAAGCTATTATAACTACGCTCTTCAAGCAGTTTGCCTATGAGGATTTATTTTTGGATTAGTTTCTCTTAACCAGAATTTCTAGGTTGTTGGGGTGTTGTACGAGTATTGCACTATTTTAATTATTTTTTTATAATTAAATTTCGGACTGTTTTATATAGATCTATATAAAAATAAACTAAAAACATAAGATAAGCTTACAATTAGTTATGTAAGATTTGGAATTTATTTTGTTACGAAAATATATATTTTTAATAAAAAAAATAAATAAAATAACAAGAAAAGTCAACTAACTCATTTTTTATTATTTTTACTGTTTTTTTATATTATGCATATTAGCCGTTCTTGCAGCCCTTACCCCCCTCTTACGCCCCTCCTTTTGTTTTTATTATTGAATTTAGTTTTTTGCACCAAACTAAATTCACGGAAATCATGCATAAATTCTTAATAATTCTTGTCACGTGACACAAACAAAAACAAAATGTTTTGAATTTTAAAAAGTAGAAGATAGTCTTATTTGCGTAAGCAGAGACAGAGGCAAACGTCATACATATGTATGTGTATGTAAAAATAGAAAAATAGAAGAAATACACACATAATAACAAAAAATCAGAGTTTTCAATTAAATGCTTTTTTACTCATAATCGTAACCCTTTTTATGACTTATATACACTTACAACAACTTACAACAACCCAATGACCTTGTGTCACGATACGATACGATTGCTGAGAAGCAAACTGTTGGTTACATGAATGAACATCTGAGGAGGCTTGACTCGGTTCATAAGGTATGAGCTGCAACTGAACCTTTTAAGAACTAAAAAACAAAAACTGGTTTCAAGTTCAGGTTCAGTGTAAAATTAAAGCCTTCAAGGAATATTTTTTTTTACATATTGAAAACTAAAACGCAGCTTCTTATAATTTTACACAAGGAAAAATATTAGTTTTATTGTAACCTAAGATTTAATACACGTCGTACATATGTATATGTAAGTTAAGTCTTATTAGTAATTTTTATATGGTTTTTATATTTTATAATAATCTAATCCATACCAAATCTTGGTACTCTGTTAGGTTAAACTTAGGAATCATTCGTGTACAATTCGATAAGTAACTTTGGGGTACTTTTATACAAAACCCTGAAAAGGATATTTTATCTCAAATTGGTTAAGAAGCATCTAAATAGAAGGCGCAACGGCTCTATGTCTTAAAGTTTTCGAGAAGTTTCGCTAATACGGCGAACAGACAGACGTGTCTATATTGACTTCTCTATTCTTATATTCAACTGAAAGGCTTTTTTTAACGTCTACTTTAATCTAAAACAGCTTTTTAGAAATCTATTACAAATTTGCTTAAAAGAAAAAAGTTGCACTTTATAATTTTTTCAAATGTTTCAAAGCTTTTTGCAAACTGAAAGCAAAGCGAAAACGCTTATAAACTTTGTTAGCTTTTGGAAATTGAATGTGAATCAAAGAAATATTGAAATCAAATTTAAAAGTGTTTATTAAATAAATAATAATTTTGTTTAATTACTTAACTCGATTATATGTATGTTCAACACTTTTCGTCGTTGCAATCTTTGTAAGTGTTTAATAGTTTTTTTATTTGCTTAAAAGGCTTGCCTTCGTTTGCGGAAATCGAAGACAAACTGATCCAAACTAATATTAAATAATTTGAAATTACTAAGTTAGTGCGCGGTGTTTACACTATAACAACTTAAATTGTCAGCTACAGGATGGGAGCTGTGCTATGACTTTACTACTATTTTTCAGATCATAGTTTTGTAGGGGGAATAAACAGTGTAAAGATCTGCTCTTCACTAAGTTTGAGATTTAAAAAAAAAAGAATATGTTCTAATAGTCATGGCTGAAACAAACAGATCGGCAGATGGATTGACATGTTTAGATCGATTCGAATTGCGTGTTGGCATGACGTGACCGAACAAATGAAATACAAAATTGTCTGATTGCGAATAATATCGATTTATTTTAAAAATACTTCGATCGAAACACAAAAAAAACTCAAAGCGCAACAATAATCGAAATCATGGTTGAATGTTTTTTCTTATTCCGTTCAATGTTTTTCATTCAAAGAGATTAAAGGGTATTAACTAGTCGACTACAATCCTAAAATTACTTCTATATCCAGTTTTTCATTATAATTGTGGCTGCAATCAACCGTTACTACGTTCAAGTCTAAAATACGGTAAAATATATGCAATTTTATCGAAAATAGAGTAAAACAATACAAAAATGAAGAGTGAAATGAAAATAACGTGAATATACCATATAAATATAGCAAAACTAGTCGAACGACCTTGAGCTTTTCGCCAAATATGAATTTCAGGATTACGAGTCAATAACATCAGAAACTGTCTGACTAAACTGACCGACTATAAAGTATTCTGTTATCTACGACTACGTTTTACTTGCATTAAAAACATAAACACAACTTTAACTAAAAACTAAAACGTTAATACGCTACAAAATTATTTTATTATACATATAATTACACACTCGTAGTATGTATTCTTGAGAAAAAGATAAAAAAGATTGTGTCTGAAATAAATTATTTTTTAAGGTACAATTTTTTTGGAAATTGCAATCAAAAAATATACTCGCAAAACTCTTCAACAAATCAGTGTAGTGTATAACAAAAAATGAATATAGTGTCAAATTTAGCAAGTTGTTAACTTATTTATTTATTTATTTTTTTTTTTTTATTAACAAATTAAAATTGATATGCAACTAGTTATGAACATCAGATATCGGCGTTAAGGCAATTATATATTCTACAAAAAGCGGCTACATTGATGTAAATAACATCACAAAGTTGTTTATTTCAAGTTCAGGTTCATAGTTCTTTCAGTTTCTAGACATTAAAAACAAACCATTTAAAAGAAAACATCTCAACGCATTGCATATTGTACGAACGCTTAAAATTAAATATAAGCTTAATTCGAAAATGTTGTAAACATTTTATTATGGTAAAGTACACGCGCGTCTAATGATTTAATTTTGTATATAATTGTTTCAATAATTAAATTATGAAAATATAATTTGACTTTATTCTTAATAATAATACGCTACACTTTAAAAAAATAAACATAAGCGAAATTGACTTAATATGTGTTAAGAGCAGTGGTGGGCACTATTTAAATTGTTTTGCCACGCAAAGCCCAAGAAGTTATATAGATGAGAAATCGAAAAAAGCTACTCTTATAAACCAGAGGCACAGCCGTGAAACAGCATAAATCTTAAAAATATGGGCCAGGATGAGTTTATCTGAACGATAAGAAGATGAAAATAAGAAGTTTTTAATTAAATATAAACCTGTATAATTTAGTAAATAATAAATATATATTTTTAAAATCAAATTATTGAGAGCTTCGTCAAAAATACTGTTCTTTTTGACTACAATATTATTATTTATAAAATTCATTTCAACGTTTGTAAATAAAAATCAAACAACCTTTTGAAATGATAAAACTATATATAGAAATTTAGCAATGTACCAATAATAGAAAAAATCATTAAATGTGTATAAAGTAATTTAAATATTATATTGTAGCAAACCCTATAATCTTCACTCATTATAAAGCAAACCCTTTAATTCCTTAATTGCAATATGCATATGTAAATATATCTATCATTTTATCAATATTTAATCTTAACAGATGCAATTATATATCAACAAACTGTTCAAATTGTAACTGGTTATTATCAAATACACAAAATGTTATTAAATAATTAAAATAATCGACTTGCGAGTGTCAGATTGTTATTTTATATTGGCCCATCTTTTTTAACAAGTATAAAGTTAAATTGATTAGAATTCGTTTTATAATATTTAAATTATTGTTTTTCGTTTTCTTATTTTTCTTAATAACACAGTGAAGTAGAGATCATATAGCTTCAATTCTACAATTTAAAAATATTGCATTCTATATACCCCTGGAAGTTTTTCTTGTACACCACTGAATTAAAAAAAAATCATATTAAAACAAGTTTACCTTTTAGCGTCATTCTAGAGAGTAAAAACAGCGCAAAAATAAAAAGCAGATGCATGAACAGTTGTCTATAGCCATTATATCTCTAGACAACAACATTTTACTCAATCATGTTTTAATTAACCTTTTTTTATACTATATGTACTATATGTATCATTTCACTCAGTATAAAAGAACGTCTCGCAAGATACACTTAAATAGTCGTATTCTAGACGCACTTTCAAAACAACATCAATAGTATTAAGAATAATTCGGATTATTCATAGATAATGACGCGTTTAAATTTAAGCTTGTGTGCAATTGCAATATTTGGATTATTATTTGGCATAGTTAAAGCGAATTTTCGTAAGTGAAAAACATTCAATTAAAAAATTTTTGATTTTAATATTAAAACAAAAATTTCAATAAATTTTAGCTACCGATCCGAAACCGTGCAAACATGGCGATGGTGAATGCATTGCAAAGATAATTAATTACTTTGTTAATCAGAAAAGTGAAGGCAAGTTTAAATATTTCGTAAATTAATTATATTTTGTTAATTTTAAAAAATATCAATTTATTTACAATATATTTTAAAGGTGACAAATCCATAAATCTGGTTAAAGTTGATCCATTGCGTGTCTCGAAAATTACCATTAAACAAGGCGCCGAAAGTCCTGTTAATATCGATTTAACATTCACGGATAATGACATATTTGGATTAAAGGAATTGAATTTCTATAAGGTCAAGTAAGTTTCACGTTTATTAAAAAAGTACTTCGAAAGTCAAATAAATTACCATTTTTAATTTGCAGTGGTTTTGGTAAAGACATTGCTCAGAAACATGAAATACGTTTCAAAACTGGCCCAGCACTCAGTTTAATTGGCGATTATACCATTACTGGAAAAGTTCTAATATTGCCCATCAGCGGTAAAGGCAAAAGCAATATGACTTTAGGTAATTTTATTTTATATAATTTATTTTTATTTTTAATTGTTTAATTGTTTTATTTTTCTTATTGTGTACATTTAGTCAACACTGATATTATAATGACTTTCACGGGTGTACCCTATGAGAAGAACGGTGCCACTTATATGAAAGCTGTAGATTTAACATTGCAAACAAAGCCGGAACGTTTATGGTATCACTTTAGTAATCTTTTCAATGGCGACAAAGCTTTGGGTGACAATATGAATTTGTTTTTGAATGAAAACTGGTCAGATATCTTCAGTGAGGTAAAAGATTCATTTGAAAATGCCTTTGCGCGTATTTTTCAAGCAATTATTAATAATGTTTTTACCAAATATCCGTATGATAAATATTTTGAGGCATAATCTCTTTTGATTTTTTATTTTATTTCGTTTAAGTTAATTAGTTTTTTAATAAAAAATAAATAAAAACGCAATTTGTATTTATTATTTTTTATAGTTATAAATATGTACTGGTTATTTCCAGTTACTCAAGTTGAAGAAAAACTTTTCGTAGATAACTCTACATTTCAGTGTTTAAGCTTTTGTCTTAAACAGTTCTGCGAAGACTTTGTAAGGATCCGAAAGAATAAAAGATCGGCAATTTATAGTACAAAACACTTTTTTAAGAATAGTGCATAAGCCGAGTATCTGCGACTTGGTGCATCTAAAAGCTGATATTCATGAATACTTTGCCAAGCTCCTATTGTCCTATGTTTTATTGGGTTGCCCCAAAAGAAACCGGTTTCTTTTGGGGCAACCCATTTTTAAAAAGACAACGGCACGATTTCTTTTTGGGCAACCTTAAAAAATATTATTTCAGACAAATACCAAAGAGCGAGTAATTCGCTACTAATTTTGTTAATATAGGAACCATAAACTAAATTTAAACATTAACTCCTAAAAGTATGCTACATATAAATTTACAATACATATGGTTAGATGTTTGCCTCGAAAAATAACGATATCTTGGCTAGAACTATTTGTCTCATTGAATTAATCTCTTTTACACATTCTTTATACGGATTTCCAAATATTTAAATTGAAATGTAGAAGAACATCAGTTCAACGTAGAAAAAAATTATCTTTTAAATTCTCTTGAAATATTGTACCTATCTCAAGATTTTAAAAATTTTGTATATTTTATATATATTTTGTATCAAAATTGCTGCAGATGATCAGATAATAACTCGTATTAGGCCTTATGAAATAGGTTTCAAACCCATAAATCTTTTTGATTTTGTTTTCGGCAAGCTTACCTCTTAGGAATATCTCAACACAATACAGACAGACGGATAGAATTTATTTCATTGAATTGCGTAAGTATACAAGTTTACCACAAATATTCCTTATTGCAAAGACGCGTGCTTCTCTGATTTTAAAGATAAGTTTTATCTTACTAAACACGTTAAGATAGAAATATTTTAAATCACAAAAATTTGAAATTCGTACATTATTTTTGTATAGCACATGCTAAAGACCTCTAAACTCCGACTCTGAAAAAAAACAGATGGTTTAGAAAAGAAATTAGCACTTCAAGCAGCTTTTACAATGTTTGTTTGTTTTGAAATAATTAAAAAATGAACAAACCTGAGAATGATGGTTCAAGTGCGTACAAGTGACCGCATACGACAAAGGTTAAACCAAAAACGTGAATAAGAAAATAGGCCAAAAAATCAAGCATTTTAATACAATAAAATCAACAGTAACCGACCGACTTAAAAGTCATAAAAAACGATTTGACAGGCGACAGAAACATGTGAATGAGAGTTCGTTGCATTCTAAAAATGTGCTAAATAAGAGACACCCATCTAAAATATTAATTAAATTTTTTTTTTTTTTTTCGATTTATATATTGAATATAAAATATTTTAATGAACTACGCGGTAAAAAATAAAACACAATGAATGATACAAATATTTACACAGGAACCCCGATGAACTGCTGATCACTGTCATTAACATTAGTCACACGAACAAAGTCAAAGTCAAAGCGTACCCAGATAAAAGTCAAATCTGGTTTGTTGCTGTTGTATTTTACGTACAATTAAAATAAATAAAAATTAAATAAAGTCATTACATTTTTTATGATATTAAAACGCAAAAAAAAAAAAAACACCGAGTATAGAACAATTCACTTTGAGAAAACCTATAAAAGTGTGCTAAACGTTGAAGACGATACAAAATCGCAAATAATTTCAAGTGTGACAGACGTAAATTTAACAAAAAAAAAGTATAGTAATGTCAAAAATAATTAGTTATCTGTGTTTATTACTCTGCAGTAGTACATTCTACTTTTTATGTGCAACAGGCTATGAATTACGTAAGAATATAAACGAGAAAAAAACTCACCAAGTTCGTTGCTTAAGTCTTTTAATTTTTTTATCCACACAGCTTCTGGCATACAAAAATGCAAATATACAGATGATGCCTGCATGCTGAATTCAATGCAATATGTTTTGAAAAATTTCGGAAAAGCCGGCGTTAAAAATATAGGTCTTACATCATTGGATCCATTGCATATAAAGAAATTTAGTTTGGGTAAAAATCCAAATAGTCCTGTCAGCATCGATATGGTTTTCAGTGAAGTTGATCTAATTGGATTACAAGAATCACAAATTAAACGTGCTGGGTGAGTGTTCAAAATTATAAACCTGCACAAAATGAAACAAATTTAATAAAACTTACCCAAATATTACAGCGGTTTTAATAAAGATCTAACCAAACCATTTATTATGGAAGCAATTGCACCAAAAGTAACGCTCAAAGGTCCATATAGCATTGATGGTAAAATACTGATATTACCAATTGTTGGCAAAGGTACTGGACAATTTGTGCTGGGTAAGTTTGGAAAGAAATAGAATAAAGTTTTAATTAATAAAGATTTTATTTATTATATATTTTTTATTATTATTTTTATAGAAAACTTACACTATATATCGAAAATAAAAGTGAAACCAGTACAGGCAGCAAATGGTGAAACTCATATTGAAGTTACCAGCATACAATTGCAACTCGATCCATCACGTGTCATCTATAAGCTGGAAGGACTTTTCAATGGTCAAAAGGATTTAAGCGATAATATGCACGCTGTTATAAATGAAAACTGGCAGGACGTATTCAATGAGTTAAAACCGGATATTAGCGAAGCGCTGTCGTTAGTCTTTAAGCATATATTGAATCATGTCTTTGCAAAACATTCAGTTTCAGATTTATTCCTTGATGCTTAAAGTTTAAAGACTTTGTTGCGACCGACTGTACTCTAGTATAATTTTTTGTGTTAATAATAATTAGATAATTTTACAATAATTATAAGGTATCGGCTTGTAAAAACATTTATTTTGTTTATTATACAATTTCAAGTCAAATGTTATAAATAAATTAGTTTCCAATTAAATTCATTTCAAGTTGTGTTTTTAGAAATTAAATAAAGTAAAAATTTGTCTGTGAATTAAAAGTTGTAGTTTATTAAAACTTATTCCACAAGACTTATGCAGTAGCTTCTTTGCTCATGGTTTCTCTGCTCAAACTCATTTCATTTTTTTTGCACGTCGATTTTATTCAAATGCTCATTTTAAATGCAACTATTTTTTTTTAAGCATGTACAATATATGAAGTTATGTTAGAAATTAGAAACTTGTAACATGCACATCTTTCATAAAATATGATTTTTTAAATTAAAATACTTTAAAATTAAAATTTTTTAGTTAGCTGTTCAAATTTTTAGTAGTATAATCAATGTTAAATGCGATTTTATGCTTTTAAAATAGTTTAACTCTGTACCAAATTTTCTTATTCATTAATAAAGTACAAAAGCTTTAGAAAAGTTTATGCTTAAATTTAAAAACTTTTTGAATTCTAAAAATGTAAAATACAAGTTAAAATTTATAATTAAAATTTCAATACAAATTTTTAAAACACTTTAAAATTTACGACATAAAACTTCGTTATTTAAAACTCCAAAAGACAAATTAAAAGAATTCAAAAAATAAGTAAAATTTCAAAACTTTAACATGACAAACGTTTAAAAGTCACACGTAAAATTAAAAAAAAAAAAAAAACAAACACGAATTTGTATAATTTAAAAAATAAAAGCTTAAATAAATAAGTATGTCTAAAAATATTACGTAATTCAAATTTCTAAAATAATTACACAATTAAAAATGTTTTTGCTTATTTACAATTTTAAAATTGTATAAATGTTAAAATAAAAAACAAACAGATTAAAAACAAAAAAATAAAAACTTCATGACAATTCACCTAACTTTTTGACATCACATTATTTCTGCCGAACGTCATATATTAGCCAACGTGGCGTCTAACATTGAATGTGCGTTCCAAATTAAATCTTGGTGGTTCCAATGGATCGAATGGTATCTCTTGTAATATCAAATCATCAGTTTGATGCAGAGTAACAACACCACGATTCGAATTGGCCGCATGTTGGCCACTGGAGCTAATCAATGCTAAAATATCAGCATTTGGTGCTTCAGTAGATAATCCAGTCATTGCTGTTGTTTCTTTTATTGAAAGCGAATTACCAAAATAATAGGGTACATATATTTCCGGCTGTGTTACTAATTTTGTCAGGACATCATCAAATTGACTTGCGGCTGCTGCAAGATCATTCAATTCATATTTTGCTGGTATTTGAATTGCGGTCAATTTTGGATTTTGAATTTCATTCATGGTGTCAAGTTTTTGTTGATTTACCAATTGCATTGCATATTCAATTGTTTGTTTGCGCTGTGCTATCATAGTCTTCGATTGACGATGTTCAAGATCCATTTCCCAATTAAAAACGGTTATAAAGAGATGTGCTTCACGTATTTGATCGTTAATACGTTCTATTAAATTATCCAAAATTTCAACGTAACCTGTGAATTTATTCAATTAAAATTAGCATAGAAAATAAAATGATAAACATAGATTCAATACATCAAAGGTGTGATAGAATCTCTTAAAAATATACTCTAACATATATCGGCATGGAAAGAATTTTGTTGTATCTTCGCGTATATTATTTAAAGCATTTCTAAAACGTGTTCAGTAACGATCTCCCACGGCACAGTTAAAAATTCAAAAGTAGTTGACAGTTATGCTGTTTCTAAAATTTTTTATCAACGTACACTGCTAGCTCCATCTATTGAGAAACGGTAGTTTTCATTTTTGTTCTCCTAATAAAAATAAGAAAAATTACATCTTGTAAAGCCTCAATTCACACACACGAGAATGTATGCGTTTTCTTATGATTTTTTTACAAATAAAAGTTTTGTGAGAAGCGTCATCCTTAAAAACTTTTTAAAAATATTTTAAACTTTATAGCTATATTATTTTCGTATCTTTGCAAATTACTTATAAGCCAAGGTCTACAAAACAACTGATATACCATTTCCAATTATTTAAAAATGTATCAAAAAACAAAAAAATAAACTTACCAATCATTTTTTCGTTGATAAATACAAAATCTTTATGACGAAATTCAATGTTCTTGTACTGTATCAGCTCGTTCACCAGCTGCTCAAGCATTTGTAATGAATCATCACATTCCTTGAATTTTCCATAATCGAAAAAACGATTTGCATTCAGGATACGACGCAGGCGTGTAGTGAATTTCGTTAATTTGCGCACGGCCACTTGTATATGATACTGAACATTTAACGTGCCTGGCAGCGTGCACTTGACTGGCAAATTGTACACATAATCGGATGGGTAATAATTTTGTTGTAACGAAGGGTATTCATCATTGAGATAGGTGTGCAACAAACGAAAATTATTGAAAAGACGCAAAACTTGATTATTATTACCCCTAAAATAACAAAATGAATAAATATTTGTGAATATGAATTATGGTTTTTCGCAAAAATTTACCAATCGCCAAAAAAATTATTAAATGATGTCGCCGATTGCTGTTGCAGCAACTCGTTATGCTTCGGCTCTGCCGCCAATGACTGCGGCAGCGCAGCGGCAGTAACATTGTCAATGGATGAACGTGCCGCAATCGCACAAGTCTCCCAACAAGAGAGACTGTGGTACTCAAACTCCGGCGGTGGAGATGGTGCTTCTACATTGCTCGGCAATTCAAGTAAGTTTAACAACTCCAAAGTTTTTTGCTCAATATTTGCTTCGAGCAATAAATGATCATAATGAAACTTCATGCGATCGGTCCGAGACATCGTAATGAGAAATGTAGAACTGTAAAGTTTTTTTTTTTTTTTTTTATTTATTCTTACATATTTGCTTTAATTTTTTACTTCAAAACTGTTAAAATTGTGCTTTAACAAATATTCTTGAGTCTTTTCATTGTTTATTTTTTTTTATTCACTTACTCTCAATAATTTTTTACAGACAAATTTGGCTCCTTACTGTCTAGACGACTGAGGCAGACTGCGTGGCGCCAGTCGATTTTAAGTAGACTATTTGGCGCCAAGCCTTCGTCCTTATAAGTGTAAAAGAGACAGACATATTTCTTAGAATTGCAGGTTGTGACATGTGGGCGGTGAGTTTTGTAGCAATCAGCTTTGAGTCTTGCTATTATGTTATACTTTTTTTTTTTAATTATTTGGCGCCCTTGTAGAAGTAATTTAAAAATGGATAATTTCCTCATAAGTAAAAAGTAATTCTACATTCTAATGTATCTTCGCGCAAAGGAATACAATAACTAGACAAGCTATAAGAATCTAAAATAAGGATTTTCAACATAATAAGCGTTCGATGAAGCTTAATGCCAAACAGCCAGATTCACTCGCTGAAGTCTGCCGTTTATTGGTAGAGAAAAAGGAAAAATTGAATGACGAACTGGTTTTCAACAATTCATACCGAGTTGAGTGCTATCAAGATGAAAAATGTTTTCCATACTTATGCTAAATATTCGGTATATGGTTACTATTCATGGAATAGTATCTTGTTGCTTTGACACAGTATATGTTATGGCTAAGTGATATGTGTATGTGAGTACATTTGTGTTGTTAAAGCTTTTCTGCTTTATTTCGTATTTCACAAATTGTTCCAATACATATATTTTTTCAGTTTCTAGAAATGCAATTTTAACAATACGCCGTTTACCCGCTGCTCTACACCTTCCAAACCAATGCATGCGATATAAGCTCTTTTTTTTCATCGACTATATTTGCCACACAACACACTCGGCTGGCAACCATCAAAACTTCTTGCAACATTTTCGTTTCAGCTTCAGGATGCGAAGGCAGAGAATACACTTTAAACATAAAGAGCAATATTTGTTTTACATTAAAGCATAGTCTTAATCTCAATTCAACCATGCTTCTTCTTTCACAGCTTACATGGATAAGTAGGGAATATCGCAGCCGCAGAAAATGTATTATACGGCGTAAACTTGTTTTTAGCTAAGCAGTTCGCATTTAAGTGACTACGTTAAAAACAATCATTGAAAAAGTTGTGAAATAAGACAAATTTATAAGATTTAAAAAAATGCATTCATCTAATATTTAAGATCTTATTCCAAAAAACCGAATTCAAATTCATTTTTTTAATTGCGAGAAGAGGAGAACTTGATTCATTTTTAACACTCTTAAAATCATTCAAACATCGCAGACTAAAACAAAATCTCCTTCTTCTAGCGATACAAAGCCAAAATTCAGAAACGCTGCCGCTTTAAGCACAACTTTTCTATTTTTAATTAACTTTCGCAGCAGTGCACAAAAGTTTTCGAAAAAACAAAAAAAAAAAAAAGAAACACGTTCATTTTTACAGCACAGGTTTTCTTTAACGTTCGAAAAATATATCGAAATAAATTAAACGAATCGTTACAAGCTACTTAACATACTAATGGATCCATGTTTCAGCGCTGCTGCGACTGTTTTGTTGTTGTTGTCTGTTATTTTGGGTTGCAATTATCCTGCAAGCTGATATGTAGCATGCAATTAACTGGCCCAAAATCATTGCTGTTGTTGTTTATTGAATATTTTTTTTGTTGGTTGCATCTTCAGTGTGAATGAAACATTTTATTTTCGGGTATTTTTGTTTTATTAAAAAATTAATAAAATAGACGATGACGTGCACCGGGAGTCATTTACTGTGGCTTCCTTCTGAATGAGCAGCCTGTGAAAGAGGATAAATATAATGAATAAGATTAACTGAATAGAATTAGATGTTTTTATATTTTGGACATACCTTCAGTAAGCTTGGCGCGACCACCGGTAGGCTGGCACAGAATAGTGGCACAGCCGGCACAAACTACAACTCCTTGCGCATGGCTAAAAACTGTGGTAATTCTGTAACAGCCAGGACACTTGACATCCATGAAATAGGAGTTGGGATGTTGCACCAAGCGCTTTAGCTTGTGCTTGCGTTTCTCCTCACTTGGTAGGGGATGCAACAGATCTTTTGCTAGCTGCAAAGATGGATCGTGAGAATTATTATTTATAAATAAAGACATTTTAAGTAACGCGAAAATGAACGTTTAAACATTAAATAACAACAAAATAAAATTGCAAAGCGTATTTCAATGACTCCAACTCTCTGCTATTCGAGGTTATGTATGTGTGTGTGTGTGTGAGTACATTTGTGATATTAAAGCTTTTCTGCTTTATTTCGTATTTCACAAATTGTTTCAATACATATAATATTTCACAAACTCTCGAAATACAGTCTTAATAATACGCACTTCTCCCGCTGCTCCACACCTTGCAAGCAAATACGGGCGATACACGCTTTTTTTCTTCTACTACACAACACACACACACGGCTGGCAACTGTCACAACTTCATGTAACATTTTTGTTACAATTTTAGCATGCGAAGGCACAAATGCACTTTAAACACATAGCGCAGTATTTGTTTTACATTAAAGCATAGTTTTTATTCACGCAATTGCAATTTTTTGTTGTTTATTTCAGTTTTTTCAAAATTGGCACCCACCGGCATGTTTCTTCTTTCACAGCTAACACGGAAAAGGAAGTAGAGAATATCGCAGCCGCAGCAAATTTATTATACGGCGTCAACTGTCATTGTAAGCCGTTGACATTTAAACAACGGCGTTAAAACGGCTGCATTGAACTAAAAAATCGACACAAAATAAAGGTATTTTAGAAGCATAGAGGCATTCAACGTCCGTATTCTGGTAGCACAGGGGTATTCAACTATGTAATAGTCGAAAGCAAATTATATGCGTGTATAGGTTTTTTTTTCTTCGCGCCTGCTTTAGCGTGTGTTGTATTTTCGCGCAAGAATAATATAAAAAGAAATGCTTTGAACAAACCATACGCTAACTACACACAATAATCAAACTCATTCAATTGTATTAAATAAACAAATCTGTGCTGATAAACAACAACATTTAAAGATTTGTGCGAAAATAAAATTCACAAAAGAAATATACAAGTGACAAACACAAAAAAAAAAAAAAAAACGAAAAAATAGAACTGTGAAATAAATAGCCCAAAATAACAAAATAATCGAAGTGCACAATGTTTAAAACACGACGGGATGTGGACCAACACGTCCAAAAGGCGCTAGCTAATGCGAGAACTGGTATAGAGGTAAGCAAATAAATAAACATTTAGTGCGAAAAGTCAGGCAGACAACAAAATTTGGTATTGAATGTTGTAGTTTGCTAATCAAATGGTTTCTCATTTGTAAAACAGTTCAATGTGTTTTTCAAATTATTATAAAGTGAAACGTACTCACAACGGGAAATTTGTGAAATTGCGCACGCAGTAAAATTTTATGTGTTGCAATGTCTGGCCTTGGCCGTTGTTCTGGCGGCGGTTGCGGCGAAAGCGTTGCATAAAAAAATTGCAAAAATAATGCCAATCAGACAGACACTATTTTTGTTTGAGGTTAGGTCTTAAAGCAAGCAAAAAGTCAACGGAGCCAATAAAACAAAACCTAAATATAATATTTGTATGCTTTGTTTTTTTTTCTTTCTTTTTTTTTTTTTTTTGTGTGTGTGTGTGTTTGTCGGCAATTTTTTTTTTTTGCCGGCAGCTGCAAGCCTGCTTTGACTTACACGCGCAAAATATGCGCGCGCTCATACACAATCAGACGCACACAGCGTTGCTCTGAGTGGCGTTTTATTTGAATTATGGTTTTTATATGATGTAAACTTATTTTCCATTTTCAAGGGTTTTCTAATATGGTTGTTTGGAATTCTAGTATGTCAGACCATTTATAGTGTTGAGTTTAGTCTAGAGGAAGTTTACTCTCACATTTCGCTAATGTACATACATGATTTTATAATTTTATTGGTTTAAAATAAAAATAAATTCAAAATTTTTCCATGTTTTTTTTTTTTACTTTAGCGCGACTTACGTGGCCTAACAATCGCAAAATTATATTTGAAGATCAGCGATTGGTCCAAAGCCGAGGAATATCTTCTAATGTATCTTCGCGCAAAGGAAGACAATGATCAGGCACACAAACTATTAGCGCAGTGCTATAAGAATCTAAAAAAACCGATAAGGCTTTACAACATTATAAGCGTTCGATGCAGCTTAATTCCAAACAGCCAGACTTGCTTGCTGAAGTCTGTCGTTTATTGGTAGAGGACAAGACTTTGAGTGCCGCTAATGCCAAGTACTGGTGTGATCTTGCCGAAAAGGAAAAAATTAATGACGAACTGGTTTTCTCATTACGTCTACAACTCAGGGACCTGGATGAGAAGAATTCGACTCCAATAGAAGATATTATACAAAAAGAAATTACATTGCGACCGCACGACGTTAGCGCTCGTGTTAGTTTGTTGCGTAGCTATGTGAAGCAGCAGAAAGTACAGGATGCGTTTACGTATGCGTTTGCTTTGGAATTAAGCATGAATGAACATTTTACATGTTCGTTCGAGTGGTATAAAGGAGTTTGGCATGTATTGGCCAAATATGAGTTACTTAAGGATGCAAAGAAAGATTGGAAATATTGGTTATTGACAATAATTTGTCTCGAGCGACAACTTTACTTTTCACTTTGCGAAAGTACCACCAATATCAGTGATGCGCTTAACTTTCTTTTTCATTTCGATCAATATTTACTCAAATTTTCGCAAGCCAGCGATAATTTGAATGCTCAGCGTGAATTGGTTGAATTCTGTCAAGATCACTATCGTGGACAGTTGATGTTGCACATTGTTACATTGCTCTTCAAGCGTGAACTCTTGCAAAACAAAAACAAATGGAAAGAGGTAGTTCACACTACATTGCCATTAATGTTGCTGGGCTATCAAATTGATACGCCTGACACGCGTCAAACGTGGCTCAAGCATTGCGATGATCAAGGTCGTAAGCTTGTGCAACTATGGACACGTGAGACCGCTTTCCGTGCGTCACAGGTAAGTAATAATATATAATTTTAAAGTCTATTAAAAACATTTGAATTCTTTGTAGTTGGGTCGTACATTGCTGTCCTGTGTGTTGGATGACAAAAGCAGTAAAGAAAATAGTTCTACACAAGTAAATCAGCTTTTGGGAAGCCAACCCAATGGATTATGGCAGAATGCAAATGATTTATTAAATGTTGTGCGCCAAATCTGTTGTGACAGTAATTGGCGACGCAATATTTATCCACTGATCTTCACTAGTAGCGATCAGAAAGTGAAGGAAAATAGTTCTTATTTTACAAAGTCAGCTAAGCTTCAAGTGCCCGTCTATGATTTGCCTCCAATTGCACAATTGGAAGAAAGCGAGGAAGCAGCACAGCTCTTGTATCCGCAATTGTTGGAACAACAAGTTTATCTTTGTCTATGCAACGAAAACTTGGCGGAAGTTCGTGCAAGGTACTTTACCAGCTTGAATTTTTCTGTACAGAATTTAAACTACTGTGGACCCGAATCGCTAAACCAATTGGACATTGATTGTTTCCTTTATGCCACCACTATACAAGCTAAACGTCAATTGGAAGTGGAGCGCGAGACATACGATAACTACAATTCAAGCAATCGTAATGCCACTGCAAGACCACGTTTTATGCCCTACGCTTTAATTGCATCACAACTGTGTACAAAAGAGCAATCTGAATGGTGGATTGCAGCTTACAAAGTATACAAAAACATGAGCAATCCAAACAAACTGTCAGAAATACGTTCACAATTGATTGTGGGCATGGAAGCGATGCGCGGAGTGCATGGTCCTAAAATGGATCTTACTATTATGTTTAAATTAGCTCAATTGTTGGTCGCACGTTCACAGGGTATGGTCAAAGCCACCGAAAAAGCAGCGCTCGAAGCTCGTGCAGAGGCATTATACACGTTGGGCTTGAACATGTATAAGAATCATCAAAAGGGTCACTTGGAGCCATTCAATAAGTACTTCAAATACGCCAAAAATAATTCTACAGTAGTTGAGCGTTCAATTTTTTTTGCCGCTGAAGACGCTGTCTCCTATCTTAGTGCACGTTATTTTAAAAAGTCGGCTTATCAAGAATTTATCGATGAATTAGATGAGTTGTTACTTCCTACAGCCACGTATATGCAAGCTGAGGCCTACCGCAAACTTGAAGAGACAAATAAGACACCAAAAAAATTAAAAACTTTGTACTTCGATCGACGCAACGAGTGCTTGGAAAAAACACAGCTTCTATTAAGAAATGAGACAGATCATCCGCTTAATTCGCTCGTTGCTGCCGAGATGAAACGCCTGCAGCAATCAATGAACCGTAGGAGCAGCAATAAATATGAAATCGAAAGTTATAGTAGTCCTGTTGATTTGCACAATAACTCGAGCAACTATGAAGATGCTGAGGAGGATTTCTATGCTGCATCTACCATTAACTTTAATCGTACTCGTCGTGAATCAGGAGTTCCTTCACATGCTACACAAGAACTGGAAAAATTAGTGAAACAAATGGCTGCAACATTGACTACCGTTAAAGAAGAGTTGCTGGATAACATTAAACCGCAAATGGACTCAATGCAAAAAGAAATATCAACATTGCACGAGCAAATGTCTCAATTGGAAACAGCATTTAAGAAAACACGCATTGCATCAAGGCCTCCATCGCGAGACGATGCATCGCAAGCTTTAGATGACTTTTTCCTATTGGATGAAGCACTTCAAAATCCACAATATAATCAACAAACACTTGCACAACAGACAACCACGCACCCTTCTGCACCGACCCACTTTGCAAATATGTACAACGGCGCTGGAGCGGTAGGATCGAGCCCATTTATGCCACCAAGTCAGCAACATCATCCATCCCCACTACAGCAACAGCCTAATCAGCAACAGCGTTTCTTTACGCCCAATCCAATGACGGCTTTTAATAATCAGATGTATCCAGGAATTCAGAGCCCTCTAAATTACTATTCGCCACAAACCCAATTTATGCCACCTTCACAGGGACCGCTATCTGTACCACCAAATAATATATTAGGTATGTAGAAATGATTAGTTACAATCTAGTATGCTCTTTATAGTTTCAATTACGACACAGTTCCAATGCCTTGAATTTATATTTAAAAAATATACAACACAAATTCAAATTGTTTCAGCACCTCGTGGCCCAAATTTCCCATTGAATATGTATCCACAAAGCTTTATGGATGGCGCTGGCGGATTCAACATGCAACAACTGCTTCCACAATTACCAACTTCGGTCGTGGGTGCTACGCCTATTTTGACAACAACAGTAAATACACCTTCCTCAGTTCCAAGTGCGGTTAACCCGCCAACAGTTTCAACAGCGCAATCTGTTTTCAATAAAGCGCTTAACAATCAGCCTGTTGAAAAAGGACCTCCCGCTAATGTGGTCATTACCAGTTCCGATCCCTTGCCAAAGCCAACTATTGGTGGAAATCTTAGCACCGTACAGCAACCAACGTTGAGCGTTACAATTCCGCCTCAACACATTAAACCAAGTTTGGTCCAAACACCTGAGGCTGTTACTACACTCGCTGGCAATACTGGTTTTAATTTCAGTTTATCTAGCAACGCTCCACAAGGATTCACAACACCAAATCCGTTTAAAGGTTTTGGTCAAACGACCAAAGCACCAACACTATTTGGTACTGGAACATTAGAAACCAATGCATTCTCCTTTAAGCCTCAAATAGCTGCAGCTGCTGCTGAAAAGGCTAACGAAGTAAAAAATAGCTCATTAAACAAAAGCTTTTATGATGACGAAGACGAAGACGGTGTATATAATGAGGCAGAGTATGACCCTCGTCCGGATTTTAAGCCAATAATACCACTACCAGACGAAGTAGAAGTGCGAACAGGCGAAGAAGACGAAACTGTCATGTTTTGTAATCTCGCCAAGCTTTACCGTCACGTTGAGAAAGAATGGAAGGAACGTGGCAAGGGCGAAATAAAAATACTAAAAAATAAAGAAGGTTACTCTCGAGTACTAATGCGTCGCGAACAAACGCATAAGATTTGTGCTAATCATAAAATTTTACCGGAAATCGCAATAACACTAGCAGAAAAGGAAAACAAGGCTTTAATATGGGCTGCTAATGATTTCGCCGATGAAGAAACGCGTTTGGAAAAATTCTTTGTGCGCTTTAAAACACCTGAGTTGGCAGATGAATTCAAAAAAGCGTTTAACAAAGCACAAAAAGAAACTGAGGAACTGGAGAAAAATAAAAATAAATCAACGCCAGTTGAGCCAACTAAAGTGATACAAACGACGAAACCATTTGCACTTGCCAAAAGCAACGCCATAAATTCGTTTGTAAGCAGTACACCAGCACCTAACAAAAATGATGGTATTGGTGGTGGTGCTCTCTTAGTGAAACCAACACTTGCTGCACCTACTGTACTAGCAACACCGCCTTCCAACACAGCGACAAAGTCATTGTTTGGTTCTTTGGCCACAAATGATTCTAATAAATCGAGTGCTGCTGACTCGAACACAAAACCAGCCGCTGCATCACCATTTGCAAACTTTTCCTTTGGGGCTTCTGCTATTAATTTAACTAATAATGCTGCGAATACAACCAAAGATACAACAATGTCACCTTTTGCCAACATATTCAACAACTTGGGCAAGGGAACTCAGGCTAATGCTGCATCGCCGTTCTCAATTGGTGGAAGCGGAGATAACACTACTATATTTGGCACGCCTATTGCAAAGCTTAAGTCAACAGAGTCAGCTACAATGGTCGGCGTAGGCGATAATGCCGAAGAGAAGAAACAATTGACCGATGATGTTGTAGAGGATTTCGTGCCCACAGCTCAATTTGAGCCAGTCATAGCACTACCCGATTTAGTAGAGGTTAATACGGGTGAAGAGAACGAAAATATTCTTTTCGAGCATCGCGCAAAGCTTTTGCGTTTCGTTAAGGAGACAAGTGAATGGAAAGAACGTGGCGTAGGCAATATTAAATTGCTCCAGAATAAGAATGATGTGAATCAGGTGCGTCTTTTAATGCGTCGTGAACAAGTGCATAAATTATGCTGTAATCAACGGCTTGCTAAGGACACAAAATTCAGTTATGCCAAAAATTCTGAGTCAGCTCTCACCTGGGCTGGTCAAGATTTCTCTGAAGAAGAATTAAGCACCGAACTATTGTGTGTACGTTTTAAAAACGCTGAAATATGCAAACAGTTCCACGATGCAGTGCTTAAGGCGCAAGCAGAGATTGGAGACGAAAGTAAAGGATCAGTCGCTGAAGATAAGAATGAAAAAGAAAACAAAACATCAGAATCGACAGAGGGTTTCGGTAATGCATTTAAACCTAAGGCAGGCTCTTGGGCTTGCCCTGCTTGTTATGTTTCAAATAATGCAGCCCAATTGTACTGCTTAGCATGTGACACACCGAAGGATAATACAGTGCCCAAAAAAGAAACCACTGGCAACGCATTGAACCTCTCTACAACCAGCAAATTTACCTTCGGTTTTGGTGCTGTTGGCGCAGAGAATAACATTACCGCCTCTTCCTTGTCGGCAAGCACCGTAAGCAACAACAGCAGCGGTGGAAGCAATGCTTCATTCAATTTAAGTCCATCTCAATTCTCAGCAGATAATAGCTTAAACTATACAAACAAAATTCCAGCAGACACTATTGGTTTTGGTGATGCCTTTAAGCCTAAGGTGGGTTCGTGGTCTTGTCAGCAATGTTACGTCTCCAACTCAGCGGATGTGCTTTACTGCAGTGCTTGTGAGGCACCGAAAGACAATACAGTACCTAAAAAAGAACCCTCTTCCGGTGTGCTTTCACTTGCACCGGCTGTCGGTGCACCAAAGTTCAATTTCGGATTTGGGGCTCCGCAAACAACTATTGCTAGCACCGTGTCCTCTACAGCGTTTTCTTTTGGCGTAACCACCACAACAACTGCTCCAACTGCAATTATCTCTGAACCTAATAAGAATCTCTTTAGCGCTTTGGCAGCTACCACAAAGAGTGATGCTTCGAAATCATTTACATTTGCTCCACCGACGACTACGTCAACTACGATTTCTAGTGATTCGGGCGTTTCAGGTTTTACGTTCAACTTACCAAATAAGCAAACTGATACCTTTTCAATTGATAAGAAGGACTTTAGCTTCACTTTAAAACCAAAAAGTCCTGGAAAAGCTCAAAAGACACCAACCAAAGAAAGTGGTGCTGATGCGGACGATGATAATAATGCAGCCGATAATGAATATCACGAAGAGGAAGAAAATAATACCTATTTTACACCAGTTATACCATTGCCGGATAAGGTTAGTAGAAATGATATTTTTAAAAACATATTTTCTTATATATTTTTCAATACTACAATTATTATCCAGATTGATGTCAAAACTGGCGAAGAAGATGAGGACATTCTCTATATACATCGTGCAAAACTTTTCCGGCATTTACAAAACGAGTGGAAGGAACGTGGACTTGGTGATGTCAAGATCTTGCGTCATAAACAGACACAGAAGCTTCGTGTTGTAATGCGCCGCGAACAAGTTTTTAAGATCTGTTTGAATCATGTGCTAAACGACACAGTTTGTTACAAACGCAAAGATGAAAAATCGTGGCTTTTTATTGTACACGATTTTAGTGAAGGTCAATCGGAATTGAATCGCTTTGTCTTGCGCTTCAAAAATGGCGACATCGCTTCAGAATTTTATGCTGCAGTAACAAGTGCTTTAAACGGCACAGCTTTGCCCATTGAGTCAAATGAGAATGTTGCTGAAAATGCATCCAGTGACAAGATAACTGATAACAAATCTAGTAGCGATGTTATTGATACACAAAAGGCAGTAGACGTGTCTTGTAGCGGTTGCCGCGGTTGTGATTCTGACACGTTTGTATTCCAGGAACCAAAGTCTGTAAACGATTTTGTTATGAGTGACGAAGATGAGGCAAAACCCGTCTTGCCAATGCATCTCCCACTCTTGACTTTGCCAGTTAAAAAGTCTAGTGCGTTGACTCCTTCCAAGTTGTCAACACAAGCAAACGAAAGTAATATCTTTACTGGCTTCGGTAACGCTAACTCGACGGCATTCGCGACAGCGGATAAGCCAGTACCACCCAGTAATGTTACCTTCTCATTTACGGAAGCGTTTAATAGCACTAAACCAGATAACAAGCCAAATACGCTCGGTGGTGGTTTTCTTTTTGGAGGCGCGGCTAGTGGTGGTAAGTGTAATGAGGGTATGTCTTATAGCAAAACTAAAAAACAACATTTTTTTCGATTTTAGATAAGAAATCTGTTTTTGGGCAAACTTCTTCAATATTTGGTGGCGGCTCTGTAGGCAGTAATGACACAAACACAATCAAATCGATCTTTGGTGGTGGTGCAAATACGAACGAAGACAATATGGTAAAGTCAATCTTTAGTAGTAAGACTCCCACCGAAAACAAAGATACTACTAATGCCAATCAAACCAAGTCCATATTTGGTAGCAGTGATACTAATACAACGTCGATTTTTGGTGCCACAGGAACAGCAACAAGTGGAGGAAATTTATTTAGTGGTTTCAATGCGACACAAAACACTGGATCAATATTTGGCGGTACCGGTAATACTGGTAATACTATGTTTAGTAGTACAATTTCTACAGAAAATTCCATATTTGGTGGTGCGACTGCAAAGCCTGTTTTTGGAGCGACACCAGTATTTGGAAGTATTTTAAAGAAACCGGACGTAAGTGCCAATGACGGAAAGTCGATTTTTTCCACTAAAAAATTGGAAAATGCACCATTGTTTGGCTCAAATAATACCATGTCCTTCGCTGATCAAGCAAAAAATGTAACAAGTCAAAATTCAACAACGACGACAACTGAATCAACTGCTGACAGTGGATTTGGTATTTTGGCAGCCAAAGCTGCCACTAGTGACGATTTTGCTAGTTTAGCGGCAAAAGTTGCTGTCAGCTCAAGCGATACTTCGAAGGATTTCCAAAAGAACAGCACTGGAGGATTTATTGGATTGAAAAATCAAAATGCGTTTGCTAGTTTTTTAAAACCGAACAATTCTTTCAATAACAGTTTACAGGCAAACGACTCGGCCAAAGACAATGATTCGATCAATAAGAGTACAACAGATGCCGCCAATGCGGATGATAATGATGAAAATTACGATCCACATTATGAACCGATAATACCACTTCCTGAAGAGATTGTTGTTACCACAGGTGAAGAGGATGAAACAAAACTGTTTGGTGAACGCGGTACGCTTTATCGCTGGGATAATGACACTAAAGAATGGAAAGAACGCGGTATGATATACTAATATATTACTTTTTATTTGATCAAAAAGCTAATTGATACCATTATTCGTCGTTTTTTAGGTGTTGGAGAGCTGAAGATACTGTTCCATCCAAAAAATCAAACATACCGCATGGTCATGAGACGCGAACAGATCCACAAACTTGTATTGAACCATATCATCCATGACAGTATGAAAATACAAAATTTGAATAATAACCCAAAAAGTTTTGTATGGTTCGCAGTAAACTATGCCGAATCCAACGAAGGTGCATCAGAAAATCTAGCTGTGCGCTTTAAAAAATTAGAACAGGGCGAGCTCTTCAGTAAAACTTTTGAAGACTCCATTAAAGCCGTAATATCAAAAGGCAAAGTAGAAGAAAAAAATTAGTGCGCTTCATGAAGCAACATTTTTATAATATAAATATTATATAGAGATAGTATCATGTCATTTATAAGTCCATTAAATTCATTTGATTCGCATTCCTCTTTAAAGAGATTTTGGTTTAGTAATAAGTTACGATATGTAAACCTAATATAATTTGTTATTTTTGGATGTTTAAACTTTATAAGTGTGAATTTAAAATGAATGAGTTTTGTTCAAGCATAAAAAAAATGTATCCAACATTTCGTTATCTGTTTTAATTTTAGTTAATTAAATTCTAAACACTTCATGATTCATTACTACTATAAGCTTAATAAGAAACAAAGTGAAATAAAATTATACGTCAGAATAAATATTTAATAATATTATTTGTGTACTGATTTATATTTCAGAAAGGTTTTGTGTAGCTAAGCTTCAATAGATTGGTCCACTTTACAAAAATTGACACTATTTTTTGGGTAATCATCGTTTTTTTTCACTCAAATGACAAAAATAAACATGACTCTTATGGAAACACTCTAATATCTTCTTAGCTCCAAACCCTAAATTCAAAAAATAATTCAATCCTTATATTTATGGGCACCCCCAGAATAAGTTCAAATTGCATGACGCTTGATAAAATCGATACTTTCGTTTGATTTTCTGATCGATCGAATTAGTTTTCCTTCCTTAGGAGCATCCATAAATCATATTTTTGTTTCAAAAAGGCTCACTTGAAAAGTTCCGGCGAAGAAAAAAAAAAACTATTTGTGCAGAAAAACCAATGGAGGAATTAGAATTTCTAAATATTTTAATGATTTTATTTATCCGCAAGAATATTTTTAATTAAAACAAAAAAATTTACCAACAAATTAAAAAAAAAAAAACGGACAAGTAATTTCACTTTTCCTAATATCCATGCCTTCTTGGTATATTTTTAAAAATATAAATTAATTTAAATAAAATCATTCGAAAAAATGCAAATGTTTTTTTTTTTTTGCACAAATATTTTATTTTGAGTAGTACGCCTGAGAAAAGATCAAACTCGTTTGAATCGTACAATCGTATACAACGCAAAAACATTTTGACAGTGTCAAAGGCGCCTAAAAAATATTAGTAATATTTCTGGTATTTTCTAGCACATTTGATTCGTTTCACTGGAGCGTTGTTGCTATTGTAATATAGCAACAATATTATTGAAATTAATTAAATTTAAATAAGGAAATTTAAATAAAGCAACAGTATGCCCGAATATGCTTTGTGCCGCATTTGCCTTTTGGAGGACCACGACATTGATAGTATGCAGCCACTGTTCGATGTGGGCGATCCGGACTGCGAGGATCTGGTACGCAAAATCGAGGAGGTCGGCGGGATTGGAGTAAGTGGTAAAATGAACTACTTAATCGAATAGAGTACACAGAAACTACAATTTTTCAGTTGCGTCCATTTACTGACATACCGAATATGCTTTGCTATCGTTGCATGGAGTCGCTAAACATATCTTACAAATTCCGGGAAATGTGTCAGTCAAGCGAAAATGCCTTTGAACGTGACATTTTGGAGACTATTGTGAAGGTGAGTGCCTAATAATATAATAAATATAAAAATAATAATAAAAAAACAAAACAAGCTAATAGTTTTTTTTCTTCTGTAGACCGAGCTTAAGACCGAGTTGGCAGATGGCACAACACTGCATGAGGATTGTGACGATGGCTTTATTTTGGATATGCAAACTGAATACATTGATGAAGAAATAGATATGGTCGATATGGCTGATGCTGTAGTTGCCGATGTACTTAACGATGAAGATTTATTGGATGAGACACATTTACAGTTTGACCAAATCGGTGCACCCGACAATGACAATGATAATGATTGTATGGTATCAACACAGAGCAGTGATAGTGATTATAAGCCCATAGACAAACCAAGGAATAGAGCTAAGACGAGAAAATCAAAGCATGGTAAACGTGGTCGCCCACGTATACACAATTCAGTGATCAAATTAGAACGCGGCGAAGATAGTTCGAATAATACACGACCAAGGCGTTCCGATGAGGAAACACCAACTAGCATTATGTGTGAAATCTGCGGAAATATCTATACAAAACGAGGTGCACTAAATATGCATATGAGACGTCACATGGCTGAAAAGCCATTCGCATGCGAGTATGAAAAAGATAATGATTGAATGTGTACATACATACTATTATTAAAAATGATTTGTCTTCTCTTTGACTTCACAGAATATGCGGCAAACGATTTGCTGGTCCTTCAGAATTAAATCGACATATACGTGTGCATACGGGAGAAAAACCTTTTACGTGCAAATATTGCAGTCGTACTTTTGGCGATCGAAGTTCTAATATACGCCATGAAAGGTAAATAGTTATTAAGACAATATCAATTATGAAAATATATAAATAATGTAATTATGTGTACAAACATATATTTCTTATTAATCTTTACAGAACTCATACAAATGAACGTCCATTCAGTTGCCCAACTTGTGGCAAAGCATTTTCATACTCAAATGTACTCAAGAATCATATGCTGACACACACAGGCGAGAAACCATTCCTGTATGTATTTGGTATTATTTTTTTTATAGTTATGTTTACTAATAATGCTAATTATATTTTGACAGCTGTTTACCTTGCAATAAAACATTCTCACGTAAACATCAACTGGATCAACATCTTGCTACAATAACACATCAGGCTACGGTCAAAACTCGTGCAATTTGTGAAGTAAACACTGATTTAGCCATTGAATGTATTAATGAGTAGTAGCAGTACCTAGTAGCATACTAATTTAGCGTTGTTTGTCGCCTAAGCTAATCGATCTAAACATTTAAAAATATTTTAATTCTAATCAATAATTATAGAATGTGTACAGTATGGATTTGTAAAGTACAAAAAAAAAAAAAAAAAAAAAAAAAAAAAAACAAAAAAGCAAAATTAATTTATAAATAAATTGATCAAAATTAATACAAATATTTTTTTATTATAATTTTGATACTCAGCAGGGACCAAGAAGCTGATAGAACAACAAAGTAGTAGTAAGATGTGCTGTGACTTTTTAATGAAATTTTTCTGAAATTGTTTACTGACAAATACAAAATATTAAATTGGAGCAGTTTGTCATAACATTTCCTTTCAATTGTAAACAAAAATCAAAAAATATTGAAATAATTGTAGAAAGCAAAACAAATATGTTTTATAGCTGGCCACTTTATACATTCTTGGGGTTTATGCTGTTTATCAGCGTAGGTCACGCAGTGCTTTGTATACGTAAAGTCGTAGTGCGTGTGCCTAGAGAGAATGATATTGGACTTATTTTTGGTAATATGCAAACGAATGAAAATTGATTGAATGCACATGCTTCTCTTTCAATGCAATTCCAGATCTAACGGTCAGCAATAGTCCAAATGGCAAAAGGGAAATGCTGCAATTTTATGTGCGTTCGGATGGACTATGCACTTTGAATGTAACTAGGACACGTGCTATGTGTGGGGTAAGTTGAGTTAAAAAAAATATGTTTTTTTTAATAAAAAAATTTGTTTCTTGTTTTTTTTTTTAGTTCAGTCGTATTTTTGGCGGTGATTTCGGTATTCTTGAAGCTGGTAAAACGGAAACTGTATCGCTTATATGGCCAACAGTGGTTAGTTTTTTTTTCTCGTATTTTTATTTACGGCAAATCTAAACATATCCGTCTTATAATTTAAATAAATATATCTTATATTGAATCTCTTCAGTCTTTGTACAATCGTGTTGGTTTTTGTCCAATTATAATAACTTCGTCAAATTCCAATAACAATGAGACACATCTGAAGCAATTGCTCTATTTCGATACAACATTCGAAACGCTTGATCCTGAGTCACGTTCACTGCGAAATCGTAAGTAGCCAAAGACGTATTTTTAGAAGAATGTTTTGAATTATTATTATTATTATTTTGGTTCGTAGATAAAAATTATCGCGATTGTAAAAATTGGGATAAGGAATATTTACAGAATTGCGAACCCGTTGATTGCGAAGAGCGTTACTTTGGCAAGCGAAGTTTTTACAATCATCAAACAGAGCAATGTGAACCGGTGCCGGCTTGCTCACAGCCCAATACAGTACGTACTTATGTAGTAGAAATGCAATTAAATTATTTTATTGTTAAAATTCTTCACATGTACATACATACATACATACATACTACATAGATTTATGATATGTTTGCGAATGAATGTATTGATAGGGATAACTTTATAACTGAAGAGGAATTGGATAATATGCGACAGGGTAAATATGATGAAAACTATTTAGAATTACGTAGCAATGGTGGAGTGGTAAGTAGAAGAGTGGCATCTATTATTGAAAATATGAAATCTTAGAATAATTTGAAATAAATTTTGATATTCATAAAGAGTGCAACGCAGTATGCACATCAGCAGCAGCAACAACAACAAGGATATAATCCAGATACACCACAGCAACAGCAACAACAACAACAAAAACCAGAATTGCAGCAGCAACAACAGGAGCAACAGCAACAACAACAACAAAAACAACAACCAGAACAGCAGCAGCAATCATTTGATCCGCAACAGCAACCACCACAAGATCAGCAAGAACCACAGCAGCAAACACAACCACAATACTCATTCCCAGCACAATTTCCCAAAGACTCCAACAACGACAACAACAATTCAAATGGTACAACAAAAACAAAAACAAAAAAAGATTGTGCTTCAATGAAACGTCGAACGCTAGAAGATTTTTATCAATGCTTTGAAACAGATGCGACACGCTATAAGCGAGATTTGATACCGCATAATTTAATCTTTGATTGGTTGACCCCATTAAAATTGGCCAGTAGAGATGCACAGTCGGACAAATCAACCGATTCCTCAAATAATTCATCAAGTAATTCCGATGCTGCCAGCGGTGGTGTCAATAACACTTATGATGATGAGAATACCTTATATAGAAATGAAACATATGTTCGATATTTGCCCGAGAAAACTCCAGAGAAGAACATCGTACGTTGGGCCGTTGAACTTTTCAGTAGTTTGCTTTTGGTAAGTACACACATACTTTATTAGTTAGAGCACCAAGAGAATTTAGAAGCATTGAAATTATATAAATTTTTTTTTTTATTTTAGGTTGTTGTACTGATAACCTTTCAGGTTCTCATAACAATTGGCATTTATTTGCTAATATGTTTCATCATATACCTTATAGTAACTTGTCTGGTGCGTCGTTCTGCCAATCAAGAAGAATCACGTAGCACATTATTCTATAGTATGACTCCCAGACAGTCCAAAGATCGATTTTCTGTCCTCACAAAGTCCAGTTTACTGTCACAACGTTAAGACGGGCTTTTTTTTTATTTCGAATTTAATAAAAGATTATTGGAAAATTATATGCGAAAACATAAATTAATATAAAATTTATAATATTTACTGTCTAAGACGTTTTTATACATATTTTCCAACATATTCCGAATTCTTTTTTAGAGTTAGGATTTTAGGTTAGGGCTAGAGATAACTAGAGAGATTAGGGTTTCCTATAAACAAATTATTCTACGGCAAAATATTTAGTTCTTTGTCTAATAATAAACGAACTGAAAGACTATCAATCGTGTTATTAATTATTAAAAACAACAACATCAATTCGCAAGTGAATATGATGAGAAAAAAAAGACGCAAATATTTGTTGTCTTTAATTAAGTGCAATTTGATCGAATATCCTTGCTGAAGTTAAACAAGAATATCAACCTTATCAATGAACAAGATCTTTTGCGAATTGCATACACGAAACTACAAAGTAATACAAGGGTGAATTTTTTCAAATTTGTATCCTTGCAATAAGAAAAAAAGAGGTTTAAACAACTTCAAGAATATTAAGGACACGCGAAGTAAAACAAGGCAAATGCATTTGCGCTGTTTTTCTTTATGTGTGACGACTTTTGAAATTTTAATATTTATGTTTTAATCAAATGTTTTATTTTCTTTGCTTTATGCTGTTTAAATAAATAAATAAAATTTTTTTTAAAAATATTTTTTTTAACTTCAATTGAAACGTGCCACAAGTTGCCGTTGCGGTTGCAGCATAAATTATGCAACAGAAATTGTGTAAATAACTTACAAGGATCGAGGATCAGTCGGAAATATGCGACAGGTGACATTTTTATAGCCTGGCAACGATCGCACATTTTTTTTTTAATTTTAATTAAAGATGCTAATTTTATTATTTTTTTTTTAAACTTATTTCTCATTTTTTCTTTTTTGAACGTAAACACCTGAATCGAATTTTGCATTAATTTGACAGGAAATAATTAATTTAGTCAACTTAAATAAAAATATAAAAAAATAAAAAAAATGGAAAAAGCGCAAAGTGTTACCAATTAAAATTATTTCGCTTTCGTTAAGTGCCTCAGACAAGTGCGCCAAAAAAAAAAAAAAATCGAACAGAATAATATATACAGAAGGTACGAGACGATGATTTTTAAGTAAAAATAAAATAAGCGACGAATCAGCAACAACGTAAAGCTTAAATAATGAAATCTCTTCGCACAATCTCAAAATTGCTCATTAACATTTTGTGTTTGCGATATCAACTTGTGAAAATCGCGTACCATGCCAAATCCCATACAACAACAGCAACAATAACAACAACAGTAGCAACAGCAACAGCAACAACAACTGAAAGATGCTACATTAAAAACATTACCCAAACTCAAACTAAAAGCACAGATGCGATGCTGCTGCTGCAGTAACTTCCAATGAAGTTGGAAGTCAACCTGCTGCAGTCTACAGATACATTATGCGCTACTGTATCTTGACACTTTGTCTCTGACTTTTCTGCAGTTTATATTTTGTTGTTGTTGCTGATACTTTTATTTATTTGTTATGTGCCCCCGCTTGTCGCACACTTAACTTTCTTAAAGTCAACAGTAGCAAAAAAAAAAAAAAAAAAATAATAATAATAAAATAAAAAATAATAAAAAAAAAACATAGTAGTTGCGTTGATCTTAGTACGCTATTAAGAAGAAGATTTGTGTATTGATTCTTAGTTGCTAGTCCTTTATGAGTATAAATATAGTTGAACCTTCTAAAATATTTTCTTATATAGTTTTTAGATCAGCACATTAGATTAGATCCTAACGTTTTAAATATTTGAAACTTTATTTCCTGTTTTTTTTGTAGAGTAATCCATTCAGATAGATATATCCAGTTAGATAATCAAGTCATGTTTATTGTCCGTCTGTCCGTTTGTCCGTCTGTCCGTTTGTCCATCTGTCTGCCTTTTACCCAACTTTTATAAAAATGCATTTCGAAGACATTGAAGACATACATCGTGAAACTGAGAGGAGGATATAACAAATTCGATTATGCAAGTTTCACACCTCCATATAAGAGAGTATGTATATGTATTTTCCTATTGTCATCCCAAAGGTGTGAAATGTATAATATTGATTTTCGATGCATTGCAACAAGCTGCAAAGATTTTTTGTTGTTCCACTGACAATTTGGCCTCTTGTGTCATGGAGAAGACTCAACGACAGTGCTACGTCTACATTGCTACATTTGTCTTTTTTTGTCTTTCTGTCCCTTTGACGCAGCTACTTCTTTAAGTTTACTCGTTACTTGTCTGTCCGTCCGTCCGTCCGTTCATCTGTCTGTCTGTCTGCTTGGCTGCAAACTATATTAACCCAACCTGCTATTGCAGGTCGTGATTTACCAAATCTCAATGTTTTCGCGATCTTCTTCGACACATTCATGCTATACGACAGCGTAATGAATTTTCTAAAGGTCGTTTAAAATTTTATTTTATTCTATGTGAAGACTGCTGTTCTGCTGCTTCGTTTGCTCATTACAGCTTCAACTGAAATTATTTTTTTCGTTGTGAATTTCTTAAAGTTTTACTCAATGAACTATGTACTAACTCCTTTGTATTTCATGTAGTAAACTTTGCTTTGCTACCCAGCAAAACACAGCCCAAAGAGCGATAAGAAAAGATCTCTAAACAAGTTCGAACGTACATGTGTAGTACGTATTTCAGTAGCAATGCGATTTATGTTAAATAAGTTGACCGAGAAGTTTCTTTTTATTTTTATTTTTCTTTTTTATTTTTATTTTTGTTTTATTGTAAAATACCAATTGCTACCAGCCAAAATGAAAAAATGTATCTTTTTTCGAATGATTTCTTGTTTGCACTTTCAAGTGACTCACGATTTAGTTAGCGAGTCCAACACACTTTTCAGCAAAGGATGAGTCCAGTTGCAGTGGTTTATTTTTTTTACGAAGCTGTTAAAAATCGTAGCGACTGCATCAGATTTCTTAATTTAATTGGCTTTATGCAAGTTTTCACACTTTATTTTTTTTTTTTTTTTTTTTATTGGGATTTTTATAGACAAACTGTCTGCGCTGTTCTTTAAGCTATAAGCTGAGCAGGAAGGAGCCTTGCGTTGTTGTCTACACTGACTACTTCGTTGTTGTTGTTGTCCATATGTCAGTTCAAATTAAAATACACAGTACCACAAATATTTTGATAGCATCTTTTATATTTGTAGGTTCCTGCTACTTTTTGTTTTAGTTTTTTTTTGGTTGGTTGGTTGGGATTTTATTATTTATTTTTATTCTTAATTTTTTTTAGTTTAAATATATACATATACTATGTATGTATGTATATGCATACATATGTATAGCAGGTTTATTGTTATCTGCAAGATAAATTTTGCATTTTAAATATTACAAAACGTGGGAAATCCTTACTCAATTGATTGTTAGCAATCATTTGAATAAGAGAGTGGGTGCGGGGGGTCAATGACATTTATTAGTTGTTCAGTTAGTTGTTTCGTAATCGAAAAATGATAGATTACTATTGTCCAATAGATTTATCGATGATGAGATAGATTAAAAATTTATCAGAGGTGACACCGAAAACACTTAAGCAAGAGTTTTGAGTTTGACATTTTAAATAGAGTTGTAAGGATTCATTTTCAGTTTTGCGGGTCGGGTCGCAAATTTGAATTTTTTTGTATATGGAATCAATGTAAATTTTCGAGTACTTGCACGCTTGCTCCAAAACTCTGGACACCTCTTTATATGTGTAACATGAGATCCAGGAAATTCGAAGCTGATTGTAAATGGTTCTAAACGCATTGAGCGTTGGATATGCACCATGTCTATCTGACTGTCTGTACCAATGAGAACTTGTCATTATTTTTGATATTATTATTTTGAAGTTATGAATAAGGGGTTTTTCTTTTGCCAACAGAAGCATTATGTAGCTGTCTTTCAAAATAAATTGAAGATCTTTCAAATATGCAGTTTGAAAACAAAAATTTGAATTTTTTTCATATTTTATTTTTGCCTGCTAATCCTCTACTACGCAACTCTTGACTCTCTCTCTCTCCTCATCAACAAACTTTAATATTAATGACGCTAATTTTGAATTAAGAACAAGCCATGACTGCGTTAGTCATGAGCATTTTCCAAAATTTGCATAATAACAAATTTTCAGCGAAGTAACTACAAACAAAAACAAAACACAAAACAAAAAAATGTAAAGAAACATTGTATGTAATCCCTTTGTCAGAAAAACACTTAAGACACAGCAACTGCAGTCATTACCAAGACCCCAGCCAACCAGCTAGCCAACCACTCAGTTAGCTACCTCTACTTGTACCTCTACTTTTACCTCTTATTGTAATGCAGTCAGCCCCTGCGAACCAAAAAAAAAAAAAATAAAATTGCAATAAATGCGCCTGAGGAGTTGCAATTTCAAGAACGATTATGCTAATTGACATTCAAGCGTTGAATTGACCCACAAAAAAAATTTTAAATTAAAAAAAAAAAAAACCAAAAAAAGATGAAATATAATCGCTCACAATTAAAAATGCAAATAAACTCAGACACAAAAAATTGGTACATGTCAATTTTAATGGATGAACTTTTAAATTGTATATAAATTCTATATATACTATGTGTGTATGTAAGTTTCAGTTTTGCCCAAAATGCAACACCATAACTGCAGTGGGTTGTGCCCGTCATGCAAGCAGAAATAAAGGAAAATGGCGTCTTAGACTATTTCCATTAAAATTTGTACGATTATATTTGGGCAAACAGCTAAAATAAAAAATTTGCATATTAAATTATTGTTGCTCATTTTTTTAAGTAAAATTGCAACTAAGTACATAGAAAAAAGAAATTATGACTACGTGTGGCCCAATAAATATTTAAATTGGTTTTTCTTTTTTTTTTTTAATATTATATTATGTATTTTGCTAAAAGCAATTCAGGTAAGAGAATATTTATGGCCAAATTCTGTTAACCAAACTCTTGTTGCACTCTCAATGCAAATTGTCTCGTTTCGTTCGAGCTTGTCAGAAGTAATTCGCATGCGCGCGCCTTAAATGCGCTTCCGTTTTAAATATTCCATTGCTTTGCTTGGCATAGGGTAGGAAAATTATTATTTAAGACATATTTACTTGAGGGCGATTACATACTAGCTTAACTTTTAGCTTTTTCTCCATTTTCGCTTTTATTTATTTTCTTTTTTTTTTTCTAGGTTGGACAACTCGTCTCGTCTGTTGGCCATAAATTCATAACTTTGTGGAAAAATCATAAAAACAGAATTTATGACTTAATTATAGTTGGCATTTCTTTTGTTAAATTTCACGCTCTTGATTAAGTGTCGCTTGCTTTTTATTATTATTTTTTTTTTTTTTTTTTTTTTTTTTTGTTCTTGACTTGGTCTAGAACCCGTTGACCGCCAGTAGTCGTCGGTAGGCTTAACGAGTGTTTTTACTCTCTGAACTTTTTGCTTGCATTTATGCTAAAATGAGTTGCAATTGTTTCTTAAAATGTTGGCACCGCACGCGATTATACTAAATAAAATCTTTTTTTTGTGATTTTCGTTTTGATTCTTCTAAATTTTAAATACAAAAAAAAAAATATTCTTTTATATTTTATTTATTTATGCTTTTTTATATTTTAAACTTTATTAAATTTGTAATTGCGTGTTTAAGAAACTGGGTTGAACGTTTGCACTTAGCCAATTGTTAGTCTTTATGTGAGACATTCAGTTTGTGTCAGTGTAATCCAGGTTCGAGTCCCATACAGTTATTTAATTTTTTTTATAGTGCTGAAATGGGAGATTGCATTGTATAGCAGATTACAACAGAGATCATTTGGTAACACTAAAAACCATTCCTGCACCGAAATTTTTTTGACATCTAAACCATCCTTACCAATTTTTGTTTTTCAAGAGAAAGTAATTTCTTTTACAGAAACACATTTAACTGCCCTTCACAAACATTTTATTATTTATAAACGCCCAAACAGTAAATCAGATTTCTTGATTTACGTGCCACAAAAGTGCAGTGAAATATGAAGAATTGCTGCACATTCATGGCTGAATAAATCAGAAAATGCTTTTAGCGCTGAAAAATGTGAAATTATAAAATGGTATGCAGAGAAAATAGTTAAATAAAAAATGGCGGCGTCTAGTAACAAGAAAAATATATTTGAAAGGCGCAATTTTTTAGTAATTTGCATATTATCAGTTAATTTCTAAGATAAGCCCAATTGCCTTTGGGCTCTATTTCTCTTTTTATGGTGAAGTACGACCCACCGAGTATGTTTTTGAGTTGTTATGAATATTATAATTTATGCCATTCGCTTGCATACTATACGAATGTTTATGTTAAT
Source organism: Leucophenga varia (assembly GCA_018903435.1). Taxonomy (NCBI): domain Eukaryota; kingdom Metazoa; phylum Arthropoda; class Insecta; order Diptera; family Drosophilidae; genus Leucophenga; species Leucophenga varia. The sequence continues at coordinate 1,309,438 of JAEIFJ010001427.1, forward strand.
TTGAATGAAATACACAATTAATTGCACAGAATTTTGTGTTGTGTTGCACTTTGAATTTGAATTTAATCCAATTTAATTGTGCTGCAATTTATATAAGCTTCTTTGCTTGAGACTGGCTAATATGACAAAATGAATATGCTGAATGGTTTTCGTTGAAGTAAACAAAAACGCAGCTACTCTCCAATCGAACAATTCGAACAAAGTGAAGCGGTCTTCTTTCAAAAGGCTTCAATTTTATCTTAAGATAATTGCCTTTAAGTGTAATTACGCTATTTTTGCGCATGCATTTCAAAAACAAGGCACGTGACAGACTAGTTAGCCTCGTCCTGCTAAAATGAGCAGGATCAGTTGCAGTTGCGCAGTTGCTCGTCGTTTGCTTCTCGATAACGACGTCCAAATGGAATACACCTTGCAGTTAATTTTCATATTCCACTCCCCATGTTGTTTGTCATAAGAGTCGACAACCCTAAAGATTTTCCGCATTAATATTGTTAATTTTTTTGTTCACCTTTTCGAAATTACTTCTGATATCCTTATAGTGAGGAATAAATAAAAAAAAACTTAAATTGAAATTAATGAGAACACGTTCAAATTTCTGAAATAAACTGAAGAAAAAATGCAAGCATTTTTTTATTCGCCTTAATGCAACTTGCAGCTGCTCATTTAACGTTCTCTTGTTTTATCCTTATTTTTTTATGGCAAGGATAATAATTACAATTATGTTTTTTATGCTTATCGTTATTTGATACATATTTGCAAAATAAATTAATTTAAATAATAAAAAAAAACTCTATCTACGAAACGATATTAGCATTTGTTTTGAACCATGGGACTAAGCTGTGAACTAAATGTGCCATTTTGAATTTACAGAAAAAAACTGAATGTTCTTATTCCTCTCTCTCTCTCTTTCTCTCTCTCTTTAAAAAACGATCTTTATGAAGGTACATTGAATACAGTTAGGATCTCTAATTAAATTTAAATTATAAATTCCATGAAATCAACATGGCGCCGTGGCTTAGTTGGTTAAAGCGCCTGTCTAGTAAACAGGAGATCGTGAGTTCGAATCTCGCCGGGGCCTGTGTGGAAGTCCACTTTTTTAAACTATAATTTTTTTTCACATATAAAATAAGAAGAAAAAGCTTGTCGGTTTTCGTTTTTATTTCATATTTGTTAGTACAAAAGCGCTCTTTACATTGAAGAAATTGTGATAATCAAAATAACGTTAAATGGTTTGAAGTTATTTTCCAGTAAATAATGATAAAAAGAAACTGATGATAAAGTTTGATACAAGGAGTTCAAAAAAAAAATTAGAAGATCGTTTGTATTATTTAAACATTTTTCCAATCCAACCTAATATGTATATTAAGATATGACTCATAAGTTATGAGTCATAACACATGTTTTTCAAATTGCAACACGCGGCTCATATGGCGCCGTGGCTTAGTTGGTTAAAGCGCCTGTCTAGTAAACAGGAGATCGTGAGTTCGAATCTCGCCGGGGCCTATGTTTAAGAACCACTGTTCACAGCGGGGTTTTTTTTTTTAAATTTACGATAAATACAGATATTTTTTGTAAATCAATTAGAAATCGAGACAAACTCAAAAAAGTTTTATGAATTCCTTTAACAAAAAAATCTTTAATTCGAGTAGTTTTATTTATTCTTTAAAGTTTTTACTCTTTCACTCACTGAATAAATGAATGAATCGTATTGCGTGATTTAAATAATTACAAAGAATTGTAATTTGATCGTGACACATGATAGACATTTGTAGCCGCCGTATTGGTTACCTATTTAACTACTGATTTCTGTTGATCAAATGTTGTACATATTGATCGTTTATACGTAATACGTATGTATGTACTTTGTTTGATCTATTGAGTCTCAACTAGTTTTGGATGATAAATATAGCGATGTGAAGAGTGAGAAGATTTACTGAATACAAAACAGAAAAAATAAGAAGGAGAAGAAGAAGAAATAACAGCTGCCGCCTTAGTTAACATCGATGACGCCGTCACTGATCGTTTAATGATATAATGTGTTTGAGTAAGTGTAGAAATGTGTGTGTGTGTATCTTTGTATCTGTGTATTTGTATTTATAAATAAAATTCGTTCTCTCAATCGAAATCGTTGACGTTGCAACAAATTGTAATTGACAGAATGATTGCATTTAATAAGGCGATTGAATGTTTAAATGGCATTTGCGATAGTTTGTTAATCTGACAAATTTTTTTTTTTTTATGAATCTGTATAAATACATTTTATACGAGTAGATTGTATAATTCATGAATCAAAACAAGTGTAATTTGCTTTTATTGAAGTTAAATGTTATGTACTGCCATTAAAATATTTTTTTTTTTTTTAAAGTTTAGGTACTTTTTTTCCGACTGAGAAGGCCCCGGCGAGATTCGAACTCACGATCTCCTGTTTACTAGACAGGCGCTTTAACCAACTAAGCCACGGCGCCCTGTTACAAATAAGGGTGACAAAAAAAATCATACAGCACATGAGTCATAAGTTATATACAGGGTGGATCGAAATCAATTATAAAATATGTACATAACAAGAAAGAGTAAAAAAAGTGTTCTGAATTTTATTGGGGCCACTTTCAAAAAAGGAGCGTAAATATCAGATGAAATATTTTTGAGTTCGGTGTAATTACACAGCCACACCAGAAAAGTTGGGGATGATTAAAACTATTCATTTAAAACCTTTTAAACTTATTGCATAACCGGAAAACATTTTTTTTTTTATAAAAATCTTTAATAAATTTGTAGGTTTCTTTAATTATTTCAGTTCCCAAACGTCGGGTTTTAAAGTGTAAAAGCGTTTTTCAACACGCACCTTTTTGATATTTACACAGCATATTTCTACAACAAGAATTTGTTTTCTCTCATACCATCTCCATTGCTTTCAAAATGATTTTTATTTTGTCTAAATGGGTATTTTTAAAAATTTTATTAATTAAAAAAAATTCACTCGAAGGCCCCGGCGAGATTCGAACTCACGATCTCCTGTTTACTAGACAGGCGCTTTAACCAACTAAGCCACGGCGCCATGATAAATTCACGCTTCTTTTTACATTATATAAAACCTACTAGAGGCAATTGGTGGTTGTAGTATCCATAAATGTTCTTTTTATATAATTGCTTATCTTTAGTTTGATAAAAAGTCTCTTGATTTTAGATCTAAATATAGGAAAACATGTAAATATGCGATATACTATATGTATGCCCGATGGCAATGTGGAAAGTAATAACCTAAGATAACTTTTTACTTTCCCTCTTTAAATTCATCACCACGCAATTTTACCATATTTGGGAAATTATAATAAGTTGGATAAACATTTAGAATGCCAAAGTATTTCGAAATATATTTTCTTCTATAGCAGCTTAAACCATTTTGGAAAATATTACCACTACTTTTTCCGATAGATAGACCGCCGTTTCTTCTTTGGGAGTAATCGACTGTACCTTGCTTACTGGTAAGTTATGGTCGTCTACACCTATGAATCAACGTGGAAACTTTCTCGAATTTCGGTGAAACTTGGCTGAAATGTTTATTCGCCATGTTTTTGCTTTTTTATACTCAACAGTTTATAAAATACAATCTCGAGATGTTTTTTTAAATGGTGTTCAAGTTCCGATAAATAGGACTGTAACTTTCTATACAAGCTGTAGATATTATTATCTTTGGGAGGATAGTCACTAAAATTGTTATTATTACTGTTACTTTGGGCCGTTTTTCTTTAAAAGATGAATCGAATTCACCCGGTTTAAAATAGTGCGCATATAAATCATTCGTTGATTTTCGGGTCTCAACAAAATAGGAAATCCGATTTAGATATCATTTATTTTATATAAAGGAATAATTTTTAAGTTTTACATAATAACTTAAAAAGGTTCAGTTTTAAATATGACTAAAAACACAGTAGTGAAGCATCAAAAATAAAACTCACTCAGATTATGAACAATTTTCGCTCAAGGCAGTGGTAGGAGTGGCCTTACTCGTGCATACACATACACACATGCATACATATGTGGCATGCTACACGTAACATAAAAATCAGAAGCGCAATCACAGCAAGCAACAAAAAAATGAAGAAAAAAACCATAACAACAACAACGAGGCGTATCCATGAGCAACAACAACAACATTCACATGGGAAATACTTTTGATGGCGTCAAAACAAACAGTGTTGCCAGAAGATTTCAACTTTTTTTGTATTAAATTTATGAGCGATACTCAGAGAAATATGTTTAAAAATTATGGAATATTTTCGAATTTTATTGTTTTTTGTTTTTTTTTTTTTTAAAGACATAATTGAATTACATATTTAGAAATATTTTTTTTTTTTTTTTTTATTTTTAAGTTAAAGCATGAATACAATTAAAATGAATTCATGCAAAAAATTGGCCAGACTAGAGTCATAACGCCATACAGAAATAACAATTTTATTATATAAATTTACAATTTAATGTTTATATCTTTGAGAAAAAGAACTATGTCTTTGTAGTTGCTTGGTGATTCCACATTAAAAAACTCCATTAAATTATTATTGTTCTTTAGTGAATTATAATTATACCTAGTCGGGTCATATTTCCGACATTGAAATATTATATGGGATGCATCCTCCACACCGTCACAAAAACTACATATATTGTCTGGAACAACATTCATTTTATATAATGTATTTTTATCAAAAGAATGGTTAGTTAATAGTCGATTTATTAGCTTGATTTCCGAACTTGATAGATTGTGTTGCTTGGTCTTAAACCATGGTTTTTTAACGGTATGTGGATACAATTTGCAGAATGTTGAGTTTTTTTCAGTACAAAAATTGTTGTACTCCTTGACCATTCAGTCCATAGGCTGTTATAAATGTACGTAATAGCATCCTTCAAAGTCCATTTTATATTCACATACGTCCCAGAAATTCTTGCTGATTTTGCAGCCGCATCAACAATTTCGTTTTCTTTGAAATTTGCGTGACCTGGTATATAATGAAAGGCAACGCTGGATATACTTGAATTATGAATTTTTTCTAAGATGTTACAAACAATATAATTATCAGGTGCGTCTGCCTCCAGCAATAGTATTGCATTAAGACTATCCGTTAGAATAGCGACTTTGGTGAAGTGTCTTAAATATTATTTATAATTTTTAAACTTGTTTTCAAAATTTATACGTCAGATGTGGAGGTTTTTTAGATACCAGCTTAGGTAGAATTCAAGGGAATCGGTGCCGCTGACTTTAGATGGATTTTTGAAATAACATCTGGCAACACTGAAGTCGAGTGAAATCTGAATTGCGCCGGTCTGAGAAAACTAACAAAAACAATAAAAAGACATTATGACGGCACAGAACAAAGTACAAAGCAAAAAAGGTGGATGAAATGCAATATCAAGGAGAATTAAGTCGAGAATAAAAATATGGCTGCCGGTGTTGTAAGCAGAAGGATATTATATTATGTAGAGGGAAAGGACGCAGTTAACTGCGGATGCTGCCAATAAATAATTGCAAAGTGCATAATTTTTGTTCTTCTACCATTTTTTATTTAAATACCCTACAGTAAGGAAACTGTATATGTCTATTTTGGAAACAAGAATAACTAAAAATAAAAATATCCTTTTTGATTTCATGCAAAAACAAGTCAAATTTATGTTTACTGACTTTGACGTTAAAGAGTATTTTTATTTGAAAAATCTTATCTAGATTGTTTATGTTAGTTTCTATTTTGAAAGGGTGTATTGCAGTTCCAAATACATAACAATTTTTATACATCTCTGCATCTTTCGCTTCTACCTGTCAATGCTATTGTACATCTTGTAGCTACATAAAAGGAAAAATGAAGAAACAACAAATTTAACAGATACAAAGTTGTTACATGTTAAGTGCCATTCTACATACGAGTACATATAAAGTATATAATACCTTCGGGACTTGTATCTTTTGACTCGTCAGATATTGTTGTTGTTGTCTTTTGCACTTGTAACACACTCAGCATGTGTTAAATAAAAACCACAAAGGCCGCAACAATCAAGCAAAAAAAGAATTTTTAAACAAAAGCATTTAATAGCTAAATAAAAAAGTAAAAAAAGTTAATCCTGGATAATCGTTACGTAAACGCCTTTGAGCACAATAAGGAAAGTAAAAAGATTATATGTATCTGTACATTCAATATGCAATTATCTGTAATTCGGCAAGCATATCTCTTTGGTATGTATAAGTGTATGCATGTGATGATGCTTAATCCTTGACTTATCTGACATTGACATTGATACTCATTGAGCATCTTTTTTTTTTTGTATTTAATTGGTGTGAAATGTTTTTAAAATTTGAGTATAATTTCTTTTTTTTTGCTTTTGTAATATTTTAGTTTGGCTGAAAGTAAAAATGTTCTCAGAAAAGCATTAGAGACTTTGGAGACTACCTATGTAAGTACAAAAATTCATATATATAGTCCTTACAACGTCACTTGGGGTTTGCCACAGATGACATGATGTAATGCTTTTTGATATCAATTGGCAATTCTCTATTGCAGATACGGAAGTCGTTGCCCACTTTGTCCGGTCCAAAGACACCCAAACACGACTATGATATGTTCCCCGCGAAAATTGTCTCAATTAAGATAAACATTTCTTTTTTGCGCGCAAATCCTTCCGAAATATAGAATTTATGCTGATCCCATATAAGTTCGAAGAGCCTCAAACTCAATCCATACAATTCGTTCACCACAATATATTTTAACTGAAATATATTTCACAAGTCAACTATTGTTAGCAAATAATAATAATAATAATACATTACGCATTTGAAAGGAGTGGCACAAAAGTCAATGATTAGATTATAGTTCTAGGTTCACAACAATTGCAATGCACATGAAATAGAAAAGTATCTATAAGATACAATGCATAAATTGTGAGTGTAGTGCGTTGATTCCTTTTAAAATGACAAACGTCTGCGTCTAATTTTTATGCAGTGGCAAATAGATTTAATAACCTTAACATTAACGCCCACTTTGGCTGTTAGTTACCCCATTTACAATTGTTACCAACGTTTTGTGCGAAAACAACGCTGTGAGTTTTTCTTTAAAGCAGATTCCCCACCATCAGCTTAATTGTCTATCTGTCTGTCTGTCTGTCCGTGTGTGTGTAAAATATTTTCAATGGCATTTTGATTGCAGTTCGGTTTGTAATTTCTATATTTAATTTAATAATAGCCAACTAGAATTACTACTATCCAAACGCGGCTGGGAACACGCGCTACCCCACGCAATGTAAAAACAAACTTTCAATTTCAATTGCAACAAAACGGAAACCATAAATGTAGGTTAGACGTAGAGATAGAATACATATAGACAAATGACATTATAGTAAATATTTAAATTGTAATTAAAATACTTTTAAGATTTAAAATACAATTTTCTTTTTGCTCCAAACTTTATCTCAAAGATGTCAACGTGAAATAAAATTATTACCAAAATCAATGAAATAAATCAAAAAAAAAAAATTTAAAAATTTTAACTCATCGACACATTTTTTCTCCATAAAATCCATAAATAATGCTTATACAAATTTTCACAGCATCGTTTTTTTTGATTCGATCGAACAAAAAATAAAAATTTTAGTCCACAAGTTCAAATTCCTCAAAAAAAACAAAAAAACAAGCAAGAACGTTAACTTCGGAAACACCGAAGCTTAAATACCCACCACACGAAACTATATTCATTTTCTTGAAAAATAAAAAAATAGAAGGTGAGTTTGTATGGGGGTATATGTTATAGTGGCTCGATCCTTGTCATATCGGTAACATATTCATAGGATAACAGTAAAAGTGATTTTACACAGATTGGAGTGAATATATCCATAAATAAGAACTATTTTCATACAAAATCTGAAAAATGTGCGCTTGGTTTGTATTAGGGGCCATATCAAAAAATGGGCGTGGCACCTTTCTTTTGAAATTGGATGTCATTAGAAGTGCTTTTACCTATATTTGTGTAGTAAATACATTTACAAATAATAACTATTTTCATACAAAAAATCGAAAAAAAATGGTAAGTTTGCATGGGGGCTATATCTAAAACTGGGCGTGGCACCCTTCTTCTGATGTTGGATGGATGGATATTGGATTAGAAGTGTTTTACCCGATTTGTAGTCAAAACATTCATAAATAATAACTATTTTCATACAAAAAAATCGAAAAAAATGGTAAGTTTGTATGGGGGCTATATCTAAAAGTGGGCGTGGCACCTTGGTTTTGCCATACAAACTGCTTAGGAACACAAAAAGCTTAAGTTTAAAGTTTCAGGTCAATATCTTTAAAACTTTCCGAGAAACACGCATTGCAACAGACGGACGGACGGACGGACAGACGGACGGACAGACGGACAGACAGACAGACGGACATGGCTAAATCGATTCGTCTCATCGAGCTGATCAATAATATATATACTTTTATGGGGTCTCCGATGCCTCCTTTAATGCGTTACAAACTTTCCGACAAACTGATAATACCCTTCACACTATGTGTGGCGGGTATAAAAAGATGCAAGTTAAAGTTGAATTTTGTCGTCGCCTTGCACATTTTGCCTGGTCATTCCAATGGCTTCTGTCCTATGCTGTCCTTTTGTATCTGAGTTAAGCTCCAAGTACAAGCGCCAGTTGGTCCATGACTACACTAAATGTGTACCTAGCTGACTCGCTTGCTTGCTGCTTGCGGCTTTTAGTTTGTTTATGCTAAGATGGCGTATTGTATAACATCATTATGCGGATTTCGTTCATGTTCATGTCATAATTTTGCAATGCACAAACATTCCAGCAGCGCCACATTTGCTTGCATTGACCAAAATGGTACAGAGTGTTCTGACGTTGTATTTGTACGGCACTGAGTTGCCTGAACTTTACTTCGTATGGCTCCTGTGAGCACCTTCTTATTCTTTTTTTTTTTCTTTTGTTTTTTTTTTTGTTTTTTGGTTCAGACCAGTTGACATGGTATATAGAGTTGCTAGCTTGTATGCTGTTTTGTTGTTGTTGTTGCTTTAGAAGAAACGGTTGCTTCTGCTTGTGCTTTGTAATTAAAAATAAATTTTCTTAAGTGTTCAGGTGCGTTTAAATTTAATCCTGTGCTGACCAAACAGAATCACACACTGTGACGTAACCAAACGTGCTACAAAAATCGACAAATTGCCCAACACTGGTGTATAATGAAAAGATACTTGACAAAATATTTTCGGGCCCCAATTTTTAAAGCGCCTTGTATGCCAGATTTCAAATACATACTCGTATATGCTAAAAGCGTTTTTTTTTTCGATTTAATGAATATCATTGAACAATTTATTAGCAAACATATTGATTTCAGCATTTGGTGCTTGCTGAACGTTTTTGTCGGTTTGTACTTTTCCTTCTCTGTCTGTCTGTCTGTCTGCGATGTTAGCTTTGCAAATAAACGTAAAGTTTATACGGTAGTTACCGACATAAATAGCAGCAATTTAGGCAGACACCAGCTAACAGCAGCAGCTACAACTTGAGATATATACGATCTTATGTAGATTTTGTTTGCTGAACAAGAGTAAAATTAATATGCGATCGCATAACCGAACGCCACATGAGGTCGCCGCGTAGACGCGACAACGGATCACATCAGAACTTGGCAACAAACGTGAACCCAGACAAAAAAGTCAGATGTTGATGTTGCAAAACAAAACAAACAAAAAAAAGCTTTAATCGTTTCTTTACAAAAAAAAAAAAAAAATATCATCTTTTTCAACATGAAGTGAGGACAACTTGTGTGGATATTACAAATTATTCAGCATATATCAAATGATAGCAGCAAATGTACGACAATAAGAAATAAAATGATGAAATAATTACGCACATTCACATACATTTGTTTCAATTTATGCTCTACAGATGATTGATATGTGCTCGATTTTAATTAGTACACCCTGTAATTATCTGAAAAAATTTTTGTATTTTTTTCGGTGAATTCTATAATTGTTTTTTTTTTTAGTTTAGTTTAATTTAAATGAGTACAAATGTATCTGCTGGTCGCTTTTGGGCTTTTATTGCTTAACATCGAATGTTTTCTGCACTCGACTCAGACTGACCATAAGCATAGCATAGCACACTCTTTCACCTCCGCCCTCGACGCGACGCGACTCGACTCGACTTGATCAGTAAACAGCTGTCAATCACAATGATTTATGTCGCTTCCCACCATATATGACTATTGTATCTATCTATCTACAAAATGTGCATATATACTCGCACTACATCATACTTCAACGCCGCAATTTATCTTGCCACATTTTTCCATATCTGCATCCGCTGCAACCGCGCGTTCATAATTTGTTCACAGCTCGTAGCTCCTTGGACGAAAGGCGGCATCTTTTGCTTTATCCATAATCGCTTTGTATCTTTCATATAGAATATGTATCTTTGTACATACATACATACACATATGTGTCTGTGTAATGTATATTTGAGAAAATATTTTTCATTTGAATTTGGGTTCAATATGCCGCGATTCTCTGTATAATTTTGTCGCACTTTCTGAAGGCAGGCCAGGCCAGACGTTTAATTGTCGGCACTTTTCTATAGAAGAATAGAGCATTATTAAATGATTTGGCTTGGCGTTGAACGTGCGCGCATATTTAATTCAAAGATTATTGTCTCGAAAACGAGCTTTTATGTACAAAAGAGTGTATCTGTGTACATATTCGTTAGTTTCACTTTTAATATACAGTTTGTTTAGATTTTCCGCGACATTTTGCTCATCAGCTTAATTTGTTGTTTTGTTGTAGATCTATTTAACAGATCCTAAGGTGTAGATTGTTTTAATGAACTTAATTTCTTCAATTTTATACAAATCGGTATAATGAAATACAAGAAGAACTCGCTTGAAGTCAGCTGAGATTAGTTTATTAAATATATAACAAAATTTAAATTTTTTTTGTAGAAAAGATCAATAATTATACAGTGAGTACAACTGAATGTTTGCTGTGCGCTATACTCACTCATTTTGTATATCACATACATTCACTCATATTCTTTGCTTTCAAATTTAAGCTTTTTCAGATTCTGAAGACAAAGAGAAAAAAGGAAAAAAAATAAAGAGAGTTTAATTTAATTTTTTTGGTAGTATATGAAATTTGCATTTAGAGAAGCACTTAATTTTTTAGGTTTTCCAAATATGGAACCATTTTTTGGCATGTTTGAAAGAGGGAAGCTACACTGTTCATAACCAGAACAAAGAACTCAACATATTTTTAGCGTCATTTTAATTCCTTTTTATATTTCACCAAACAGAATCAATACTTAAACCAATTTCGCCATAATTTGGAAAAAATAATTTTTGATTATGCTGTAAGCATTTTAACCCATTTTTTTCATTATTTTTTCTCAATTAGGGACCGTTGTTGGCGCTTACCAAAAATTGAAGGTTGAAATTCAAGCGAATTATTTGAAGCCAAGAGCGTCGAAAGCTTATATAAAAAAAAATGGAAATACAAAGTAGAGAAGACTTCCCAAAGGACAGCGGCCTGAATTAACCATTAAATTCCCATTTAAGCTGTCAATCATTTGCGCTAATTTTCGAAAGTTGCTTTTTTCTCAAAATATTGCGTAGCAAAACAAAGCAAAAACATGAAAAAATTCTCATCCTGTCGATTCTTTGCGAATGAAGATTAATTTAATTTTTTAGTTGGAAATATACGCGTTGGTGGTGGTGGTGGTGGAGTTGTCGGCGCTTAAAAGTAAACTTTTGTTCCTAATTACGAAAAATCAGTCGATTTGGAGAATAGCGCTGCTAAAACTATGACAATGCATATCGCACACTGTACACCATGAATATTCTGCAAATGGAATTTCAGGATCTCTTTCTTCAGTTTTTCTCTCCAATTGAACGCAGTTAAATTTGACTTCTTGACACGTGATGTTGTTTACGATTAACTTAATTTGCCTTCAACATTTACACTTGTTTGTGGTTTTGCTTTTAAGCTGTCGTCGCACAAAATCCCCGAGGTCACATGTTCCTATGCATCCTATACGATCCCGATTCAAATTCTGATACGATCGTAATCTGAGCAGTCACACGGACAGACAGACAGACAGACAACCAATGTTCATATGTATGCTAAAGCATGTCAGACAAGTGTAGTTACTCTTGAGGGAGTGAATGAAGCGCATTCGTGTGCTGTGTATGCAAATTTATGAGGTTTTTTCCTTTTGTTTTCGTTTACCTTTTTACAAATTCACTGAAGGGTCATTTTTTGATGCAAGTTAAAGAGCTTTGCTGAATATCGTTTCTTTTCTTTTTTCTTTGCTGTCGAGTTTTTTTTAATAAATCAAGTCAATGTTCTTATAATTTGTTAACATCAATTTTTACTTCATTATAACTATAAAGTTTAATAGGTTGAGAGTGTAAAGCGTATGAAATTTATCTTGGGGAAAGTAATATGTTGAAATTTCAGAAAAGTGCTAAGGCCGCTTGGAGTTCTAGATTTTTCCACAAAATCATGAAACTTAAACGATCTTCTTCCATTTACATTTTTAGTTTTTTGAGCTTCACTTTGTCAGCCATTTTGCTTCCCAATTACCCAATATACTCAATAAAAAACATCCAAATAACCATAATTTGTATATAATAACCCCAAATTGCTCTCCGCTAACTCTTCAACGCATTTATTCTTCTGCCAATCGATGTCGGCGCTGAAATCTTTCAGCTCGTCAAACGACACCGACACAGCCAGACAGGCTGACTTGACTGAAGATTGTAGACTGTGACTTGGCTACCATTTGCCGTCAAGTTTCGAAGCATCAATCAAATCAATTATTATCGATTTTTGCTACAAACCAGAAATCGACTTCGTGGAAATTATATGGAGAGACTTTTTTTGTATACTTTTTTTTGGTTTTTTGTCTGGTGTCTGGTTATCTTTTACTCAAACTGTTGTTTTCATTGCAGCTTTGGTTTAAGAGAAAAAAAAACTTTGGCGGCCATAATAAGCAGTTTGGCGGCATTTGTATTTTGATTGGTAAATTGAGATAATAATTTTACAATTGCCTAGAGTCTGAGTAGTTCCAGAAAATATCATCTGTGCTTTGTTTTTTTTTTTTTTCAAAATTAATAATCCAAGTTTTAATAAAAAAAAAACCCAAAAAAAAAACTTCGATCGAGAATTGTATGTGTGTGGCAGAAGCAGATAGGCAGGCTGGCTGGCTGCCTCTAAAAAATGCTACAAGTTTTTTTTAGTTTTTTATTTTTGTTTTATTTTATAAATTTGCAGCAGTTGTAAACTTTTCATGCCCCCAACAATCAAATGCACGCAAAGCATGTAAAACAATACAAAATTACAAGTTATCGTTGGGTTGTGTGGTACTTACGTATATATTTATCGCGAAAATATAGGGTAGCTCTCAGTTTTAAATTTAAACATATCCGCTTGACCGAAGCATGTCTCTTTTGAGCTGTTAAGCCAAAAATGTACTAAAGTGCTAAAGTTTACAATGCAAGATTTGTGATAGAATATTTTGAAGTATTTATAGACACATACGTATATTAGAAAAGGTATGATCTCCTCCATTATGGAGATAGCTTAACAAGTATGTTGACCGATCTGGACTGAAAGCTATCTTAGCTTTTTGACAGAAATATCTTTTACATCGATTCTGGTAATAACCCGATTTGTAAATGCTACCAAAAATGCTTTATCACCTTTTGATAGTACTGAATGAATGTGGCGGTGGAAATCTCCCACAAAATAACAACAATTTTCGATAACCAAAAATAATCTTTAGTATTGAAAAATCAAATATACTCAGTATTTAAAGTGAGGATAAAATTTTGGCTTTGGACCAGGGACTATTGAAAAATTTTGACGAGGTTAATTGTTTTCAAATTCTTATGAAAACTTTAATATGAGAAATTTACTTGAAATGCATTTTCGTAAACTGCAATAAGCACAATTTAAAACTATTTTCTAAAATTACTAAAATTTCTTCGATTCATTTTCCACGAAAAAATAAGCTATTCAAGTATTGAAATAGTTATACGTTGATTTTGTTATACATATCGTTTGTCTCGCTTACACTGCTTATTTAGTTTTGCGTATAAAATTATGTGTTATACATTTTCGTTTCTCCCTTTCATAGCGCATATTCGTTTTTAGTTCATGGCATCTGTTATACGTGTTTAGCGGTAAATGCTAAAATGTCGTACACTTTTCGCTCGTATAACAGCGGAGATAGGCAATACGCGAGTTCAAATCCCGTTCAGTCCGAATATGTAAAAAAAAAAGCCTTGTTCTTTGGCCGAATATTTCTGTTTCTGTGAAATATTCGATTATGCGAGCAGAGGCAGATAAAATGAGTGGTGGGAATTACGCCTTCGGTGTCCAGTACGGTTATAAATCCGTGGAATAATCCATCATCCTTGTTTCCCACTACAATTTTTTTTTCGATTATATTTTGAAGACTTGTTTGGATGATTTTAGATATACTTATGTTCATTCGTATCTGTACGCTAAATGTAATTTCAAAACATCGTCAATTTTAATTGTGCGTCTCTCTATGGCATGTTTGTATGATATAAAACAATAGATCTGAGATCAATTTTCCACTTTATGTAGGCAAGCCCGAACTAAGGTGAGTTTGACACACCAAACTTCCAATTGGTTAGTAACATTATGGTATAAGAGCTCACCAGGGCTAAAGTCTAGTAACACGAAGTGTCAGAAGGTCCAAATATTATAGTAAGATTTTGTCAACTTTTTCTATTAATAGTTGAAAACTAAAATTTTTGAATTTTTAAATATTTTGATATTAAGTTGTTTTTGTGGCAATTGTTTCTTTTTTCTTGCTTAGCTTTTTTTTTTTTTTTTGCGTTTTACAACTTCTAAAATTTTGCAAAGCAGAAGTGCATTTTTGCACGCAAACTTTTGACTTTCATACAACACGACGCGACTCGGCGACGATATTTCTGTTGCGTTGCTCCTGACCTGACCGACCGACCGACCGCCATATTATATAGCATTTGTGCTGCCAGTGCCAGTGCCTGTGCTGTGGCTGTCAATGTACATATGCACACCTACTGTGACATGGTGGCGCTCCCTTGCATTTACTAAGTACCTACTGATGCATTCTCCTCTCCAACTCAACTCCACTCCTGCATGCTCAATTGTGACTGACGTCACTTGGCAGACAATTTATTCGCCTCCATATACCGCTGAGTTGTGATTCGAAGTAAATTTTACAAAAACAAAAAAACAATAAACCAAAGCAAAGTAAATCCAAAGCGTGGACATGTTAAATTCTTTTATTGTTGTTAGCCACTTGATTGGTCTACACTGCTTCGAGTATTCCAACATATGAACGGTGGTGAAGGTGAACATTGAAGGTGGTGGGATGAGGTTAGTAGTAGAAGAGTGCCTTTAGTTGTGTTTTTGTACTTGTCATCGTTTGACATTCACCGATACCAATCCTTTCCCGTTTAGTTCTGTTCGCTCTCCATTGCAATGTGCGTGTCATCAAGTTGCTCTAAAGTGACAGTCGCGATTTAATGGCATACGTGGCTAAAGTTACAAATTAATATACGAACTCAATCCGTATGCCAATACGTCGCTTTGTCTGTCTGTCCGTCTGTCTGCCTGTCCGTTCGTTCGTTCGACCAACGCAAAAGCATTCAATTGAAAAATGCATTCAACTTGAACTCAACCATTGCAACAATTTTCACTTGCCACGTCAATGTGCGCCAAGTCAAGCCAAGTCAGTGCATTCTAGTCGAGCCGAGTCGTATCGTAGCCAACGCCAACCAAGTAAGTAATCAATCGATTTTTGCTCAATTAGCACCTTTAAGTGTGCAAAAATAATGGCCACCTCACCTGTCATTTAGTCAACCCGTTTCGTTTGGTTTCGTTTTAAGTTTTGTAGTTGCTTGTGTCTACGATTGTCAAAAGTTAAGTGAAAAGTGGGCTTGTACATTATTCAATATTTAACACGTGAGAATTTTTATTTGTTGACAACACACTTTGCTACTTGTGCAAAAAAAACCAGGAGTATTGGCAGCCATTAAATCAATTATTACTTAAGAAATCTTATCATTCTGACAGAATGAATACTTTGAATATTGACGCTTTTGAAGATAAACATTTATACGAAAAAGGATATTTTCTTCAGATATTTGTGTATGTATTTATGAAGAGCTTCCTCCGCATAAAGTTTTTACTTAGTACCTAAATCTGAATGAACGTTGCAATGTCGGTTCATCCGTATAATTTTTTTATCTCATTAAAATGTTGGGTTTTCCAAAACTTTACTATTTTTGTAAAAAACGTTTTTATTTTATCTACAAAAAAAAAAAAAAAAAATAGTAATAATAAATGAAAATTAAAAAAAAAAAAAAAAATAAAAACATTTATTAAATAATGCATTTAACAATATTTTGCCATTAAAAATTTTGCTACTAGTTATTTTTCTCATTTATATTGAATATATGTATCTTAGTATGTGTTTGTGTATATTGTATCTGTATCTGTATTAGTATCTGTATTTGTATCTGTGCTTATTCAATGTCATTTCAAACAGAAATAACTGCAAATTATTTGCCATTGTAATAATAATTTTGTTGTTTTGCTACTTTTGATTACGCCGACCTTCACATAGAAAATCTCTCAACAAGAAAATTACAACGTTGTCGAAGTTTAAATGTATATTATAGACGGAAAATGTATAAAAATTGTACAATAAATAAACGTAGGAAAAAAACAAATCAAATAAAACGAAATGAAACAAAACAAAACAAAAGAATTATTATGCAATTTACAATAGGCCAAGTAAAAATTGCAATTGGACAACAATTTAAGCCAAAGATGCTTTTAAGAGAGAACTAAAAAAAAAAAACGAATATAAAAGTCAATGAACCACAAAAATTTAATTATGTGGCAAAAGTTGAACTGTAATTATGTTTATTAAAAACCAAAAAATTAAATAGGAAACAGGAAAAAAATAACCACAGCGAAATGTTTTTGAAGGTTGCGGTTTCCGTTAGCTGTCTTAAACGACAACGTAGCCTGCCTGTTGTGCTGTGATGTGATGTGGTGTGGTGTGGCCCGCAGAAATTGTTTCCGGTCTAAAAGATCTGAGGCAAAACTGTCAATCAATATTTTTAGGACTAGAAGCAATTTTCGGCTTAGTTTTTAATACACTACGAAGTTTGTTAAAAACAGAGTATTTTGAATTTGTCGAAAGGTTTGTAGTGCAGTGCGTTGCGCGCTGTCTTTTTAACACTTTTTTTTTATATTTTAGCGAATTGGGATATTATTTCAGTAAATATAATAAAAAATCGCGTGCGATTTAATAAATTACGTATTTAGGTTTTTGTTTTTTTTTCAGTAGTTGAGCTGAACTTTATTTTAATTTTCAAGTACGAAACTAGTCCACATTTTAGTGACTGCTCTCAATTTGCATTAGAGCTGCACCGAATTTTTGTTTTAATTTAATTTGAATTTGCATAAATTTGAATTAGGTAGGATTTTATACGTTGTTTGCGTGCATGAAGGCTTTGCTTTGTTATATTTTAAAAAGTCAGATTAAAGATGTTCTGAATAATATAGAACTTTTCTATTTAATAGTTGCGATGTTTGTTTCGAAAAACATAAAACGAATAAAACATTAAACTGAGGAAAATTTTCAAAATATAAGGAAAAAAATTTTGTAAAATTTTACTCATATGTAAATCAGGTTGTAATTTAGTATACTAACGTTTCGACGTTCATTAGAAACGTGATCCAAAAATATTCGATTCTGGGAATTGTAGCTTCGCCTAAAAGGACCATCTGATGTGTTCTTATAGTGAACCAATTTTGACGAACGTACATCGAGACTAGTCGAATAAATTTTTAGCTGGAGAGCTCCGGAATTATGAGATAATTGATTGCAACAGAATGACACACATACCAAGATGCTCGTAAGCCATTACTTTCTGAAATGTATTTATGTCCAAAGTCACCTGATTTATTTTTGACTTTGATGCAATTATTAACATTTACTACGAGATCGACTGGAAAAGATTTTTTATATATAACTTCTAAGACCCATCGAAGACTAGGTAGCAACGAGGGAAAATATCCGATCCTAGATTGTTTTAAAGAGGCTGTTTTTTTTTTTTTTAAAGAAAATTCCAACGAATTAAGCAGCTCAGTTTTGGAGTCCCTTGGTCATCAATCTGTATGATATTTTTCTTTAACAGAATTTGTGAGTTTTAATGAATATATTTACCTAATATAAATATTAATTTAATAATAAATATTAATTTAAAATAATAATACCACATTGCAAAATTAATATAAAGCATTTTTAAATTTCAAAACCCGTTCACAATTCACATAAAAATAAATTCACTGAGAAACACTTTCTTAATTTAAAACTTTGTATGGACATTTTTATAGATAAAATTTCCTATTAACTTAACTTCAAAACAAAGTTGCAGATCTAAATATTACATAGAATGTGTCAAAAAAAATTGATAGTTTATATTTTCTTATGCGCCTAGAAAATTAAAAATAAATAAAAAACTTCAAAAACTCCCAAAAACAAAACACAAAAAAATGTCGTGTGAAGAGTGGCACAGATTATCCAACTTCTAAAGTCAAACACAATCCACAATATTTGAACAATTATAAAATCAAACTTTGTTGTTAATTCATTTTTAATTTTATATTATTAAAAAGTACAACAAAAGTAAACAAAAAAGGTGCTTCAAAATTGTCAACTTGAATTAATAAAAAAAATTATAACATTTTAATTGTTAACAATTAAAAATAATGAAATGACAACAGAATTCGTAAAAAAATAAAAAACAAAACAAAAATTAAAATAAAAAAAAGCGAATAAAAGTTTCAAGTGCGCCTGATGACGTTCGCATTCAAAGTTTTCAAATTTTTAAATTTCAAAATATGCACACAAAACCAATGGCGCCGCCCATTTTTCAATATGGCGTTTGCATCTTCCACCCTGTTCTCTCATTGGTCGACACGCAAAGCGTTTGAGTGTTTTTTTTCAACGTTTCAATGGAATTGGAATAAAGTGGTTGGTTATGTTTTGAGTTAATTCAATTGCAGTGGTTTTATCTTCTTACAAAAATCGGTCAATCTGTCTGATTTTCAAAATATATTTTGTTGAATATTTTAATCACTCGTAGCAGTTTAATACAATAGATTATTCGATTGTTCCACATATAAAAAAAAAATAATAATAATAAAAATTATATAAATGCTTTACAAATCGATATTAAAAAAAAGAATAGCAAAAAAACAAAAAAAAAAAAACACTTTTGATTGCTTAAGGGTTGATTATTTCATTTACTTCATTTGCAATTAATATTTCACTTTAATTAGCATAATTTGTTTATTGTCAACAATTGCTTATTGCTCTAGAGTGAAAATTTGCGTGTCTCTTTTTTCATCTGTCGGTCTGTCTGTATGTCCGTCTGTCTCTAATTGCGTCGATATCGATGTTTGGCGGTAATCAACTAAAAATTTACTGTGGACAATCATCAAATGACTATCAAATGGGTTATTAGGTCGTTAAAATGAAATATGCTTAATTAAATATTGAATATTGACGATGATATTCGCTGCTTGTGTTGTAGGAATTCTAAATTCAACAAAAATTGTTTATTAGGGTTGCACGAAAGTTCGCAATGGATTTAGTTTTGGAGTAAAGAATTTATATAATAGCGAAACGTTTCATTTTGTTGGTAAGGAAAAAAAAAGAGAAAAATTTAAGGTGAAGAATACGCCGTATCTAGTCTAGTCTCTAAGAAGACCAAGTTATGTCGGCCAGCTTTATTGTGTAGCACCAAAAGGACAACTGCGGCTTTTGATATTTGTATGCTCATCATTGAACTAAACCTATTTTTAATTCCATTTTACTATTTTAAATTCAAATTTTATAATTGACAAAAAAGAAAAAAAACTTTAAAAAAATATATATGAATTATTAAAAAGAAAATTCAAAAATATGCAAAAAAGAAAGAAAAGATTATTATAATTATTTAATGCTTAAGGCTTCCATTACATTCTTAAAGTCCAAGTTGTCTCTTGTTGTTGCTTTTTTTGTTTCTGTTGTTGTTGTTGTTTTTACTGTTTAAATATTCTCACTCTAATTACTAACAAAGTTAAGCATACGCCGCGTTGCACTTGTCATAATTTTCTTATTTTATTTATTTTTTTTTTTTTTTGCTTCACTTAAAATACAATTTAAAATGCAAATTTCACATGTACACAAGTTTCTTTCTTTTTATTTTTTTTTGCTTTTTTTCTAAAACAAAAAAATATAAAATAAAAGAATAAAAAAAAGTTGAAAAATATGTTACAATTTTTTTCCATTATAATTACGATGGCTATAATATTTAATGCAATTCATAATAATAAATGCAGCAAATAAAAAAAAAGAACTACTAAAATGCTGACGGCAACTAACAGATTGGGTTGATTATATTTATTAATACATTGTTACTCATTGGTCAGACAGCCCTCTTTGAATGCTTAAGAAATTTAGAAATTATAATTAATAAGCAATTTAATTGCATGATTATCTTAAAAGGCTTCAAACATAAAAAAATTTAAACAATTGCGGCATTAAATGGAAACAAGAAGCGCAAGAAAAAAATGTTAACTTTGTTGGCAACGTAGCTTTGCTACTCTTCATATTCGACTACCTATAGAGATGATAACATATCAAACCTCGAATTTGTTTTATTTGTCAGATGTAACTATTCTATGCTTACGAAAAAACCTGGATCTAAAACTGACGCGCCTGAAACATTTTAGAAACCTTAACGGTTTCTAGGCAGGTTTCGGAAAAATTCTGGGCACAAAATGTAATTTCGTTTTAGTTGTGTTACAAACTTCATGTTAAAATTAATATATTCTTTACTATGTGTGAAAAAAAGTACAAAGTTATGCTCACACCTCCATGAGCACGCATCCAGATCATCATAACTATTGTATTATAATATATTTATTACATTGTACTGCAATTGCTGTTGAAATTCTAAATAGCTTTTTATTTTATCTTTATGCATATGAAAAAATACATTTTAGTAAAGAAGGGTTGCCAGATTATTGAAGATTGACGCTAAGCAAAGAAAAAATATTATCCCAGTTGAATAATGGTGAGATCAATATAAACTTCAGAGTCTGATCTAATCGTACATTTGCCATAACTGTACAAAATTCCTAAAAAAAAACTGTTCTATTAAAACCTTGGTATCTGGTATTAATGTTTACCAAACCATGATTAAGTAACATGATTGGAAAAGCTAAAGATGCTAATAAAAAATGCTAAAGTTTTAATAAAAATACTTCGGAGCTTTTTACCGTTCTTCTATCCAATTTGTTATAAAATAAAATTATGTGGCAACACTCGAATTAACTCGATGCAAAAATGCACACAGACATCTTGTTGATAAGCACATTTTTCAGACTTACTGAAACATTCATTCAGCTCACCTAATATCTTTTAAAGGGAAGGCCTTTGGCAACACTTTAGGTTGAGCGTTATTTAGCCATCGCTAAAATATTATAAGACGCCGCCGTCAACGCTGTTGCTGTTGTTGTTGTTGTTGTTGCTGAGGATCAGATCAGAGGTACATCGGTATGTACAGAGCAGACCAGAGTAGTTAAGGTAAGCAAGGTGTGCGTGCGCCGATATGCTAATGTGTCATCGCTCCACGTCACCAAGAAACGGGATGACGCGAAGGGCACTTACTTCAAGTCAAATGCGACTGACTTTCAGCGGCAGCGCCAACTTTGAACGTTAAAGACAAGAGATCAGCAGACATGGCGCGCCGCTGTAGAAATTAATTTAAAAAGCCAAATAAAAAAAAAAAACAATTTTATATTTAATATAAAAAAAAAGCAATAAGAAAATATACGTAATGCATGCATTTATGTTTATAAAAAGAAGAAAAAATATATAACAGACTATTGCATTTTCTACTGCACTGAAGACTATGTATGACTACGACTAACTTCACTGAACTCTTTTTTTCTCCCATTTCATAAATCATTTTTAAATTATGACTTTATTCGTCGTCGTATGTATTTTCCTTAGTTTTTATTTTATTTTATTTCATTATTATTTGCTTGCATAAAAAATGCATTTTGGCATAAAAATGGCGTCAGATGCGACGTCAGGTGCGGTGTGGCAGCAGCATTCATCTGGGTCTTACGCTAACCATCTAAAGTTTTTAGTTAGCCACACCCCACGGTCTACTTTTCACATCCATATTCCACATTTGTTGTGTCGCCTCTCTGCTCCAATTGTTTAAGCATTCATTTTTTTCTGCATTAATTTTAGCTTGTTTAAACTTTATTTTATTTTATTATTTGTTTTTATTTATTGCAATTGTTTTCTTCTTTTTTTTCTCTTTTTTTGCTTAATTTTATTATTTTTTAATTGTGTTTGCTTTTTTTTATTATTATAACTAGTTATGATGTATATATTATATGAAGAGTTTTTATACGGTCTTGCGTAAAATAATAATAAGAAAATTTAAAAAGTTTTACTTTGCATTAATCTAGTTGTTAATACTCTACACATGTCCATGTATGTTTGTGCACTTGAATAATCAAAATATTTATGATTAAAAGTATCTAAATATAAAAGTATCTATAATTCTGAAAGTATCTTTTGATCCTTAAATTATGTTATTGCTGTGTATTTAAATCAAATAATAAATTTCGTAACAGACAGACGGATATAGCTAGTTCGTCTCCATTTTGGTCTAACCAATTACGTTTATATATTCATAGTTTTTATACTCTCTCACATTAATTAAATTATTATTATTATAAAACAATAATGCCGTCTAATGTAGATATCATAAATTGCATTTGAAATACTTTTTTTCATATGCTAAAAGCATTTTAACGTTTTATTATTTGATTATTTATTTTTGATGGCATATATAGTACAATTGAAATAATAATTTGAAGTTTTTAAAATTTGCTTGCAAGTTAGAAGTGAGTTAGTATAGTTGTTTTAGGAATATAAATTTAAAATTTTTTTATTTTTTTTTATTATTTTAGTTGAATTTCAACCAAAATAAAACCAAAAAAATATATTTTATAAATTGCAATATTTAAGAATAATTTTAACAAAGTTTACGTGTCAGAAGTAATATTTTATGCTGTTTTTAATCATTATACTCTTGCTTTTGAATAAATAGAAATTCGTAAAAAAAAAAGTATTTATTTGAATATATTAAAATTTTTTATGAAATAATCTTCTATATCCATTAAAAAAAAAAAGCAACAAAACCTAAAATAAAAAAAAATTAACTCATTTTTTATAAATATTTGCATTTTTGCATATAAAATGCAGACGATAAAATGTTGTGAGCTTATTCGTTCTTTCGTTCTTTCGTTCTTTCGTTCTTTCGTTCTTTCGTTCTTTTCGTTTGTTCGTTTGTTCGTTTGTCCATTCATTGGAAAAGCCTCTTTATGTTCCTTGCCATCATTCATACTTTGCATTGTAATACTTTGACTAATGGCCGCTTTCGTGTTATTGTCGCTAATAGCCGCCCTTTTAATTTACCGCATTGCATTTTTCGCCATTGTGTGTGTTTCAATGTTTGTACTACATACATCAACTATGTACACACATGTATATACTTTGTATATATACATATGTATTGTAGTAAAATATTTAAATACATGTGTAGTATATTTGCGATTGCTGCATTGGTTTAATCTTTTTTTTTTTTTTTTTTATTACATTATTTCTTTTGTGCACTTTACTCGTCAACATGTTGTCGCCCATTGTTCAATTTACTTCTTTTTTTGTTTGTTTTTTAATATTTTTTTTCTGTGCTGGTCTCTATTGTTACTAGTTTTTTCTGTCCGACTATATTATTCACCTGTTCATTTTATTGTTTTTGACAGCAAATCGTTTTTATTTTAGTGTTTGTTAGTTTGAGTGACATGAATATACTTTTAAATAGCATCATTTATACATACATACATATGAACATATACAACACATATTGCAATGAAATAGATACAAATGTATCTAATAGTTTTTTTTTTAACTTTGCAAACGTTTTGCTGTTTACTTTATTTACTTTTTGCGAACTATTTACACGTTTCTTGTTGTTTTTGACATTTTTTTATTATTTGAATATTTAAATTAGATGTCAAAGGTTTGACTTTTGTGTGAAAATTTAGCAAAGAGCATATGTAGCTGTGTGTGTATTATCTAAAAGCAGCCTACAAAACCTTCATTTTAATTCCAGGCTACAGCAGCCATTCTTCAACTTCTTTTAAAATATAAAAGGAAATACAAAATTATATTAATTATTCCCTCCAATTGTTTATCTAACAAAGAAACTCTTCGATTTTTATCATTGTTTTTTTTAATAACTACACAAAACTAAAAATTGATTACTACTTAGAGATCATTTTCAAACATATGTTCTGTGTTGCTCATTTCAAAGTTGTCATAATTGCGCTTGACGAAGATTGACAGTTTTGCGTCAAGATGAATGAAATAACAGGTTTGCCGTCTACAAGGCGGTTACCATACATACCAATACCAGAATTATTGTATACTGTATGTAGTATGTAGTAGCATAGCTAATCAAACTACGGATATTCACTGACAGTGCTACTACTACACTACAATGTAGACGATTAATTGAGCACAACGATTAAATTTATTTATTGTATACACACGTATAGTATAGTATATGAAATGCGACGTGTTTGGCGCCATTTGCGATTTCAACAAATGCAGCGCATTATATTAAATAGATTATTAAATATAATGGAGCACAAAAAAAAAAAAAAAAAAACAACAAACATAAAAAAAAAAAGAATAATAGATAAATAAACATTATTTCTTTTAAGCTTGTACATCAAATACAATTTTCATGAGGAACTCTGTATGGAAGCCAATGTCCAGTTTGGTTTAGTAACTTATCTCTTCCAATTGATCAGTCGAATTGCTGCCATTGTTGGTTTTTTACATACTTCGCTTCGGTTTAGTTTGTTTGAAATATTGACAAAAGCAATCTGTCGCCGCCATGTTTTTTTTTTTTTTTTTTTTCGTAATTATTTCGCTGTCTAAAAACACAAAGAGTATTTTTTTCGGGGTAAAAAAAGCTTCATATACAATGAATAATATTTTCTTTTTGTTTTTGCATTTTTGTAGCATTAACCCTTTATGAACGCTTATTTACTTTTTTTTCTTCTTCTTCTACTTTTATCCTTTTTTTACGCTTTTGTTTGTTATTGTTGTTGTTTCTGTAGACATAATAATTATATTTAATTGCCCTCAGTGAACATTATGCATTTTTCCCCTTTTATTTATATGTATACGAAAGTATTTATGTATTGTATTTATAGAGCGTATGTACAATGTTTGCTTTATGTATTTTGGTTGTTGCTGTTCTTTTCAAAGAATTTTTAACTCATTTTTTATTTTGCAAAACATGTTTTTATCTGCAATTTACCATAAAGAGCTTGTTTTAGCTATTTGTTGTTTTTATGTATGCAGTTTTTTTTGCTTTTGTTTTTGTCGTTGTTGTTGTTTTTCATGTTTATTAGGTGCTGCAATTAAGACAATTAATAGCAATATTATTTTTTATGCCACAGCGTAGTTTTTTATTGAGCATAAATGATTCCATAGTCAATTTGAGTTGACATTAAAGAGTTAAAAAAAAAAGACATAAGCTATCTTCATACATTATCTATCGAAGTTTGTATTACTTGGCATGATAATGTCATCAATCTTTTGATGAAGTACATAGGACGCCAATGAATTTTCTTTATTTTAGAGGTTCAATTTTATAAAAAATTTTAAATCAATCACGTCTTTATTATTCTCCACAGAACAATAAAAGTCTCATAGTCTAGCTTTTCATATTCGGCGCTATTTAGATATCATTGTCTAAAATTTGCTGATAGTAGCTGAGGCATTTGTCTTGTGCAGGCAAATACTAATTTTGAGATCTTTATGCGAATGAATTCAATGAATGCAATGAATGCCTGACTATTAGGACGCTTTATTATTATTGTTGTTGCTTGCATTATAACTATTTGTTTTGGCCAAAGGCTATTCAATTGATCAGTGCAACAATGAGGGGAAAAAAATCATTTAATGCCAACGAAAGAGAGTATCTGTTGCGTTGCAGACAATGCGGAAACGTGCGCCTCTAAAACTGACCGACCAACCGATACGATACAACTACAACTGCAGCTGAACTGAACTGAGCTGAACTGCGTCGCTGAGTCTGCGCAATGAACCTAAAATTAAGTTTGGAATCACTTCAACGATTCATTGTTGGTTGTTCTTATTTAATTCCTGTATAAAGCGATGCGGTCAATGTCTGTGCACGATTAAAATCAGAATGTAGCGCAAGTTAGTTCATCCGTCTGTCTGTCCGTTTGTCTGGTTGGTTAGCTCCATAAAAGTGCGGGGTATGAAACCGTTTGGTGGTGCATTTAATAGTCTAGTAGTCGCTTAAATGCTGTGAATGGATTGAATACACAAATCCATCAATAGCGCCAAATGCAATGGCAGGACAGACAGACAGACAGCAGATAGACCGATAGACAGTTGGACTTTACGCCTGTGTGATCGCAAGTGTGCCATGCAGCGCCATCTTCTAGTTTAGTGTTAGCTAAATGGTTCCGTTTCGCGTTTAAAGTGAGATAGATCCCTTAAGGCGTTTGAAGAATAATTCCACAACTTGCGTTGGTTATTAGAATGTTTAAACTGTTTGATTTTGCAGCCAGGCACGTCTCATACTTAGTCGACTACTATGACTCGAACTCGAACGTCTTTGTTTTAAGTTTGTATCTTGTTTGGTTATTTGGGTTTACACCCACAGAAAAATTTTGCAGTCTATAGACTCTTTGGTTCATAAATCATCAAGATAACAAATTACCGCTTCCATAGTTGTAAGTTTGTTCTTTTTTTTTTTATGTACAATATTGTATTTCTATGGCAACTACTGCTTTGACTACAAAAAAAAAAAAAAACAACAAAAATTGGAAGTTAGAAAGCGCCTGCGCTTGCTTCATTTGGCAGAAAAGAGACTTAACAAAAAAAAAGAAAAAAAAAAATTGGAAGTTACAAAAGATCAATCCTATTTGCGCCAAACTAGGGAAGCTTCTTGTGCATAGTGGAATATGAATGGAAAATATTCAATAAAAAAAAAAAAAAAAAACCTAAATCAAATCTGAATTTTGATGACTTTGAAGAATAAATGAACAAAACCTTCCAATACCAAGACTCAGGAGGAGATTGCTTTATGCGGTAGCGGGATGGACAGACAGAATCTTTGGAATTCCAATGAGTAAATCAAGTTTGTCGAATATTCAAATCGGTTTTAAGTAAAATATTCGATTAATAATCAATTATGAAAATAATCGATAATCGAATATTTGATTATGTAAAACAATCGAATAATCGATTATGTAAAACAGTCGAATAGTCGATTATGCAAAATAATCGTTTATGCAAAATAATCTATTATAAAAAAAAAGTCGATTATGTTACGCTTTCAAATATTAAATATTAAAGTTATTTCTTCTTCAAAACTACAAAAGCGAAAGTTTTTTATTTCACCAGAAAAACTGCTATTTTTTCCACTGTACTAAATAGTTGTGCTTTATTGTACTGTACTGCACCGTCTGTCTGTCTAGTAATATTTCTAAATTTTTTAACTAAAGCGCATCTGTCTATCTATTTTTTTTTAGACAAACCGTCTGTCTATTCGTTCCAAATGTGAGATTACAGCCCACCTCCCCCATTTACACAACAAAGTTTATGTATCCTGCGATGTATTGTATTTTTTTCTTTATTTTGGATTTTGACCATAAGTCTTCGATTAATTTGCTTGATCGACTCTTAGCCAACTTTGTATTTTTCTTTTCGTTTGTCGACTTTTACCAAAAAGCTTTTTGCTTTGCTTACGACTGACTTCAATTGCTTTTGGTAAACAAACTTACAATTTAGATTAAATTTATTTTGTGAGCGCCTTCCTTGCTTAATACACCAGCAGCAAGCATACAGCTTCATTTGCTTTACTCTTCTCGTACATTTAGAAACAACTTTGGCGCATTGAGATCTTCATTTGTTGATCTTTCTGGGAACATCTTTGTTTTGGTGACCTCGAGGCGCTCTACTCTACAGCAACAGCAACTGCGACTGCGTAGCGTATCGTATCTGTTTGCCGCATTAGCTATTCTGTTTGACTTGAAGTTAGCTTCGGAACTTCATCGTCGTTTGGGAATCTTTATTTTGTTTTTTTTTTTTTTTTTTTTTTTTTCAGAGCTGCATTCGAATGCTTTGGATTTTTTTAAGTTTCGTCTTCATTTTTTTTTCAGATTGATTTTGCTTGATTTCATAAAGCAAAAAAAGGTTTTTGCAGTGCGTTACGTTACGTTTCTTTCCGTTCCGTTTGAACTCTATTAAACTCAGCGGATTTATTAATTTCGTTTTTGATTAGCTCTTTGACTTTGCAGTTATCCGTTAGTGGTCATCATTAAATAAATCATTATTCGAATTCGTATATAAATAATTGCTTTTGTAATTATCTTCAGATGCATTTATTTTACATCGATAAAAGTTTAAAGTTTAAGAAAGTTTTGGCATGAAATTACGTATCAAGGTTTTGTCAATTGATACTTAAGCAATCGTTTGATATTCTATACAAAGGTACCACCCTCACTACGGAAGTCGTCGAAGGCTATGCGTAAAACCGCAAGAATTTTTATCAATTTGGTTGACACTTTTCAAAAGTTACAAAATTTGTATTTTCTTAACTAAATAAACTGATACGACTAGTACAACGTGTGTGGGCGTTATTTCGCTGCTTCTGGCGATGGTACTGCATATCAATTACTCGCATTGATATTTTGGAAAGCAATTCAAGTCAAGTTCCCAAAATAACCGCAGACTCCCACACATAAAATAAAATAAAATTGCGAAGAAATAAAAATGCGTTGGCGTACGTAAAGCGCCATCAAACCGCAAAGTGCAATACACAGCAGCAGCAAAAGATACAGATACAATATCTCAAACTGCGCACAAGCCAAAGACAAAACCGCAGCAATTGTTGCAAAGTCATTCTAGTCAGCTAGTCTGAGAAGCACTCAGATATCATGAAACGGATTCAATTACAATATTTTTACACATAATACTCGTATATGTGATTGTCAAGTTGCTAATCGGTTAAATTAGCCATAAAGGTTTTGCATTAAATTCAAATGCGCATTCAGGCGGATAGCTCAGGTTACACACTTAGTGGTCAGCAAAGTCTAAAAAAAAAATATACACCCTCGCAATGAATAAAGATATTTTACACAAAAATTATTTCAATTTGTAAAAGAAGGTGTAGTTAACTTTTAACATCATCGATATTGTAAGGGGCACCTTCTGCTTTGTGCTGGCTGATGTTGATGAATTATGACAGACGTGTGCCACCTATACTATATGTATGTATCGAACTTTACGTTAAGGCAGATCAATGTCAACTGGTTTTTTGATTTAAAAAAATATATACACAGTGAGAAATATACGAGTAGGTTTTCATGCTCTTCCTAATTTCAGTTTGAAGTAGATTTTAATTCAAAACTGCAGTTTTACCAATTAAAATATCCTTTGCCATTTCATATTTCAGTGTAGACTATAGCAACTTGTTACTTTAAGACCTTTGCTTTGTTTAAATTCCATTCAGATACTTTTTCCCAAGCGCTAAAATCTTGTCAGACAGCTTGTTAGGCTTGCATTTTGTTCAATGTGCAGCATTCCAGCGAAGGTAAGCCCTTCGCGACTTCACATTTTTCTTAGTAACTAAAGCTCGAATTTCTCGTAAGCTGCTTCTGCTGCAACACTTCATCGCCTCAAACACTTTAACGCTTTGATTACAGAGTTCCTACTTTTTGGGCATTTGTCGCGCTTGCGCATCACGTTGACTTTTTTAAAGATTTCTTTCTGTCTTCACTTACGACTTGCATAGCACGTTTGCGCATTAATGATTGTTATTTTGGGCCATTAGTTTCGCTCTTTTTTGCTTCTGTATTCTACACTCTTTTTTTTTCTTCATTCTTTAAAATATGTAATTATATTGACAGTTTGGCCAAAGTGTTGTTGGCATCAGCAGCAGCAGCTGTTGCCACAGATTACACAGATTTCATTGCCGATTTTTTTTTCTTTTAGTATTTTGCACTTGACTTGTTTACTTGTATAGCCGGCCACCGTGTTGCTGGCAATTATTATTAACAACAACATTTTATATGGCTTAAATTGAAAAACTTCAGTTTTTCCTTTGGTGGCCTTAAACTGCGTAATGTGGCAGCAACAAGTTGCATATTGTAATTTATTTAAAGTCTGTTATTATTATTATTTTTGCATTGGAACTATTAATTGAGAGGCTAAACCAATATTTACTTTATCAGTAAAACTGATTATCTGATTGTAGATGTTAAATGATAAATTTTTATACATGTAATTAGAATTACAGCAAAATATTGTAATTACTTTAATACTTAAATTTTCTTGAAGATGATTCATGTTTCGCATTGTACACTTTCTGCCTCAGAATACACACACACGACTTGGGCATAGCTAGATGAGCTTTTAATACAGATATTATATAGATTATACATTTTTAAAAGGATCTGCCACGCTTCGCTCTTCCAAGTAGCTTTATTATTTACTTATGCTAATTAATTGCATTGTTTTCTTAATCATTTAATGCAAATAAAAGGTTCCAAATAAAGGATCATGACCTAATTTTTACCTTCATCAATTTACCCTTTTTCTAATAAAAAATGTGTTGACTTAAGTTCATTTCAACTCGCAGCTAATTCGCATAATTAGTAAATTATAACCGAGAAAAAGAGTTGTATAGATTTGATCAACTCATTTGCGTTGACATTGATGCGCGTTGCCACTTAAGACAAATGGACGGACTTTTACATATACATTTTAGCATAATTTAGCAGTGAGTAACAAATGAAAAAAAGGAAGGGTGCACAGAGCTTGCGCAGCTGCCGAAAATGTAAGATATAATAAGAAACTCGTTATAAGCTCAAAGAAATTAGGCGCAACGCTGGCATACGCTGGCCTCTACGCCGCCTCTACATTGAGAATTACTTTTGATAAGCCTTAAGGCAAAACACTACACAAACACATAATTCCTCATGCGAATGACAAGCCACAGGACAAGACAAACAGAGTATTATGCACCTGCGCACTTGAAGAATACAAGCATCGAAATGTCAAGCGTATTCAAAGAAGAAGTTGAAGCGTAAATTGATACGCATTCGCTCTCAGCAAGCAAAGAAACTAAAATAAAGTTAGTAGCTGGCTACTACTCCAGGCAACCAAGAACAACAGCAACGTTCGATTTATACAGATTAAAGTTTTTTTTGTTTTAATTTTATACGATTTATATTAATATTCTAAACATGTGCAGTCTGCAGTAGTTCTCTGCTACGTTAAACAATCGATAGGCTGCCAATATGCATTCGCATTCGCAATTGCATTCGCATTCGCATTGACTTGAATTCATTTCGACTTGACGCAGACCAATCGCATTCAGTGTTAAACGTCACTTTGCTGAAATTATATGCAGTCTGCAACTACTGTGCATACATACATACATACATACATACATATGTACATATACGTTTATATATGTATATGTATGTAAGTAAAATATACTATTGCATAGGTCTAGCAGCCTCCTATCGTCTGTCTCTTCCCAAACCCATTCTTTCATTCATTTCGACTAGATAAGCCTTTTCTGTCTGCTGCTGCATTGAATTTTTGCACGCAATGAAATTGCAACCGTATAAGAAGTTGAAGTAACAGCCACAGCCAACGTCGTTGGTCGTCATGTGGCTTTAAGGTAAACGTAAACGTAAACTCAGACCAGACCAGACGAATCGAATTCAGACTATTGCCTCTTGAGTTGACGTCACTCGTGTAAGTATCTCAAAGTCTCGAGTATCTCTTTGGTGTGGTGTGGTGTGGTGCGCTTTGTCTGCATGTCTGCCTTCTGCTGCTGCTGGTTTGCTGTAACTTTTGCACGTGAAAACGCGTCATCAACTATTTGAACATGACACTTGCTGTGTGTATTTATTCCATTCCATTCATTTGAGTTTGAGTTTGCTTTTAATGCCGCAGCATGTAAGAGTATCTAAAAGTTCTTCTGTTGCTTAATTTCTATTCGTCGCTCCGTAAACATACATATGTACATATGGTAGGGAATATTTATTTATCTGCGTCTGTTTAGCCTGCGGTTAATTTTCATCATTCTATGTAAGAGTACAACAATATCTAGTTGAACATATGGTGTTGTGTCAGTCGTTATTTTCGTTATTTTTCAACATTGACTGAAGACATTTTCTACTGGAGACTTTATTGCTACTTTGACTTTTTTTTTTTTTTTTATTTACATCGTGATCGTTGCCATTTATTGTGCGCTCCTCTACGATTTTAATTACACGCTTAGATCTACATATTGTATATACGAGTATGTATCCTTTTCTTCGAATTTTCATTGTTTATGAATCGTTTAAGAGGGTCGAAATGTGTCTTAACCATGCGTTTGTTGCAATGCTTCTCTCGGTCGTGACTATCTTGTATGTTGAAGTTGGGTTTTAAGCATAGCCCTTGTTTAGGGACCCACCACCCTAAAATGTTTTTCGGAAAATTATACGTATAGGACAGAAACTCTGGTACACCCAGGTCCGCCTAGAGGAATTCCGGGCCGGTGTAGCTTTTTCTTTCTTTTTGCAATAACAAAAATCGGAACAGTGCTCTTTTCACCCTTAGAATATCAGACTTTACTGAATCGGTCTTGAAATTGCTGGTTAGACTAAGTGAAACCGAAAAATTCTCTTTAATTTCTTGTTCTGATCTTAAACTCTAGCCTTTGGAAAGTCGCTATAAAAAAACCATCAATCTTTTGTCAAGGTATTTAATATGAAAGATATTATAAGGGTAAATAAGAAAATTCGCTTAAATGGACATTTTTCCGGCATTAAATTGGTAGAAAGGATTACATTGAATAAATTATTTATTTAATAATTTCAAATTGAGTAAACTAAAAGCAATGTCATGCTCAATATTTAAACATTTTAATGCTTAATTGAGCAGGCGGTGCAGGCTTTGATATTTTTAAATGCGGCATTAGACAATCAGAAAACGTTGAAAATAAAAAAAATATTTTCTTGCTAATGAAAAGCTAAATTGACATGCAAAAATGCGCAAAGATAAAAAAAATGGTGATGAGTAAATTATATTATTTAAACATTTTACAATTTTTATTATTTTTTTATTATTATTATTATTATTATTATTTTGTTATAAATACTAAAATGCCGCCATAAAATCGTTGAAGCGTGGTTTAAGCTAAACAAAAACAAAAAACGAAAACAAAAAAAATAATAAAATCAAAAGCCACAAAGCGAGATGCAAATGAATGATAACTAATAAAAGTTAAGCTTTAAAAATATATTTTTAATTATAGCAACAATTAATTAACAGCATCAAGCGCAAAGGCACGCGTGCAAAAGAGATCAACAGAAAAACAAAACAAAGTCATAAACAGTCATTACGTCTCTTTTCCTTGATTGACCAATGAGCGTAGTGAATACAAATGCTATCTCTTTTATACTAACGAAATGGAATCGCATATTCCAATAATTTATTGTTGTATGCGCTGGAATGGTATGGAATGTTTCATTCTCATTGCATTCCATTTCATTTTTCATTTTTTCCCCGAGCAACAACAAGGACTGGTTTTTCCAATTTTAGTTGGATTCTTGCGCGTGACGTGCTCGCTTGCTCGTTTTTTCGTTTCGCTTGCTGTTTCGTGTGTGTTATTCAATTCAATTTGATTCGATTCGTGTTCTTGTTGTTGTTTTCTATTCTAACGGTGCTTGACTGCTGCTGACTGACTGACATATTTGGCGCCTATGGCCGGCCGCCGCCATTAACAGCTGCAGCATTGCATTGCACAGTAGCCAGCCAGTCAACGCGTTGCACGTCTAGATCAGTAGTCTCGTCTCACGTGTGCAAAGTGTTGCAAGCAAACACAACAAAAAAAAAAAGTGAAATATACAAAAAAAAAAATAAAGAACGCAAAAGAATTTCAAACACGAATATCGTGAGCATCCATTGTCTCGTCTTAAAGCACGCGAAATACACAGAAATAAATAAATAAATAAAACAAAGTGCACGCACTTAAAGTACAAAAAAAAAAAAAAATAAAAAAATAATAAAAATAAAAAAAATTTAAAAGTCAAATGTAAATAAACAAATTCGATCCTAAATACACATAAAGTTTTCGCCAAATTCATTCCATCAAGTGTAAGCAAAAAAAAAAAAAAAAGGGAAAAAATTGTGACTTCCGGCGGCCAATCAACACAACAAACATTTTTATGACAATCGACTTTGTTCTTCCTTTTTTTTTTTTTTTTTTTGTATGTAACAAACATAAAATCTTCTTCTTTTTAGTGTCATTTTGATCGTCAATTTTTTTTTTGTTTATATTTTTTAAAGTTCATTTTCGAAAATTGCGTGCAGTTCTTGCGTTTTTCAATGTTGCATGCGTGTTCATTTCATTTAGCAACAACAAAAACAGCAACGATTCTTTATTTGTTTGTGTCTGTCTCACTTTTTTGTTATTGCATGCAAAAAAAAAAAAAAAAAAAATTGTGTATTAAAAAAAGGAAAATCAAATCAAATAAAAGAAGTTGCTAACATGCTATGCTAAAAAATCATCAATTGATTCTAAATGCAGTTACTAATTTTGAACTTGACCGAGTTTCTTTTCTGAAAAAGTCATTTTTTGTTTTAACTTCAGGAATCAATGAACTTTTTTATGTTCTTTTTCTTTAATAAAATTTTATCTATGCGAAAAGAAAAAAAAAAGGGTGCCTTTTCAACTACTTAAAAAGAATTATTAATTTTTATAATAAAAAATAAACCGTAGCTGAATTAAATTGATTTTCAAATAAATACTTTTTTTTTAAAATAAAACCTTTTCAAATAAGTAATATTTTTTCCGGTTGTCTGACATTTTCGCAATATGCAAAATGAACATTAAGTCTCAGCCTTTGTTAAAGTGAGCAGTTTGAAATTCAGAAATTTTTGAATAAATATATCTATGAGATTTAGCCAAAATAAATATATGAGAGTAGTAATACTCATTATTATATGTTAGAAACTCGACCCTGTGAATATTTTGTAGACATCCATGTACCATCCATTTACCCTGTCTTTTGAACACAAACTAATATTCTGAAGGAATTTTCGATATGACTCCCTAAATAGTATTCTAAACACATTACCATCTGATTTTTTTTTTAACTTTATAGAAATTTTACTTGCTTTAAACAAAATTTTTCATAACTTGGGCAAAGAGTATGAAATACTTTTTTTTTTATAAAATGTTCAGTAACACCAAAATCATTTTCTTAAATAGATTTTATCAATTAGGCTCCACTCAGGATATGCTTGTCAGTTCAAAGAGACAAATAAAATATCTTAGCTTCTCTACAAACAACTAGAAACATTTGCTTACAAAATTTGTTTTTTATAATTTAATTATCTCTCGACAAATAAATATCTTAATTTAATTATTTATTTGAAATAGCAAAAAATGTGCAATATTTATAAAATTAAACAAGAAATACACAAAATTAAAGAAAATATAGGTACATATAAATTTAAGTGATGTTAATTAAAAATTCTTGTTGAAAAAAAAATTACACACAAAACTCAGCGACAAGAAAAAGATACAAGCACGCTAAAAAAAAAAAAATAAAATAAAAACCAAGAAACTACTGCGACAAACGAATGCCACAGCGGGAACTAAACCTTCCCGTACAGAACCGGAACGCAGTGGCGCGTGAGAGTAGAATAAATGAAAAGAAAAAAATATTCAATAAATAAAAAGCAATAAATAAAAAGAAACTTCCAAAACGTAATCACAAAAATTCAAAAAAAAAAAAAAGATAAAAAAGTGCAAAACAAATACAAAAAAATATAAATAAGGATATCCTCGCTAAAAACACGTTCCGCGATTAAGTGTTAAACTAAGAAACAAAAGTATACAACAGCAGCCGTGAGGTAAAAGTATTCCAGCGGCAGCCCAAGAAGCTGCAATACAAATCTTCAAAACGGCGACCATAACGAACTCCGCCCTTGCAATGAGCCAACTGGGCACCGTCTATGCCACCAAACGGCGTCGACGCAATGGCAAAAGGTGAGATTTAAGTTAAAATCAAACCAAAACACAACAACAAAAAAAGTTTGTTGCATTCTAAAGTAGCATTCAAGAGCGCCAACCCACGCCGCAGGGGGAAAACGACGAAATGAACGATGGAAGGTATAACGACGTGATCTCTCTCTCTCTGTGCAATCGTAAATCGCGTAAATCGTATTATTATTATTATTGAAAGATTTCAATCAATAAGCAAACTTAAAAATGTACAAAAGTATTTGAAGTGTAACAAAAAAGGGAAGCTACTGTTTCCCAATCCCATTTGATTGGTTTGGTGGCGTCATTGCTTTCTGCTGCTGTTGTTTTTTTGGTGTTAACTGGCATCCTGCTGCTCTACAATTTGCCAACACAAAAACAATCAATCTGTTGCTTCCTTCATCCTTGTTGTTGTGCTTATACAATATGTACGATATTAGTTATTATGACGCCTTATCTATATCAATGGAATATATTACTCATACAAACGGATTAGCCTGATTACCACCATTCACGTTGTTTTTGTTGTTGTTGTTGTTTGCAATGAGAAAATCAACAGGGAGCAATTATTTTGCACTTCATCTACGTGTTTTGTACATTGTACAAACATTTTGTATCTGTAGCAAATAATAATAATAATGCGAATAGATCCTTTAGTTTGTTGTTAACACACAATTTATTAATGTTCTTTCATCAATTTTATGACAGTTTTTCACTTCAACTGATGAGAGAATGGTCATAAAGTTACATTGTTGCTAATATTTACTGCGTTTTTTACTGAGCAATCTCAAAGTGAATAATGAATTGAAGCGACGGCTTTCCGACTTTTGTGCGTGTTACTATTGAGATAATTTAAACAAACCGTCGCGACGGTGTTAGGTTCTTTTTAGTGAAATATGCCCTCGTCAAGAATATTTGTCAAATATTTGAAAATATTTTATTTAAACCTAAAACGGTTCATATACTATTCCGATCTGCCCATGTCCGTCTGTCTATTCCTTTGCGCTATACATACATATGTTTTATTTGTTCGGGTTATGAAGATATTTGACTGAAATTTAAAACGGATTTTTTTAGATACAAAAACATTGGGGAATATTCCCAAATATTTTAAGTGGCCGTAGAAAACTTTTTGCTTAATTTTACATTGTTACAGAGAATAGAAAAAGTTTTAATTATTTTATTTGCTTACCTTTCTTCTTTGCCTTTTAAACCTTTTCGAGCTAGCCGTGGATACCCTGCAAGAAAAAAAAAATAGTTTTTTGATACAGTTGTAAGGAAGGTTACTTCTAAAAAGTATAAAAATTGAATAAAACAATAATTTTCACGATCAAGATAAAACTATGTCGGTTCGACAATGTCCGTCCATCCGTCTTAAAAACTATATATGTAAAATGAAGGCTTTCAAAAGTAAATATCATTTAAAAGCAGTGGAATTTTTTAAATAAACTTTTTTTAAATATTACATTTGAAGTATTATTTAAAGGGATAAAAAAATCGAACTGCTTCCAGTATTAATCCCAGAATAGAAATCCTACACGAACATTAAAAAAAAACTAAAATATAAAAGGTTTGCATTAGAAATTCGAAGTATGTATATGTAGTACCGAACATTAAGGAGTTTTGAAATGGAATTTATGGACTTAATCGGCTCATTTAAATTAGTTCAACCGCTTTGGTACGAAAAATCTATAGGCTTGAATTCTACGTTTATTTATTTTACTGACGCATGCTTGTCTCCTTCATCAAAAAAAAATTGCCTTAAGCATTTTTTAGATATGTTTATTAAAACATAAATTTTATACCAATGCCGACGGAACATTTTTAAAAGAGGTTGCCTAGTTGCAGATCATACAATGCAACATTTTTATAAATGCAACAAAAAATATGCAATTCAGTAGCTAAATTCAAGCAACCCCAAACAAAAGTACAACAAAATAACTAAACTGAACTGAACTATATATTAAATACTTTACTACTCTACTATATATGTATATACACTATGGAATAGTATCGTATCGTATAGTATAGTATAATATTATGTTTATAAGTAGATAGGGTGTATTGTATCGGTAAAGACGAGGAAAAGCAAGTGCCGCAGCTAATTACAGGTGTACATAGCAAAAAGGCTACCAACAGCAACAACAACAAAAACATCAAAGGCGACAATTTTGCGCCAGTCGAGCATAGCGCTGGGCGCTGAGTCCAATGCTAAAAGAATTTTTTTTTTTTTTTTTGTTTTTTAATAATTAATTGTTTTGCTGTTGTAAAGTTGAGTTTTTCATTTTTTTATGCAGTTTTCATAAGCAGAAATTAAAAATGTTTTTTTTTTTTAAGAAAAAAAAAAATGATTAAGAGAAACAAAAGTGTTTGTGCAAATATGCGCGCGCTTTTTATTTAAAAGCAAAACTTACATCTGCATACATTCAGAATGAACTTGAGTTGAAGCTAATTATGCATGGCCAAGAAGTTTAGACCAGGGTCACAGCCGAGTCTTTAAATGAGAGAGTTAGGGTAGCGTGTAGAAAAAGAAAAATAAAATTATTAATTAGTTTGTTTCATTTGCCATACAAAATGTGTGATCGGCTGTGCATGGTTAGTGTTATTCATAATTGCGTTGGCAAGTGGTGGAAGTCTTCAGGAGTTATGCAAATATTCAGGAGTATAACGATTGAATTTGATAGTTGTACCAGATAATGTCGGATAAACAGTATCAGTTCAGCTGGCTAAAATATCAAAAAATATCAAAATCAAATCTCAGAGAGGAACCATTACATTAAGTCATTCCCAAATAAATGTTAATACGCAATGTTGGCCAATTAGATTCGAAATATTTTATATGAAATCGCCTAAATGGATTGTGTAGCGTATTTGCTAGTAGAGCAAACATGTCTTTACAACAACAGCTTCATTTTATAAGTACGCAAATTACTTTGCATATTTATAGGCGTTCGGCGAGTTTTATTCTAGTTTAGTTCGCTTCTTATGTATATTGTAATTATGTTATATATATTTTTTTCCTTTCAATTTTATGCTTAAACAATTTTTCAACACAATTTTTTTTTTTTTTTGGTTCGGTTAGCTATAAATTAAGTTAAAGTACACAAAATTATAATAATAATTGTTTACGCTGCACTCTCTTTTGATCTTGCAAGTTGATAAAGTCAAGTTCGCTGCATTGGGTGGTCTGATCTTCCAGCGTTTTGGTTGCATTCTTTCTTGGCTGGTTTGTCGCTTTTTTATTTGCAATGTATTTTTGTTTCAGATACTACAACGTTGTACAATGAGTAATTTCACGCACCTTTGAAGTTGCATTTTTAATTATGGCATTTCTTCAGTTGTTATTCTTGTTGTAAGTACGCCGAAACGTCGACAAGAAATTGAAACTTTAAATGAAGTCGTTAAAGAGGTTGTTTGGTTTTATGATTGTAGCGGTTCTTTGGAAGTTTACCTAAACAAAAATTATGTATACCCATAATTTTAAGAAACTAATTTTAATAAATAAGTTTTGCATATATTTTGTTTATTTTTTTTTAATGAGAAATCACTAAATTACAAAATTTTTGTATTTTGCAGTCGAATATGACCTTGGTTCTTGCTGAACATGACCATATATTGGAAAAGCGTAGTTTAAAGTAATACTTTATATCAGTTTAAAGAATTACATCTACTACATTTCTAATCAATAACAAAAACAACAACAACAATACCGTGATATAGGCAAGAAACAACAACAACAACAATTCATTTTTGATAATCAATAAAACAAGAAAGAACTATGTACTCACTCACATATCCATAACAACCAACAAGTGTGTGTGTAGACTTTCTAAAATCTAAAAACATTTACCCTTTTTTATAAACAACATTCAACAACGATCGAACTAACGATTGAACGAACGAAAGAACGATTTAAAGTTAAATAAGGCGCAACAAAACTAACAAGCTCTAAAGTACATTTTGAGTATGATGAGAAGATTTACACATTCTGGCTAAGCTGCGTACTTTATTATTGAAGTATGTAATTCTAATTGCAGCAGGCAACAAAAATTACGTTGAAATAAACAAACAAACAAACAAAAAGCAACCCAAAGGGCAAACTAAGCGCTGCACACACAAACTAAACTAGCAACACCGCTCAAGCATGGTTGCCAATTAAAAAAAAAAAAAGTGTGTGTGTGTGTGTGTGTGCCAACAGTAGCGAATTTCTATTTTTTTTTAAATATATACTTGATATCTTCTCGCCATATTGGCGTAAATTTACTGAAGCTTCCGTAATTGAAAAACGACAACAAGTATTGCACTTTTCCTTGAGTCGAGTCCCCTTAAGGTTTTCACTTAAGATTTTAAAATGGCTACCAAAGCATTTTTCAGCATTTGCTGCAAGTGTCGGTAAATTTCAAATGAAAAAAAAAAGAAAAAAAAATGAAAATGCAAACAAACTCCAACAACAGCAGCAAATGTAGCAAAATGAACCCAACTGTGTAGAGTTGCTTTATGAAAAAAAAACCGCTTATTGGTTACAGGTAAACTTTACACAGATACACAGATACATACATATATCACATACGTACTTAATAGATACATTCATGCCCCTTTAGTGTACGAGATACTTTTTTTTTTTTTTGCTTTTTTTTTGTTTTTGTGTACGCCTTAACACAAAAATTATTTCCAGTAGCCACTCGTATATATTGTTGTTGTTGTTATTGTTTTTATGGGCGCTAGGAATGCGCTTTCAATTGAAATTATAAGTTCTAATAAAATATTTGCACGCAAGGTTCTTTAAAATTTTTTTACAACAACAACAAAAGCAAATGGTTTGTTTTGTATGAAAAAAAACAAATAAAGAAAGAAATAATAATAACAAAAATTAGAAATTGGCACGGGGCATTTATAATTGTTGTTGTTGTTGAAAGTCGTACCGCGTTAAATGGTGGCAACAGCAACAGTAACAACACAAACAACAACAACAAAAATAACAGTATCTTTTATTTTGGATGCACTTTCGTTATTTGTCTATTTTATATTCCGTTTCCTTATGAAAATTATTTAAAGATTGATTTTTGAAGTACATCAGATATATTTTATTGAAGTTTTGCAAGTCCATCCAAAAAAAAAACATTGCTCTAAATGATAATATCCAGGCTACTATTAGGCTAAGGAATACACAGTTCGCTGCTTGGTGTAGTCCAGGTTGGATTCTCATACAATTTTTTTGTTTGCATTGTTTTTAAAAGATTTCCAGGGTCAAAATGTTTCAGCGATAGTTCTTTTTTTTTTCATAAATATATATTTTTTAATTGAAGATGCTATAGGAACAAAGAAGAACTTCTAGCAGTCATTTGAGACAAAGTTAATGTGATCTCTTGCCTCTATTTGCAAAATTTATAAACAAAACAAAATTTTACAAACCTTAAAAGCCATTTCCTTTTAGCAAGTAACTCAAAACTTTTTGCTTTGCAAGCCTGAACATTTGACATTAAACCTTTTAACTTAAAATGTTTCACTTAAGTCTTTTAGCGCCTAATACTAACTTAAGCCAAACCGCAAAAGCATTGAAAGAGCGAAAAACTAAATTCTAAACCAACTTTTTATGAACGAAAATTTAAGCATAAAAAATCTGGTAACTAAACCACTAAGCGCAACAAAGAAAGAAAAATAGTTCATTTTTTTTTGTGAGAGAGAGAAAGAGAAACAATACAATACGATATAATAGTAACCCGACTTTGTAATACACATATTGTATTGTATTTTATATCTCGACAGAGTCTTTTGGTATTTAGTTAAGTGGGTGGCTGAAGATGTTTTGTGAAAAGAGGTGAGAGACAGTGTTGAATTGCACTATTTTGGCTTCGATACGCTGCATTACGCAATGGTGTTAATTACAAACACAAATAGATACAATTAAGCACACAGATACATATCATACACACACACACAAAGACGTGCATATGTATGGTGCAATACATACACAAGCAGATAATCGCACTAATACAAAAAAAGCATTGCAAAAGTTAACTGAAGCAAAGTAAAAAAGGGGAGGAGTAGCATTAAAAGATACTCTTGGAAAACAGTTAACTATTTAGCGTTTAAAACCATTTTGTTTCGTCATGAGTATGCGATGGCGTTCATTTGCGCCTGATTGTTGGTATACGAATTGGAATTGGGGCTCTTCGGTAGCAGAGGCTTGTCTGGATTAAATGAAACGTTAAACAGTTTAAATTGCAAAAAAAAAAATAATAATAAAAAACAGCAGAAGAAGAAAAGCTAGTCAACTTAACGCCAAGACTGTCAGTTAAGCTGTCAGCTAAAACCAACAACAACGATTAAATAGAAAATCCAACAGCTGACGTCAGGATATTGTTCCGTTGCACATTATGGCAAAAATGTGCATAAAGTTCAAAAAAAAAAAAAAAATAGAAAAGAAGAAGAAGAAAAACCAAACAGTAAAGTTGTAAAAAGAGAAACATTGTACAACTGACATCTGACTTTGTTTTAATTAACTTCTTGCATATAAAGTATAGAACAGGGTTAGATACTTTTTAACTTCATACTTATCTAACCATTAATCAGAAGACATTAGATTCGGTCAAATACAAATACAAATATAGGAAAAGACTAGCAAATATAATTAACTCACACCACAGACATACACACAGACAGAGTGTGCGTACGCCAAAAACAACATTTAACCCCATAAAGATCATTTCACATTTACACATTCGAAAGGGAACTACATACAATGCAAAAGGATCATATCGGTATCTTTTTTAGATACAAAATGCACAACGCAGGCGCAACTAATGAGCAACCACCACTTTAATAACGACAACGACAACGACAACGACAAAACATCAACACATCACATCAGCTTGGCTGGCTGGCTGGCTGCTTGGTCAACTCAAAATTCAGCTTACCAACTGTTGGCCAGATGTATCTGCAAGTATCTCGCTTCGTGGCCATTTGACCAGCGCTCGCTCGCTCATTTAAAACTTATAAATTTTTTTCTGTTTTTAGACAAAAGCATTCTACTATGTTCTGTGTTCTGTGAATGAATTTCGTTGAACTGCTGCATGCTTTGATGTGAAAATTTATTATTAATCAACAGAATTTGAGTGCTATGTGGCATATGGTCAGCTAGATCTGACTTGTAGTGAAGAACTAATTTCAGTGTCATATGCAATGCTTGTGGTTTTTTTCTTCTCTCTTTAAATAATAAAATAAGGACTGCATATGCAATTAAAATGGGCGTTATTTCTATTATTTTTTATTTGCCTTTAAAAATGCTTCAAATTTCAATACAAAAATATTTACAAAGTATTTACCAAAACAAAAGCCAAATTTATTTCCTCAAATAACTAAAATGCATATCCATTCATATTGCAACGAGTTCATAACTCTTAAATATGCAAATAACTCATACTCAAAATGTATCTAGATACTTTAACAATATCTATAATATACAATTTTATGATTATTCTTTAGCAGTCAGTGCAAACGTCATTGTTTTTGTTTTGTTTTGTATTGTTTTTTTTTTTTTTTACTGCTCAAATAAAATAAGTTCAGGAATATAAAATATAAAAAAAGAAACTTGGAAGAATAACGTCAACTATGCCAAACTATAACAATAGTAGAAAAAAAAGTATCTACAAAAACGACGACGACGACTCAGCGACTCATTTATTTTATCGATTAAACATTTTTGCGATTCGCGTAGCGGAATCTTAGACAGCCGAGTTACAAGTCACACTCGAATAAGCGCGCCTCGTGCTCGATAA
The DNA here is from genome assembly GCA_018903435.1 of Leucophenga varia. Taxonomy (NCBI): domain Eukaryota; kingdom Metazoa; phylum Arthropoda; class Insecta; order Diptera; family Drosophilidae; genus Leucophenga; species Leucophenga varia. The sequence goes on from JAEIFJ010001427.1 coordinate 1,353,505, forward strand.
CTACGCTACTCATACTCATACTCTAATGAATTCACTTTAGCATAGTAAACATTAAACAGCGAGAAAAAAAAAAAAATAAAATAAAAATGTATCTAGATACAAAAAAAAAAAAAAAAAAAAAACATACAAAAGAAGTAGCTCAACTACATCAAAGCTAAAACAGCGAACAAAATATTAAAAAAAAAAAAAAAAAAGAAGAAAAAATATTCAAAACTTTGACAGCTGTTCTTGTGCTCTTGTGGGGGGTGTGGCAGTGGGCGTTGTTGCGATTTGAATTTAGGCGCTGCTGGTCTTTAGTAGCGAAAAAAAGAGAGAACGAACAAATGAGATAAAAGTATAAACTTAACCGAGAAAAAACTTTTTGAAGTGATGAAATCATGTCACATTCAATAAAAAATATTTCAATTTTTTAATTGAATTGATGAGATTGATTAATCTTTAATAAATTTCAGAAAAATGTTTTAAAAATGCAATTTGATTTAAATTTTGCTTTAGTTTGCTTATGCATTTTATATAAAATTTTAGCGTATTAAACGATTTGCTTAATAAAAAAAATCCCTTAGCTCGTTTTTTAAAACCGAATGAAAAAATAGCACCTGCCTTAGTGTTTGTTATTGTTACAAATTTTACTAAAGCACTCGAATCAACACTCCTGCGGCTTAAATGGCTCAAAGGACTAAAACCCATATGCAAACACATATATACGAGTTCATACACAGACCGAAAAATCCTATTCATTCTTTTCCAGGACACCATACAAAAGTCATTCCACTTCAAATCGACTGCGCTCCACTTGGTTGCACACATTGTATTGTATGTTTCGGCACTGCTCGGCTGCACCTTTAGTCATTGTCTTGATTAGGGTTGATTTTTATGGCATATTTTTAGTTAATTCTAAATTCTTTTATGCAGCAAAGCTTTTAGGTGATATACTGCTTTGGAGTCGTAGTAGTAATTCGACGAGATACTCTAATTTTGGGGTGATAGGTAGGCTGGCAGGCAGGCAGGTGGTCAACAACAAACGTTGGTCAGTTTAAAATGCTTGCTTGGTTTGGATTAACTTTAATAAAAGTGAATTTTTAAAGTGTTAAACACCTTTTTATTATTTTGGTTGTTTGGTTGGTTAGAATGTAGAGACAGGGATAATTTTAAAAGCCCTAACAATCTTAAACTACAATAATATTGTATTTTTAGACAAACGCTTAATCTTTGCACTCAAAAGATTATCAAAATAACAAAGCGATTACCTTAAATGCTTTTAATATATTTATCACTTCATTATTTTTATTTTTTGTCTTTTTTTTTTTAATGTTGAGATTGTCAATTGAGAAACATTAAGAATTCTTGCACAATTAATATGCAAATTAAACGCATTTAAATGTCGCACCTTCATCAGAGACTACAGAACGAACTGACAATGCGACAAAAGTAAAAAAACAAAAGAAAAGAAGAGAAACATACGATTAAGACTACTTTAAGAGCAACTTATACTGCAACTACTGCACAGCAACCAACAACAAACAACTTCAATGGACAGCAAAGCACCGACTCAACGACTCGAAGTGGCAATGCTTCTGTAGTTATTCCACAATGCCACAAACTTCACAAAAATATGCAAATAATGCGTTAACAACTTAATTCGTGCGGCACATTTTCAACATTTTGTTGCAATGTCTCTGAAAAAAAATTCATTGAAAAAAAAACGGAAAAAAAAAAGTTCGTCTGTGACTAAGAAAGCGTTTTCTTGTGACTACAAAACTGCGAAGAATGCTATCAGCATCTTGAGAACTACTTTGCGATTAGTGCACATCTTGACCTGTTCTGTTGTTGTTGTGTTGTATTCCACAAAGCTGAGAACTGAGAACGTTGATTTTTTTTTTTGGCTATCTAAGAATGGCTTCTTGCTTATCTTGACAAGAGAGCGAAATCGTTTTGTTCACGTTTCACGTTTACTTCTGTTTTTTTCATTTTTTTTTTTGTTTTGTTTGTTCTTGTTTCTTGGAGATGCGCCCAAAGCGCGTTTTGAGGCTGCGTCTGCGCAGCTACTGTTTCGATGCATTTCAGTTTCCCTTTAGCCATTTTTTCATCCTTTTTTTTTTTTTTTGTGGAACAAAACTTATTTCATGGTTGACAATTTCAACTGCATGCGAAATTAATGAGTTTGTCCTGCGGTTTGTCTTTAGTGTTTCAATCTGCCTCACTGTCTGTCTGTCTGTCTTTCTTTCTGTCTGTCGGACAGTTTGTCTGTTTGTATTTCTCTTCTAGTCTCAAGTCTCAAGAGGTGTCTTTCTTGTATTGTTGATCGTTAATTTTAACAGCTTCGCACTCTATTTGATTTTATTTTTTTGTTTGCGCGTAAATTTATGCGTGAATTTGGCGCAGATCCATTAAGTGGCCTATAGATTACGGCACACACACAGACACACACACATTTGGGATTTTTGTTCTTCTTTCGGTAGCAATTTGAATTTCATGTTCAGCTTGACAGCTTCTTTAAATGGCGCTTAACTTTTGTTTTGACATTTCAGTTTTTAATGACATTTCTTTCGAAAATGTTTTGTTCTGCTGCGTATCTGTATCTCTTTTGTTGCATTCGCTTTATGCAATTTTTTAATGAATTGTGGCAGCCTTAGTGACAAGTTGACAGCATAAAAGCTGCGAAAAAAAATTCAATATAAAGCGTGAGTCATATAATGTTGGCAGGAGGTGCTTTCTTTGGGAAAGTCAAATGCGGGTGTATATACTATTTTATTTTCCTTTTCATAGTAATCAGGATATATGTATGTAATTTGTGGGAGCCTGCCAAGGCATTAAAACGTAGGGAAACGCCACAATGTTATTTTGAACGAAGATATTCTTGGTTCTTGCAGAACTTATTGGAAACGCTTGATAGCTTCGGATGCTATGGATAAGCTAAAATTTAGTTTAGTAATTTATATTTTCTTATTTTTAAACCATTGTCTTTTTGTCTAAATTAAAAAAAAAAAACTAAAATGCAAATTAATAAACTAAAAGTTCAGCATCGGCATGACATGACATGCTTACGGTTAATTTTAAAAGGAACTGACCCAGTGAACTCAAAAGTAACAACAAGTTGCTGTGTTGTGTGACAGTGCCGGCTTTTTCGTTTCGTTTTGCTTTATTTTATTTATTTATTTATTTTTTTTTTTGAAAATATTCTAAAACTAAAACTGAACAGAAAATAAGCCACAAACATGCGAAAAATCAAAGACCAAAACAGGAACGAAACAAAACTAAGCTGAACTTATTCAAAACATGCACTTGAAAGAAGAAAAAAATATAGAAAAACATGCAAAATAAAATTAGTTGCAAAAATTTGTAGTAAAAGTGGTTGTAATTTGTTGCTGTTGCTGTTGTTGGTCGTGTTGGCGTTGACGCTTTGTGTGGTAGGATATTCTCAGTATACAATATATACAAAATATATATGTAGGTATGTATAAATAGGAACGTTATATGTAGTATGTGTATATATAAAATTTTTACCCATTTCGGACACGAGACACGCTACTTTGCGTTTTTTTTTTAGACAAAGACAGTCAAGAGACTAGTAAACTGGGCAGGCAGGCAGCCAGACAGTCATAGTCTATAGTATAAAGCCGGCTATAGCGCAACTGACTCGATTTCAATGGCGTTGACGACAAAGACGACGACGACGACGTCGACAGCAACGGCAACGGCGAGTCAGTTAAAGCTGAAGGCGGCTCTGTACACGCACAGTTTGAAACATGCACAAATTGAGAAGGAAAAAAAAAACCAAACAAACAAACTAAAAACAGCTGAGCTGAGCGTCAAGAAAGAAGGCACGCATACGCAATATTGCATGCCAAAAAGCGCTTAGCAAGTGCGAAAGAGATGTGTAGCTCAATTGAAAAACAAAAACAAAAAAAAAAAAAGAACAAAAAAAGAGACAACATGCATTTGTTGTGAATGAATGAATGAATTAGTTAAGTTGTATGTTTATGAATGAATTTTGGCGCCAAAACGCGCAGATCATGGCAATGAAAAGCAGAAAAAAAAAAAAATGAAAGAGTTTACAATTGAAATATGCATGCAACATTGCGTATGAGCAATATTTTCTTGTAGTAATCAAAAACGATATATATGTATGTGTGTATATGTGTGTGTGTCTTTGGAGGCGCGACTTTTTCTTCCGCTTCTTCACTATTTACATTGGGCTTCGTCTTCGCATAGACACACTCGTATGTATTTTTTTCTTTACTAAGAAAAGCACACCATGAACTCACGTGCCCCGCCAAAGTAAGTTGTTTGCGTGTCATTTGTTTATAAACAGAACAAAAACATTTATTTCCTACTATTAGCACAACTGTTGGGACTAACTGTTCGACCGACCGTCCGACCGACCAGCAGCACATTAGAACACTTTTGCATTGTATGTGCACATATTCTGCCTTCACTTCCAGCTAACATACCTATCAGTGTGACCTCTTGACGCCTTCAAAACAAAACGCATCACGTGTGCAATGTTTATGTATGTGTGCATGTGTGCATGTGTGTGTGTATTTGTAATATTTACTTTTTAAACAAATATGCGTGCGAAGTCTTATCAAAGTATCTGCCTTGTCTACATTTTGTATCTAACCGTTTTCATATATACGAGTAAGTCTAGAATGTATCTATAATTGTGTTCATACTGCAATTTTATAGTAAAAGTGCTTTTTGTTTATATTGCAATATTTATTGCCTCTACTTATGAATGTATTTACAAACTATGTGTCAGTAGTCGAAAGGCTCAATGTCTGAAAATCGATTCTTGTACTTGTTTGCCATGCAGAATTTTCAACTTTAAGAAAGATTTGAAAATATATCAAATTATTATTTTGATTTGTTGGTGCAATAATAAAATAATTTGAAAAAATGTGCAAAGTTCCATGGTGACTAGTTTCGAATTTATAAATTTCGAAAATTAAATTTAAAGATTTCTAATCAAAAAAATATTGTGCATAAAAACTAATTAAAAAATTCAAGTTTCTGCATTAAACAAAATTGTTTGCCGAATAAAGTAGTTAAGGGACTTTTAAAGTTAAATTGCATTTAAATCTTTTTTAAGTTTTGAACTCCGATAATGCCAAAAAAAAACATGCTTGCCTTAACTGCAGCACTGACTAAACCATTCATCAAAATTATATAGAAAAGATTAGGAGTCTAAGCACATAAATCAATCAATCACTTAAAAAATCTGGAATAAAAAAGTATCTAATTTATTTAATGAAAGAAAAACGGCAACTTAATTTCCAAAAACGAATAAAATTATATTCCATTAGCGCGATTGTCAAAAAAAAAAAAAATAAACCGCAATAAAAGTCGCCAATTACAGAAAAATGTATCACAAAATGATCAAGTGGCTGCAAAAATAAAGGAAAAAACAAAATATACGGTTTATAACGAAACAAAGAAATAAAGCAGAAATGGATAATCAAAAAATAATCAAAAAGCTGCGCCAAAATCGTAGAAAGCAGCGACAGGACAATAATGAAGCAAACAGACAAAGGTGCCTCTCGTCAATTATATCTCGTACAAAAGTAGAAAGTTGTGAAGGAGTATTTTAAATAAAAAGAAAAAAATCTAAAAAAACGAAAATAAGTAAACGTTCGGAAATAAGCTTTCTACAATTCGTCAAAAAGAATTTCAATACAATTTTAAAGGCCACACTTCGTCGTCGTCTTTGTCTGACACTAAATTATACGCTGCAGGACGACATAATGAAGCCAGAATTCGTTGTGCTTTATGGAGACTTGGCGCAAAACATTATACTTATTTACCGAGGTCACTCCCCGAGAGACAAAACCCTTCTGTGTGTAGTAAGTTCTTTTGCTGCGAAGCGTTGCAACGGCATAAATAATTTAGCAGTAAATTAAGGTTCTCAAATTGAGAACAATGCGGTGTATATTTTTTTCTATTTTTTTTTTTTTTTTTTATATATTTTGTGTTTATTTCTACAACTTTTAGATGGTTTTCAGTTTAGTTTGTTAATTTAGCGAGGTTTGTTAAAAAAAGATACAAGCAGCTTAAAAAAGTATCTGAAATGTAGTCAGAGATACTTCAAGCTATTATTTTTTGAGCTAAACTCGTAAACGTTACTCCTTTCAATGCAGTCTGGTTTTTCACTTTATTATTATGTTTTTTTTTTTTTTTTTTTTTAACTATTTCGGGGTTGAATAAAATGTATAATTTTCTTATTATCTATAAAAGCAGTGGAGAAAATCGTACAAAAAAACCTCAAACCTGCAAGTCTCTTATTCTCGTTTTAGCTTAGAGAAATGTTGCATTTAAAGAAAAACAAAAAAGAAAAAGAAAGAAAGAAAGAAAGAAATTACGAAGGTTACAAATAAAATGAATTCCATAAACAACTTTCCGATTCGAAGTTCTTTTGTCTACGCTCCTTCGTAAGTTCTTCCTTAAATATATATGTACCGTGTCTACGTTTCACTGTTACTCCTCCTGTCTGCATTGCAGCAGCGATTCTAGCACAAAAGGATAACTATGTTTTCTTTTTTTTTTTTCTTTTTTTTTTTTTTTTTTTTTGTTTAGCTCTTATTAAGGTTGCAGTAGCATTTTTCTCTTGCCTCACAACAATCACAAAAGTTTTTCCTAGGAAAGTTTTTTCTTTTCCTTTCTTTTTATTTTATTGTAACTGAATTTTTCCTTCTTGTTGTTTTAGTAGTTTTATTTCATTTACTTTCTTTTTAATTTTGTGTTTCTACAATACGCGACTATAATGAAATGATTCCCTTTTACAGAAATTACAAAATGGCGTTCATTTTGCAAATGGAAAATGTGGAAAATATATTTAAAGAGAGGCGAACTTTTAGTGAAAATTTAAATTTAATTTATCAAAGATTTAATTGCTTAAATTTAAGCTACAAAAGCTTAGCATAGTTGTCTGCGTCGTCAGTGTGACGCTAAATAAAACTCGACTCTTCAAATATAAAAAGAAAAATAATCATTAGTGCTTAAATCAAATAATTATTTCCGCGAATCAAATCATAAACTTAAAATTAATGCAACAAATCTAAATTTAAGCTGAGCGAGCGAACGAACGAACGAACGAACTTACATGTGCGATTTTTATTCTAAGCTTTGCATTTATTTGATATGAATATGAAGTATAATGGATTTTGAGTTTAGCCGCACACAAAAAGCGTTCTTAACAAAGAAATGACCAATTAGATATCATAAACCAAGCCAACTAACAGCAGAACGAGATATGAAAAAAAAAAAATAAAACCAGACTAACCAGAAGACAAACCTCATAAATACTTAGTAGCAAGTATAGAAAGCAACGTTCCGAAAGCAAAAGCAAACGCAATAGCAAACCAAACCCCATTGTAAATACATATAAATGTTCTGCATTTCTATAGTATACATACATAGTACGTATATGTATACTCCTAATGTCAAGACAAGAACAACAACAATGCAACGTCGTTGTACGTCTATCTACAAACTACTTATAATCGCATACTCGTATATTATATGAGGACATTCATAAATTTTATATGAAGATGAACACCAATAAAAATCTAAAAAAAAACTCAACCTCAACTGCTGCTTTTCACTTATGACGTTCAGGATTTGTTTCTAGACGAGTTGCTTAGTACTTGGATTATGCATAAAAGTATCTGTATCTGTCAGATAAGTAAGTTTAGTTTAGATACATTTTGAAATAAGCATGCATTAACTTGAATGAATGAATAAATGAATTAATGCAGTTAAATAGATAAAACTTTGTTAAAGTGAGTTAATATGCTTAGATAAAGCTGAAAATGAAGTTTGGAATGAGCATTGTTTTACAGTTTGTGATTCATTATTTTGGTTTAGATACGAAACAGTGAGTAATATTTGTTGTGGCAATGGCATAAGTAAGTCTGTAGTCGACTAACACGTCTAAGAATTGAACTTTGGACGGACAGACAAGCTAAAACCTATCTGAAAACAATTTGTAAATTCTTATTTCTATTTCCAAAATAATTTACTATTTTGTTTTTTAATTGTGACACATTGAGTAATATTTAATTTGATAGAGAGACTATCTAAAAAATATACAAATTTCCCAAGTTTTTACTTTGTTTTTGTTTTTGTACTTTTTTTGTATCTTTTTTTTTCATTTTACTCATCGTTCTCATTGACATTATGACAAAGTTAATTACTGTAATTAAATATAATTACTGCTGTTATTTATGACCCTTTCTCTCTCTTACTTCAATTTATTTCATTTTTTTTTTTTCAATGTACAAATTCGGGACTTTTGTATTTGAAGCGGTTTTGTTTGCATTTCCATACAACATTTTTTTTTTTTGCTTCGTTGCACATTTTAAAACCCAAAGCGCAAAAAAGTGAAACACATTCCAGAAAAAAAGTATAAAAAAAAAAATAACAAAAACAATAAAACAAAAAAAAATAAAAATAAAAACAAAAAATAGCGACAGGACATTGTCGCAAAAATAAAAGTATATAACTTAATTGCCTTTTGTCGCTGTTTTTTGTGTTCAATGTCTCTCTGTCTCTATTATTTCTCCCATCTCTCTTTCTCTTTCACTCGTTGTATTGGTAATTGTCACCGGCATGTCCGTTTCTTGTCAAATCGAGAGTATGAAAAGGAGAAAAAGGCGAACTTTATGTATAGAAAAGGGTAACTTTAAAAGTATTTGCTTTTAAAATTATTATGTTACATATTCAAAAAAAAAACATACATGTTTTTATACCTTTGAAAAATGCTTAACTCTAAGCGTTACCCTCGTACTGAGCTGGTATGAGCAAACTAGCCGACATATGCTTCAAAAACATTTATTTTTTTGTCATATCAAAAAAAAAAATGAAGAAAATAAAAAAATTCTAACTGAAAAACATAAAAATGTATTTGAACTTGCAACGATAAAAATGTGTTAACATGTGGGAATGTGAAAAACCCCTGACAAATAGCAAAAACAACAGAACACTACTAAAGAGAACTACTAAGTAGAAATACTATAGAGCGTCTATATGATTCATGTATAATTTTATTAATAAAGTTTTAATGAGCCTCATATAAAAGAAGTTCTGCATGAATATTGTACACAATTGAAGCATTTTTTCAATAAAAATGCAAAATAAAGAAGCCCACCCCCGAATCTAGAACGTTAAACATATTAAAAATCATCAAAATATTTAGAAATGTAGCTGCTAAGCAAGGACTCGTCCAGAACTATTGAAAGTATTTATGTAAATTTTAAGATTTTGCGCCTTTATTTTTAATCATTTATAAAATCCAAAATTTTTCCATCCTACTCTAATGTTCTCATATGACACACCTTCGTAATTAAATGATTAGTTTCATATACAAAAATCAGCGGGAGTAACACAAAAGCAAAGTCACTAGAAGAAATATGATTAGGCAAAAAAAAAAAAAAAAACAGATATCCTTCCGCCTGCTTTGATGATTCGACAAAAAACAGGGAAACAAAAAAAAAACCTCATATGTATGTGAACTTTTATTGTATTTTTGACGAACTTAACGTTCGTCCTTTTGTAAATGGGTTGGGCTCTAAACTGTCTATCATTCCTTATAGTTATGCTTATGCTAAATGTTTTTTTGTGGAATATACATACACACACACACATGTAGTTATGTATTTACGAATACAAAATGTACAAAAGATACACTTTAATATCTACAATTTTTACTTTCCTTCTATTTCTTAACGATTCTGTATATTAATTGCGTTTAAAAATAGTTCTTGTCCCTGCATATGTACAAGTATATCCTTGTCACTTTTTTTTTTTTTGCACATTTTGTTGTCTATTAACTTCAACGTTCAATCTTCTCTGGTTGTGTTTGCTTATATTCTAGAATATATTCAAACATTAATCTATTCGCACATTTCGTTCCATGCTCATTCACTGTCCTTTCTATGTCAGCTCACTTCCAAATGCTTGTAATTATGAGATCAAGTGGGCATGGCTAATCGATTTTAACCACCGAGCCCAATACTTTATTCCTTTCTTTCATATATCTCACAGCTTATGCTATACGCTCTAGAATAGAAAAATAAAAAGAATATTTTGTAAATGAAGCAACAAGCCACCCCTCGACTTTAATTTTCAATATAGTAAATTTAACTTTATAAGCAAAGCAGCGTTGAACAAATGTTTTCTATTTTTTTCATTCTTTCTGTTTTCTCTGTAACTGATAAGCGCAATTAATAATTTTGACCTTTTCAAGTTCACCGAAATAATAATAAAAATTATTCAACTATCATGGAAGAGAACATATTGTTCGAATAAAACGCGTCAGCTGTGTTTAAGGTTAATCCATAACAATATTTAAAAGTGAAAATACATACTATATTTTCACCCTCTTAGATATTTTTGACTTATATTCTGTTTTTTTTTTTTTTATTTTCAGTTTAAAACCTCCGCCCAAGGATGGCGTCACAAAAAGCAATCCATCAAAACGACATAGAGAACGTTTAAATGCCGAATTAGATTTGCTGGCATCGTTGCTGCCATTTGAACAAAATATTTTAAGTAAATTGGATCGACTGAGCATATTAAGGCTGTCTGTTAGTTATTTAAGAACAAAAGTTACTTTCAAGGTAAGTAAACCAAAAACAATATTTTCTCCTACGACATAAATTATCTAAATCGAAATGTATCTCAACTTGAAACACGGTAAATAAATAAAATTAAATTTATATTCTAAATGCTTAAAGATAACTTGAAAATCATAAACTATTAATATAATCGAACATTGACCAAAGTGCTTTCGACATTTATTCCCAAAGAAATAATGAAAGAAAACGAAAATCCAATGACACGCGCCTTTTACAATAATAGAATACCTGCAGAGTAGACCAAAACTAAATACAATCAATCGTGTTGTGCCTTCAACAATGTTTGTCTGTCCGTCTGTATCTCGCTTTCTTTTGCACTTCACTAATTGTAAATTAAATGATCCTGATAATATCCGAAAAACACAAACAAAACAAAACAAACATTGACCTCTACAAAAAATTGTCAACTGCTGGCTGACCCCAAGTATAATATACACGTACATATACTATACATATAAAAACAACAGCAACAACAACAACAAAAAGAAAAAGAAAAATAGAAATACAAATATATGAAGGGTCACTCACCCGCACACTTCTACAATACTCTGCTACTCGTCGGTTCTGGTCCATTAACTCTTTGCCTATAAAAATCAACGTGCAAGACAGGATAAAGCCAGCCAACTACTAAACGGCCGACTGGTACATACGTTTCGATAAAAAGGACATGCGAAAGGCAAACAGCGTACGCGTGTCGATTTTTGGGAAATATTTGAACTAATGCGGTTTAGTTCAAAAGAACAAAACGTTGAAATACAAAAGTATCTTTCTTGAATATTGACTTTAAAAATTAACGCTGTTGCCCAGAAGTAGACACGTGTCTAAGACACACGAATCTACAGTTTGATAGATGATGAACTTAGTTTGTTCAGTTTACAAAGTTACAATTAACGCTTAAATTTTATTTGACCACTAATTGTCAAAATATTTACTTTATCTTTTGTACTTTTTCTTGGGAGTGGATTTGCAAAGGAAACTTAAAAGAAAAAGAAAGAAAAAAAAGCAAGCACGTGCATCTACAATTTATTTAAGAACTAAATACATTTTTTTCCTTGTGCAAATATCCTGAGTGTCATTATAATGGAAACTATCTATAAAGCGGTCAATGGGAAATGTTAAATAAATGACATTAAAATTGAGCAGTAAAGTGCTTTGGAATGAGATTAATTTTTTAAGGCTTGCGTACTTCAAATTGATTAGAATTCATCAGATTGTGAAAGCGAATATTAAATATGTGAAAATAAATAATGGGGACTCCAAAATAATAGGCCTTTTCACTAGGCTCGAAATTGACATTTCATTCTCTCTTGGGCCAGAATTCCCAAAAAATGTCAATAAAACCATTGAAAAAGTTTATATTTTATTTTCATTTCATGTATTTTAGAGATACTACATGAAATTTTTGAGACAACTGAAAAAGTGTCCTTTAAATATTTTAAAGGGTTCTTTGTTATTATTTGAGATTTCTGACCTGAATGATCTTTTTTTTTTCTTATCATCGTTTTAAAAACTCAGCCCACTGTGCGTAGACTTATGTATATGAAAAGAAGAGTTATTATACTTTCCAATGTTTTTTTTTTGCAATTAAACTTAATTAATGGACAAAAGTAATTTCCATATTTCTCTCGCTCTCTTTCTGCCCGCGTCATACCGCACTCTCATCGATTACATTTTGAGTAATGAAGCAATTAAGATTGTCATAAAAAAACGCAAAACGTAAAAACAAAAGAAAATTTATAACGACAACATTTGATAATAAAGCCATCAACCCAAGAAATAAAATGAATAAAAACGTATTTACAATTTTATTTTCTTTTTTTTTTTATATCATTTCGTTTAATTAATTTAAATTTTATTTTCAAAATTTAAGGGAAGGTTCTGTTGGTCGTTGAACCTTAGTTGATTTGAAATATGGCACAAAAAACGTGTCCTGTTGTAACTAACTAAGCATATCGTTATCCTACAAACCCTCCCTCCCACCTATGCATATGCTCAGTGAGGCATATGAATAAAAAGAAAAAAGAAAACCGAATCTAAATGATCAAATATTTTACTATAGAAGTTTAAATTCACGCTTTTATTAAAAACTCTCTCAAACTCAAACTCTTCCATGCTCAGCAAAAAGGACATCAGTAGTACATATGTATTAATAACATTTTCCAAAAGTATTTTAAGCGTTGAAATTACTTTTACATTATTTATGAATCATGAGCAGCTCGTGTGCCATTGAATTGATATTTTTGAATCTAAACTATTCCATTGATACTATGTATAAGTATTGTAAGTCATCGATTTAATGGGCTCTGCGACTGATATTAGTTTCCACGTTTCTAACTTTTTTTTTTTTAATTTTACTTTTTGATTTAAAAGTAGATTTAATTGGCACTCTTTCAAGGATATAAATTTAAACTCATTAAACCTTTTCTTTTCTTTCATTATAAAATATTTAATTATTTTAGTTTAACGAGAAACACATGTTTTGTTGACACCTTGGTCGCTATATTTGCTTTATAATTTAAATTTATTCTATTTACAGCAATTATAGCTAAATAAATAATATTTTTCTAAGCCGATAGCTTGCAGTGTGCTGACAAATTTGTACAATATTTATATTGTTTAAATATATTAATAATAATAATAATAATAATAATAATAATAATAAATAATATTTTTATTATATCATAAATATTCTTGAATCAATCAAACTCCAAAATACCTCTGAGAATTGTAACGTTTGTTAATGGTAGCCAAAAAAAAAAAAAAAACAAAACTTGCCCAACTTTATACAAAGTTCCTAAAAGTCGAAATAAAGTATTGCCATAAAATTCTGAAGCGTTGAATAATACATTAAGACAAAGCATTGCTGTCAAGAAAACTTGAATGTTTAACAACTGCAAACACAAAAAGAAAGTTTTTCCCTTTTTTTTTTTTTTTTTTTGCTGAAAGTAAACTTAACATAATCGAAGTTACTAAAAGAAGCATTCCATTCCAAAGACTTGGAAAAATAGCAACGCAAAAAAGAAAGAAAAAAGAAAAACAATTTTAACAATTTGTCTAACGCTGCCGCATGGACTGGAGTAGGGTGCGAATAAGCTCTTCGCTAAAGAATATCGCCACCATTTTCATATATTTAAGATACAAATAAATGTATATACGTAGCTACAATATACATATTGTATAAAGAAAGATACTTTTTTTTAGTGTGTAAAAATGGGCCACAGGGGGTTGCTTAGTAGACAACTAATAGCAGGAACAGCAACAACAACAACCTCACATTTTCCATAAAGGGGCAGTTGACCCTGACTTGCGCAAAGCGCATTTAAGCGAACGAAAATAACAAACTTTTCTCTACATTGTGCCAAAAAAGGAAAGAAGCTAACAAAAAAAAAACAAAGGTGAAACTAAAGCATAAATACGCTTCACATTCACACAAAACAAATGCGAACAGACGTACGAAAGCATAGAATGCCATTTGAGACGTAAAGCGTGAAGACGTGAAGTGTATAAAAACTTTAATAAAATAACATCTTAAATTCTTTTTGTTTTTCTTTTTCAATCAATTTTCGTTTGCACTATTTTCTTACTTTTCTATTCTTGCAAAAAAAATAAAGAAAAATGGAGAAAGTTTCACCATTTTAATTCTTCAACAAAATGAATAATAAAGCGTACACTACGCCATTGTCTAATGGCAAAGTCGTTGCTTTAATGATTTTTGTATAGGGGCGGCGGTAATTTCGTAAAGTCCAATGCCTTCAAAGTATCTATTCAAAGTATCTGAGGTGAGTTAAGTTCTATAGTCAAGTAACTGCTTTCATAATTACCGCTTTACGCGAACGTTGAAGCTTTTGCAGTTCTTATGGCTTTAATAATTACTAAACGCCTAATAGCTGAGGCTTTATTTGACCTCTTATAACTATAAACGGCTTAGATACTTTAGATACTTTGAAACATTTCGATTAGTTTTGATGTGTTTCAATATTAATTGCAAATATGTGTTCAGAGTTTTCGATAACGTTTCTCTTTTAGCGTAGCTTAACCTTTTAAACATTACAGTCTGCGTGCAATTGGAAATTAACACCCAAGTTACTTAGAAGGCACTTTAGTATAAATAATATTTTAGCAAACAGCATAATTCTATTAGAGTGCCTATTAAATTCAGAACTGTGAGCACTGTGAGCTGAACTGAACTGAGCTGAGCTGTCAGTTACTCAAAATGTTAACCGTTTAAACGTTGATTAGATTGTTTAACTTGGTTGATTTAACCGACGCACGCAAACACGTTTAAAGTATTTTTTTTTGCACAACTCATGAATCTTGATTTTGTTTATAAATTAAAATATATTTTTAGATAAAAATTTAAAATAATTTTTAATTTATTAACAAAAACACAAAATGCTGCATCTAGAGATCTTATACAAGAAAGGATACAAGGTTTCACATCCTATCATGCAAGGAATTAGCAGGGATACATTTGGCATATTACAGGGTGCTCCATTTCTCATGCTATAGAATTGACTTTTGCTTTCGGCCTTTCTCTAGCTTAGCTCCCAGCTTGACCAAAACTTTTATTTTTAGTTCAAATTTAATTTTTTATCAGCTTTCATGAAGAAAAACCAATTACGTCTAAGAAGACGAAAAATAAATTAATTTTAAAATTATCTAATTATACTCGTATTTATATACGTAAAAATTATTTTAAGCTTTATACACAAATACACATACATAGGTATATGTGACACCGTTGGAAAACTTAACGAACCAGAGTTCCCACACATGATTAAAATAATTGTAAAATAATAAATTTACCGTCAAATCTCAAATCATGTCGACATCATGTTTAACGTCGACATTCATTTTATTCATTCATTCATTCATCTAACCAAGTTTTCAGCCGACAACAAATGTGGGAACAGTCAGAGCCACCTTCTGTCTGTCTGTCTGTCTGTCTGTATATAGAGACTCACATAAGCATATTAAAAATAATATTTTGTCATCTACAACACAAACTGAAGCTATTACAATTTTCTGAGTTCGGTGCAAAACAAGTTTCGTTTGCGAAATTGAAATTAAAAACCTTTAAATAGGCTTAAAAACAATAAACAAAACAAAAAACAAGGAAGGGTAAACTTCAACTGCATTCCAAGCAGAAAAAACGAAGAAGAAGAAGCACAAGCGAAGATATTTAAATCAACTTCAAGGTTACTTGGTCAAGTTAGTGGCTATTATCAAAATTACCGTTAAGTGTTCTTGTGCTCCTTTAGTAAAAAACCATAATCAAGTTGTCCCGTCCCGACATTGTTGCGTTTTGATTTCATTTCTTATAGAATTTTTTTTTTTAGTTTTTTGTTCACCCTTCATTTTGCATGAAAATTAGAACAGAATTAAAGTCGCAAGGCAAATTCTTGCATGACGCCAAACCAATTTAACCCATAAACATGAAAATATGTATTCTATTGGCTACTTTTATTATTATTCTGCTTTGGTTATGTGCGTGCTTAAAGTTTAGTCTCAGTTCAGTTCATTTTGTTTTGACTTAGACCCATTAGATACTCGCTCAATTTGAGGGAGCATTGCATATTTTGTATTTGGTACAAAACAATACAAAATGTTGCGGTTCAACACAAAACAATTGCATGAGAATAGCTGCAAGCCGCAAACAGTTGATACATGGAATATGTCGCGGCGTTTTAGTTAGAACATAAAATGTGTCCGCTCAGCTGTTTTTATGTTTGTTTTTTTTTTAATATTATTTGTCCAATTTTATTTATGCAATTTAACTTTGCGCCTACAATCAAATGGACAGTTTGGACCGACAGACAGACAGACAGACAGACAAAGCGAATCGACACATTTCTGCTAGTCTGAAAGTCTGTTAGTCGGTCACGGTATAGACTATATAAAAAATATATTGCGTGACTACAGGTAGACTAAAGCAATAACTAAAACTATAACAAAAAAAAAAAAACAACAACAACTACGGTTGTACAATAATACCAATTTAAGTCAAATTAATAATATTCTTTATATTAAGGCAAAAAGAACAAAATTTTAAAGTGTTTTCAGTGTCCAATAAACAAATAAATACAATAAACAAAAAATCAATAAAAATTGGTTAAATTTTAGAACAATTTAAACCCTAATTCCGGCATCTTTTACCTAAAATAGAATGTATGTATCTCATATATTCCCAATGGAAACAGGCGTTTTTACATGTGACCATTTCAAAAAAATTTGGCCAATGTTAAGCTTCAATAAGAAATCTTTGAGCATTTCGTAGCCATAAACAAATCAGATCACACCAGAAAATAATGAATATTCGAGATACATCCGTCAGTATTTTGACTAGACTAGAAAAATAGTGAAAAAGCAGACCAGAAGAACTTACCAACAAACATGAGCGTTATTATAATAAAAAAATGTTACGATTTGTGCTTAAACTTGGTTTCCCACCATTATATTCTGCACACCTGACCCGGATCGACAAACATATAGATTTTTTTTCTTTTGTAGAAATAAATTTTAATCAAATGAACAATTCAATTATTCATGGATTATTTCGTTGAAAAGATCATGGTAAACAAAATATTTAATTTAACCTGAAAACTTATTCTTTACACTTCTCAAAATTTTTATCAGTTTTTTTTTTTTTTTTTTTTTAATTTTTTATAACCTTTGGCTTTTTCTTTTTTTATATTTTTTTATTTTGATAAAAAAAACAAAGAGTTTTCCTTTATCGGCTTTAGTACGATTAAATATATTCATGTGTTTTTGAGTACAATCCAGTCATAATAACATAAAATAAGACTTTAATCCACTTTCGCCATTTAATGCAAACAAACTAAATCCGCCCTTAAACGCAAAATCCACCACCCAAAAAAGAGATCCAATAAACGACAAAAGACGACGTCGACGGTGGATGAACTCAACATTAAATCTCAAACAAAATGGAAAAGACAAAACAGCAAAAAAAATAATATTAAAGAAGAAAATCGCATACAAAGAAAATGAGAAAATCTCAACAGCAAAAATGACGACGGCAACGACCAAAAAAAAAAAAAAACTAAACGAAAGGAAAGGCAAGGAAAGTAAGGGGATTGGGTTGGGTTAGTTAAGTTTAGTTAGCGACGGCGCCATTCTGCCACTTTGTGAGCCAAAGATATAAGAAACTCTATTATGATGTACATAAAAATGGCGGCACGAAAAAAAAACACACACACACACAAAAGGAAAGAAGCAGAAGAAGAAGAAAAGCAAAGCAAAAAAAATCAAATACACACCCAAAACGTAAGAAAAATAAAACAAAATATATAAATGAAAAAAAAAAAGGAAGTTGGAAAATCGTAGAAAAAAAAAAGAAAAAGGTAGAAAAAGCCAAAATAAAATAAACTCCACCCAAAACTAAAAAAATTCTCTTTATATAAGAAAAAATAGAAAAACGTAAAAATTCTATGGTCAAATTGAAAATACAAGATAAATCAAATAAATAATAGAATAAACAAAAAAAAATTAAAAGAGAAATAAAAGACAATTATAAAATATTTTTGTGTGTACAATTTTTGTAAATAAACAAATAAATGCGATAAATAAAGTTTAAATTTTGACATTTAGCAAAAAAAAAAAACATTTTCGTGTCGAATGCATAAACAAATATGTCAGGAAAATGTCAGACTCATCAAATAAATTTGATTGAATATCATTCAAAATTGCAAAAAAGCACAACACGATTTTTCGGATTATTTATTTTAATAGAAAATATGACAACAACAACAACAAAATAAATTAAACTGACGCTCTTTGATTGCATAGCACTTATGGTAAATGGTAAAAAAAAATATATATATTGTCTATTTACATAATACAAATTAATAAAATAATGCAAATATTGCATCTCATACAAGTTAAAATTTGTTTTTGACCTTAGTCTATTGGGGATAAAATGACGTACCAGACAAAATGACAATCCAGCGTTGATCCAGATCTAAACAATTTATATCTCAAACTGAAATCTGTAAAGAACACCCGATTAACTGGCCTTAATTTTAATTCAACTTATGCAAAAATATTATACAAAAGAAAATCATATCCGCTTAGAAAAAATCGTATATAAAAATAAGTATCTAATAAATTCTGCTTACATTAAGCTGAAGTCCAATAAAAATAAAACAAACAAACAAACAAACAAAAAAACTAAACCAAAACACGCCCAAAATTGAAATAGGAAGACATTTTAGTGTTTTATAGTGACGCAGATTTGTAACAATTCAACAAATGTACTCCACACTAAACTAAAAAAAAATTAATTAAATGTTTTTATGCACGTAAAAAGTAAGAAATTAAAAAAACAAAAAAAAAGAAGAATTCCCCACTAAAACAATAAAAAAAAAAAACATAAATATAAATATAAAAAGTAGCAAAACGAAATAAAACTTCATGGAAAATGTAAACTGAGCCTAATTAAATTATGAATAATTACATGAGCTCCCTTTAGCTACAGAAAAAATATGCTTGAAAGGATCTCGAACGCAAAACACGCAAATGATGCAATTTATGTAAAAAGAAGGAAAGCACCCGCTCGCTCGGTCGCCTGGTCGCTCAAGTGCTTTTCATGTTTATAAATTAGAATTTTTGAAACTATTTGTTTTATCGCACTTTTGCCAAAATGAAATTGAAGCTTAACCGGAGGTCCTAACGTCCTTAGAACGCAATGCCAGCCACTTTTGTTAATTTGATAAAAAGCCAAAGAAAAACCGAGATTAGAAAAACGTCAACGAGTGGCCTAAAGTTTCATATTTTTTTTTTTTTTTGTTTCTATTTGAATTGTTGGACTGTTAATTGAAATGAATTTGCGGCTAAAAGTGAAGCTTTTATTTCTTGGTCGAAAGGGAGAGATTTTTTAGGGGTTGCATTTCATTTTGGAATTTACCATGCGTAAATTGGTTTTTTTTTATTATTACTTTTTCTCACTTTACTATTTTAATATAAAATATTTTTCTTTTTTTTTTTTTCGTTATTTTACTGATAATAATCATAATTTATGACATCAGCTGCAATATATATTAAAATA
This sequence comes from Leucophenga varia, assembly GCA_018903435.1. NCBI lineage: Eukaryota > Metazoa > Arthropoda > Insecta > Diptera > Drosophilidae > Leucophenga > Leucophenga varia. The sequence continues at coordinate 1,373,200 of JAEIFJ010001427.1, forward strand.
AAATATAAAACAAGAAATTTTTTTAATATTTTTTTGACAGAACGTTAAGTAGAGAAGCAAAAGTTTATAAAAAAAAAAAATATAAGCCAAACCCAAAGCACAGCGCAAGGAATTGCCTTAAACATTTTTCTACTTTCGCCTTGAAATATAAGACAACAACAACAAAAATATGTATAGGTACTATATGTATAGTACAATACATACATACATTTATTTATGTATAATATTTATTTATTTATTTCTTAAGATAGATATAATTAAAATTAACTCTAACTTATGAGTAAAGCACTGGCTGCAGCCATCGGCTCAATAATGTATTATATTAGTACTATATGTACATTTTTACATATTTACAATTTTGGTTTGATTTAAAATTTATTTGGTTTTTGTGTTTATAATAAGTAGTAGGTGTTAGTGAGTTTGAGGAACTTATATATTTGAGATGTTTCTGGTTGGATTTGAGAGTATGGATATAGGGCATTTATTTTGAAATATTTGTTTTTAAGGTGTGATGTTGCGGAGCGTCTGTTAGGATGTGTTTGTGTGTTATTGTTGTTTGGTTTGATGTATGTGGGTGTTTATTTTGATTTGATCGTTGCGTTGTTTTTTGATTTATGTTTTTGAATAGTGTATTGTATGTGTTGGGTTACCATTTATTTGTTGATACCATCTGTTGCAGAGCTCTATGTTGCGTTTAATTTGTTGATTTATTTTGTTTTAGGAATTTATTAATGTCTTAGAGTTTATGTTGGGGTGTAATGCGGGTAGTTTAATAGTGTATAATATTTTTTATATGAACTTTATTCTTTATCTTTTATCGCATATAAATCAATTTCTTTGACAAATTTATTATAAAACTTGAGGCGCATAAATTTCATTTTAGTCTGTATCGTTCTGTTCTCCTCCACCCTTAAAAAAATATCTGAATGGCGAAATACTTTTTATATACCCTTCACACAAATTATGAAAGTGTATTGGAATAGTTAAAAAACTTAGTTAAAAAAGCGTTTTTGCCAATGAAAAGGGTTTTAAAACTTCTTCTTTTCTTTTACATAGTTTTGAGATCGAGATATATATCAATCAAAAAATCGTTCAAATTAAAATCATTTTCACTAAATTATTAACTTTTATAAAACGTTCTCACTATTTATGTATATGAAGTGAACACGATTGTGTTGAATAAACTGTTCTTTCTGGAAAATATTTCAATAAATATAAGCAGGTGCTACAAAATTCTATATCATCATAAAAGAAAAGAGTAAAATACTAAAATGGGTCTCATAAAATATTACTATGACACCATAAACAATTCATATTTTTATTTTCATTATTTTTGCTAGTTAAGCTGTAAATATTTATACGAGTTCAACTGTTTGGGATTTGTTTTATGAAGTTACCATGGTATTTATGATATTTACAATAAAAATAAACTATTAAATCGTAAAAAACAAAAAAAGAAATTCCCAAAATAATAATCTAATAAAATAAAAATTTATTGAAAATTTGTAAATAAAAAGTGCTAAAATTATTCATTTCTATATAATATTTCAGTTGTTATGCATAAGGATAAGGAGGAAAATGGCAGCGCTGTGGGTGCACACATACCACATCTGCACGCACACGATGGCTATCGCACACGGGAGCTCGGCGCTTTTGAGCATGGCCTACTCGATGGTGATATGTTCCTGCAGGTATGTTTCTATTCTAATAATAATAATAATATCCTAACTATATAAATGGTATATACAATAGTATGTATATTGTAGAAAGCAATACCATCTGTCTTAATTTATTTTAATCAATACTCATTTATTTTGTGCTGTAATGATGACTTAATTAAAAGTGTCTGTTATGCTATGCTGTGTCGATTGTCCTTACGATATAAATTATATCAAAGGACTTTATAAATACATTCGTACATATGTATGTCTTTTGTTATGCCTTTCTTCATTAATCAATCATCGATTTCGGGCAGCATTTTAACGCATGATAAATGATTTTCTGCGCGGTAGCAAGTTGGAAAAGTTTCAGTTTCTTTTTATTAACACGCAACTTTTGTTTTTCCGCTTATTCAATTTACATATTTGTAAATTATGCTGTAAAATTAGAAAATTATATGTATCAATTTGTGCAATTAGTAATTTTAGTAAATTGATTAATTCGATAAATTTGAAATTAATTATTTTGTATTTTGGGAATAGTCTGTTATGCTATAGCAAAGAACAGTTTACATTACAGTTGCGTTCGCATTAGCGTTAAGCAACCGATTTACGATTGCTTAAAATATCGAACCGATACAAGATACCGCTATTTAAATTATTTACTTAAAAATATTATACATATGTACATATGTATATGTAACACAATTCTCTTTACTAAAATTTAAGTATATACATACATATATAGCTAGTTGAATTTAATTAACCACAAATTGTCAATAAAACTTTATGAAATCCGTAAATTATACTAATTAATTAACATTTAAACACATTGAAGTGAATGTACCAATAAATAAATAGACAGCAAACACAAACAACAAAACAAACTTATATATTTTTATGAACAAAACCAAAAAAAGTCTCTAAACTATTTGTAAATGTCAGGGAAAGAGTTAGAGTGCAATATGAGCGCAAACAGTTTACGAATGAAAGAGCGAGATAGAAATACAAATAGTAAACGAGATATGTGTCACTATTTTGAAGGTATTTTTGTATGTATTTGAAAGAAAGCTGCGTGACAAAATGCCATTTTCTAATGATAATACTGCATACCATAGTACTGCATACGTACATACGAGTATATGAGAGGCAATAAATACAACAACAACGAAAATTGTGAACTAAAAAAGAAAGAAAAACAACAATTGAAATTGCAACAGGTACTTTTATTAAAACTAAAGTCACATTAGGCTCAAAACAAAAACCATTTAAAAGATACACACACATACTCACACACACACACTTAAGCATAAGTACAGATACATTTATACATATTGTACAAAAGTGCATACAAGAAAATGTAAACAACAACATTTTGCTAAAAATATGCACGAAACTGCACAATTGTGCAGTTCAACAATTAGTCTCAAGTCTCCGGCGTCCTTAAAGTTAGTATATATGCATGCATTCATGCACGTATTGTATGAAAGAGACAGCATGATACGCTAAAAAGCAACATTTGTAAATTTAGTTACAAAAACATTGCAATTTTGGCATATTTCCATCAGCCGTAATGCGAAAAGTTACAATAAGAATGTTTTGCTGTGCTGTGTTGTTGTGCAGCTCTTTGTTCAATTAGAATGCAGTTGGCAACACTTGCACTTACACTTTGTTGCTTTTTTAGTACATTTCTTAGTTACGTTCAAGTTACGTATACGTAATGCATTTCCGGTGTAGACGCAACAAACGCGATGCAATGCGCACATTTCTTTCTTTCTTCCGTTAGAGCTGGCAATGCTGAACAATGAGAAAGCAGTTATTATCTTATACACTTACATTATGTTTAAGTATACATAAATGTCTTTGTGTGTGTCTTGTGTGTTGTGTGTGTGTCTGTGTGTGTGCTTAAAACATTTCGAATTACGTTAACGAAAAATGCATTTTCGTTAAGCGAAAAAGAAGAAATTGTAGAAAATGTAGTCTTTACTCGAAGTTTGAATACTCTTCAAAAACATCGAAATTGTGAAATTGGAGACATTAATCAATTTCAAATGCAATCACATCTTACCAAAATAATAGAAAACCAAACAAATGTTCTAAAATTTTTTGAAAACGTAGAAATTTTCAATCCTAAACAAAAAATGTTATAAACAACCCAGGAAAGTTCAATTTCCATGAATCCAAGCTAATGGAAGATCATAATATAATCCAAGAGAATGTTTATGTAAAGAACTGATTTTTCAGATAAACATTTCTTAACGTTTAGAAAAGAAAATTTTACATGGAACGTTTACACCTTCATTATTAATTAGTAAAACTTGATTTAGTGTAGGGTATAAGCCAAACAAATTTTGCAGCTGCATAATAATACTTTTTGGGGTGTTTTTTTTTTTTTTTTTTTTTTTTGTTAATGCATTTTAGTTTTTTGCATAGACTTTGACATTGAATTGTTGTTTTTGTTGCTGTTGTTGTTTTTGTTGCTGTTGTTGTTTTTAAATAAGAAATGCACTACCAACTGCAACTAGCTACATATTGCACATTTGCATTGTAGTTTATTGTTGTTGCTGTCGTTGTTGGTGTTGTTGTTGCTGTTTGTAGTGTGTATGTGAGATATGTGAACATTAAATTAAGCTGTCAGTTTGTGACAAGTGCATATGTTCTTTCCAATGTTCAACGAACACAAGTTTCTTTTTTTTTTTTTTTTTTTTTTTTTGTTAACTTGCACTTCAACGCTTTAACTTTTTGCATTCATTCACTCACTCACACTTGTGTACGAAAATTAACTGACTCATTCACTCACTCACTCTCTCACTTAGTCAATTGTCCGTACATGCGCCCATATCAGTCCATTCTGTGGTAGCTTTCGTTAGTTTACGTTTTTTGAACATAAATGTTCGCGAATCTATTTAATTTTTCTGTAACATGCAAACTGAACGAAAAACCAAAAAAACAAAAAAAAACAAAGCTCATAAAAGGCGCGCACACAATGCACTTCTGTGCATAAAATTGCACTAAACTGCAAAATTTAAAGACAAATTAATGTAGTTTCGAAAGGCGTTGAGTTAGTTTTGTGTGTTATATATGAAGTTCAAATTTTCAATTAACCATGAAAACGTGCATTTATGAAAAAATGAAATGATAAAGTTTTTGTTTTTTGTTTTTAAGACAATATCTTAAGCTTATCAAGTGGCTCGATTCACCCCATCTATGCTTTTTAGTTGGTTTATTTATTGTTTTTAATTAATTTATTTTTTAAATAATAATAAACTTTCTCTCACTGTCCGTCTTGCTTTGTATTACTTAGGTATACTCTTATAATAGAAACTATTCAATTATAGCAAATATAAAAAAAAAACAAAAAATACAAAACCGATTATTAAATTGTTTAATAGACATTAACACAAAGTTTAACAACTTAAAGCAGAGCAAGCAAATCCAAAACGAGAGAAACCAATATTTAACACATCAAAATATTTAAAAAGCCATAATAGCATTTAATAAATATATATTTATAGTTTATACTCACAAGTTAATATATATTTATTGTATTCAAGTATGTATAGCAAATGTAGTAGACAAGTGAAAATCGAGGTCAACGTGGCGTATGAGTTACGAATTGATTACAATGTTTTTCCAACTAAAACGATTAAAACGATCAACAAAGGCGAGCAACAAGAGATCAAGCGGAAAATCATAAATGTACACAAAATGTTGCCAACAATAAGTTAGAGACCAGCATTGCCAATTGTCGGCAATATATGAATAAATAAAAAATTATGACCGAGTAAATTGTCTTCTGTGGCAACAAGGTGCGAAAACAATTAATGTGCGCGTGTAACTAAAAGTCTTTAAAGTGTTAAAAAAAAAAAAAACATTATTAATAATTTTTTTTTTCAAAAAATGTTTTTTAAAAACATTTTGAATGCGTTTTTTTTTTTGCTTTGCGGCAACCACTACAAAAGCGAACTGCTGCGCATGCGTGCCAAATTGCTGTCGACTTTTGTAAATTTAAAACTTAGAGAATTGATTTGAAGCAGCTACAATAATTCCACCAAATGCATAAATTTATAAATTTATGTTTATATTACAATATATTTCATTGCATTTTAATGTTTATAATTTTTTATTTTTTAACAAGAGTTGTTAATTGTATGCGAACATGCAAAAGAGATTTGATGTGTTTAACAAAATCGGAATTACGCTTAGTGACGCTTCTTTCTATTAAAAAAAAAAATTAATTTTATTTATTTAAAACCTTGATATATGCGGAAATTTTTGAGTAATTTTGTATGTGAAATGGTTATGGGAATACTAGATACGATTCAAAACATTGAAATGAATTTGAGCTAAGCAAACTTTGATAATAAAATCAAACAAAAACAAAAAAGCAAACCTAAAAAAGTCAAGCGAATTAACAAAATCACGAAAATCTATAATTCTTTAAAAAAGAAACAAAAACAAAAATGTTGCTCAAAAGAAGTAATCAAATATTCTTCTGGGTCACCTTAAGCGCATTTCTCATTTGTATGATCTTGATGGGTGTATTTTCGGCATTCGAACATGAGAATCAAAAAACTAAAACGATGATAGTGACAATAGTGCTTTTATTGATTTTTGAATATCTTATGGCTGATCCAATAAAATTTATACTCATTTCGATTGATGCAGCCTGCTGGACAAGGAAAGTTCACAAGTTCGTTACAGATCGCGAAGCTAGACATCACACTCGTCTCGATTATCTCAAGTTACGCTTAGCTAGTTTAAAATCAGAATTGCTGCTAACGCGAGAACATCGCAACGAAAGACTAAATGAAAAATATCAACACATCGCACAGGATGTTTGGTTATATGGCAAATATTTTCTCCTATTACTCATGGCGGTGCTTGTAATGCAAGACAGTTTCGCTTATTATAATACATCTAAAGCCGAAGAGTTATTTTTATATAATCACAGCCATTTTTTTGGACTTTCGGAGGTCTATCATATCAATCAATTGTATAAATTTATACGCTTTGCTGTAGCTGAAGCATTCGATCCCGGCATCGGCGAATTAAGTGGCGACTCAATGATTACCGGTTGGATACATGCATCCCAGGTAAAGATGCTTGGTGTTGCACGTTTAAGACAATTACGCGTAGAAAACAGACACATAGAACTATCAGCTCCCCAATTTACGCAACGTGAATACATGACTCAGTGGACACTTCCATATGTGCGTCTGAAGTACACCGATAAATATTGGCGTATATATGAGCCTTGGCTGCCAATGCAACCGGTGACACATTGGCTATCTTGGACCCTATTAAATTTTGTGCACGATGCCGACTTTGCGGATTATCCGCATTTGAATGGTTACATTTCTTTGCTGGCACGTAGCAAACAGAACAATTTAAAAGTACTCAACTATCTGGAAAAATACCAATGGATTGATTATAATACATCGGCGGTATTCATCGATTTTACGCTCTATAATGTCGATGCGAATATGTTCAGTGTTTGTACATTATTTGTGGAGCAAACGTCATTCGGCAGCATTATTCCGCACGTTGAAATCGAAAGTGTTAAATTATTGTATAACCTGTATCAGTTGCCGATCTATGGACTCTTTATATTGCTGCTGTATGTGCTTGTGGTTGTGCAGTTCTCCAAGGAATTGGTAGTGAAGATTTGGCATGATAAGTCTGAATTGCGTAAAGCTTGGAATAAAATCGATTTGGTTATCATTATACTTAACGTTCTTGTACTGACAACGCTCGTACTACGCGAATGGTTGGTGGGAAAGATGCTGCGTTTTGTTGAAGGTGCATCCAAAATGGACTTTATTGATTTTCGTGAGCCGACGCGCATGCATCGTGTTACTACAATTTTGGTTGGGTTTCTTATCTGCATAACTACGCTAAGACTCTGGAAAATATTGCAGTTTGCCAGCGTTTTTCAACTCTTTTCGCGTACCCTATTACTAGCCTGGAAAGCTGTGGCCAGTACTGCAATTGTAATTGCAATCTTTTTATTTGCTTTTGGCATTGCATTGTACATAATTAATGGCAACAATGCATCGCATTTCAATATGGTTATGAAGAGTATTACCACCTGTATGTGCTTTTCATTTGGTTACAGTAAACAGATTACGCCGGATGATCTCTTCTTTGGCGGCGAGGGTCTTGGCATATTGCTTTACTGTGCAATCGCATTTGTGATTGCCGTGCTGCTCATTAATGTCTTTGTTTCGCTAATCAACGATTACTTCACCACGGCCAAGTCGAAACGTGATAAGCTGCGCAGAAAGAAAGATATTAGTTTTCTACAATTTCTACGCGTTGAGTATGCGCACAAGTTACGTTGTTTTCAGAAACTGAAATTTATGCGTAAAATGTATTCGGATCGTAATCGTACCGTAGCGGAGAATATAAAACGTGAACTGGACGAACAGGAAGCACGTCATCGAAGGGCTGCAATGCAACACAACGAAGCATTGGATCAGGCGCAATACAAAGCTAAAATTGAGAAAATGTATAAGGTGGCGGCTATTTTACAAACGCAACTTGAAATGTTAGATCGCATAATATTCGAACGAGAGGATCAGGAGAAGTTAGAAACGCTTGATCATACAGAAAACAGAAGGAGAACGAACTTAAATGAATCACCGAGCTAAATTTAAGCAGTTCGATTGGATTCTAAGTAAACGTTGGAATGTTCAAATATAATAAAAAATAAATATGAATTTTATACATGTTTTGTTTTGGGCTTGTCGCCACAATCTTTTTAATTTCTCATATCGTTGTTTTTTTACACTTTTAAGCCGTATCCAAAGCTAGGTTTTCTTTACACTTTTCACATTGAAAATATCGGCATATTCGTTTCGGAAAAACGTGTAAAAATGCAGGATGCGCGTCTAGTGTGAAGAGCGAAATAAACGGACGTGTTAACTTTCAATATTATGCATAATACTATAATTAATAAAAAAAATTATTTTTATTTCAAATGCCGACACTGAAATAAACCAACAAAGCAAAAAAAAAAAAAAACCGAGCTGCACATGCGCAAAGACTACAAGATAAATTTGATGAGCTTTCATTAGTGCAATGCGAGTAATTAATAAAATAAAACAAAATCCCAAGAATAAGAAGTCAGTCCGTACAAAACGTACCACAAGTGGTTGCAATTAATACAAACGTATTTAAATATCAATTTGCAAGCCAGTGCGAAACCAAAAAAAAAAAAAACAGAACAAAACCGGCTACACGGCGTAATCACAAGAAAGAGAGAGAGAGAGAGAGACAAATGTCTTCGACTGCAACTAATTACATGAGGCTGCGTCATGCCAGGACACGTAGAATCGTAGCTCAGCCGTAGCCGCAGAAATAGCAGCCACACACAGCTCTCAGTGGAAAAATTAAAAAGAGCAAAACAAAAAAATAAAAAAAATAAAAAATAAAAAGATCTGTTGGATTAACCGACATAAACGTTAAGTGGCGTCATAATTTAAAATGCATCAGCAGCGTCGAGTTACTCTGCCAAGAGGATATGAATTGTCATCAGGCCGCGGGCATATTTCTTCACGAGCTCAGAACGCATCAATAATCGTCATAAAGATCAGGCCTTACCGCTTTGCGATGAATGGCGTTGAAATGAAACGAGGCAACAGCGGATGTTGCTTCAAGGCGCTTTGATTTCTTTCATTCTTTCTTTCTTTTTATTTATTTTTCCCTAACAAAGTTAAATTTTTATTCGCCTTAAAGCCGTCCATGACTACTTTAACCGTTTCTCTCCACAGTTGAATGCGTGAGTTAATTGTTTTGAGCGTTTCGGTTTTTATTGGACTTACTTTGTACGCGGCGCATCTTTCGTTTTTTTTTCTTTTTTCTATATTTTTTATTTAGCGCAGCTCAGTATCTTGTATCTTGGTATACACGCTTCTAATGCGATTTTAATAATACACGCCTGTGTGGCTTCAAATTTACTAAAGTTACTTTTTTGTAGAAAAAGTTTCCCGTATAAATATGTATAGATTTCAAATTGCATTTTGTTGTTCTAGAGATGCTGTGATTTTTTTCTGTTTTCTATCTTTTATTTTATTTAGTTTTTGGATCTCAAATTTGATAAGTTGGCAGCGATTATTTTACAATTTCCTACAATTTTTTCAACTGCAATGAAACAAGCTTTGAGATATTAAGAAAAAAAATATACAGACCCTCCAGCGAATTCATAGAGCATTTTTAAAAGAGTCATTTTTAATAGTGATGATATACGAAAACAAGTTGTTAGTTCTTCTAAATTGCTTGTAAAATGCAAGTCTAAGTGATCTAATTGCTTAATTCTGCGAATAGAAAACTTAAAAAAATTGGACTATTTGAGAAGAGATCGCTTTGTAAAAATTAGCCGAAATTTAATGCAAAGAATTAAAAAGATTTCTTTTGGAATAACTTGAGACGGTCTATACGACATTAACCAAAAAGATAGAAAAAGGTTCTATCTGTCCGTCACTTAAGAATGGAGATTTTGAAAACCACAAGACGAAGAAATACAAAAGTTAGAATTAAAATATTTATATTTTAAAGAAAAAAACTTGAAACTTAAAAGAAAGTTAAAACCTTCCACTTACTACTTTTGAAGTAAAAAAACATTGGAAAAAAAAGAAGTGTTCTGTGTAATTTATGAATGAAAGTCAGACATATCCAAGTGTAATTCTACTCAAACAGCTTTTGTGTATAAAGAAAAGCCCAGCATATAAGATCATTGATTTAATTGCTCATCATTTCCTGGTTTTGTTTGATGTGTAACTTTTTTTTTTTTTTTTTCGTTTTATACGATTTTATATGATTATTAGTATTATTAACATTGTTTTTGTACTGCTATGTAGTTGTTGACTTCTTCAGATTGTTTCTTTTTTATTATATTATACAAAATAAAAAAAAAAAAAAAAAAAATCCAAGCGATGATTACTATTTAGCCGCAAGTTAGCGCCGTGCGTTGTTTCATTCATGAATCTTTTGCTCTAGAGCTACACACTAAATTACACTAAAGAACCAAATGCAAACGAAAGAATGAAACGGAACGGCCACAGGCGAAACGCCTCTAAAATTTATAAAACAAAAAAAAAAATAAATAAAATATAAAAATGATGGATTAATCCGTTCAGATACAGACAGACAGACAGATACAACGACTTGTAGATACAAAACTACTTACAGTCAGTAGCTACTTTGTCGGTGGCTGTGTAATTATTTTGCTGTCTGACAGTCTGTCATTTGGGGTTTTTATATATAAATATATTTTTTTTTTTTTGTTTTCTTTATGATTCGAAGTATTTAATTTGTAGCTACTTGTTTTCTAGCTTTTGACAATCAAATGCGGCGTATGACGAGTAACCCAAATCAAATCTAAAGATACCTATGGTGTATATACTATATGTATATTCTATAGATACATATTTAATTTGTTGTTTGATTTTAATTTGTATCTCAACTCTCTAAAATTTCAGGCTTTAAATGGATTTCTAATGATTCTGACATGCGAAGGTGAAGTTTTCTTTGCAACGCATAGCATTGAGAGTTATTTGGGATTTCATCAGGTAAGTTTAAGAATAAAATTTTTTTTTTTTGATTAATTTAAATTTTGCTTGTCAAATTTTATGAATGAAACAAAGAAATTTGTTTTTAAATTGCTACTTCTATTGAGGTCATTCTTATAATTGATTTTCTATGCGAAAACCTGCTTTAGATATTTGCCAATAAAAGTATATTTACGCATCCTTCCATCTTTTCTTATGTTACACTCACTCACACACTCACTCACACACTCTCAGCTGCCTCAGACCCAATATCTTAATTTTTAATTGAGCTGCCAGTATGGGCGTAACAAGTGCCGCTTTACACATTTACAACTAAATTAAAAATCAAACTTCATATGCAGACTTATGCACTCACTAACTGCAATTTCAATAACCATTCAATGCAATTCCACAATAAAAAGAATAAAAAAAAAAAAAAAAGATAAAGAAATTATAAAGACATCGTCTCGAACATCGTTGTGGGCATCACAATATAAAATCAACAAAGCCAACCAAGCAGCCGTTCAACTAGCTAAGACAAACCCAAAACATGTTGTCTGCCGACTAACTTCCAATATACAAAAAATATAGAAGAAGCACAAGGTTTGATAGTATTTTTTTTTCTTTTGCAAATTATGTTCGATATTAGAGTGTAACAGGGCACAAAGTACAACTGCAATGTTGGTGAAAACGAGTTAATAATAAGATTCCAGAAAAAAGTATAACAGCAACAATAAAAAAACGAATATCAAACCGTGCTCTTAAGAAGCTAACACAAAAAAAAAAAACATACTCAATATTGGGAAACCCACTAAAAAATTGAAACAGGCGCTAAAACCTACAATGTTTTTTTTTTTTCAATTTTTTTTTTATCTACAGAGCCTTTAAGAAATATTAAGGTTTAAATGGAAACGTACACTGTGATAAAATGTGACGAAAATATTTCAATCTATTAATTTTTTTGCTGAGTTCCACTATTAATTTTCTCAGAATGATTTGTCCATTTTGATCATAGAACTTACATTCCTTAATAACCTGAAATATAAATAATTAAATTATCTTAGGATTCATCTGCGTAGCGTTCCCAATCTTTTCATACTAAATGGTATTCCGCTACTTTACTACTTTCATATTTAGTCAATTTTAAATGTATATCATAACACTGTGCCAATGCACAATACTTCCGCCCAAATACAGCCTTCGCCTTGTTCGATCGCTATTCGATTGCGCAATCCTCCCGCTGATCTGATTTTTATTTATTGTACAATTCAAGCAGAAGCAAGAAGAACAGAACAGAACAGAACAGCACAGCACTCATTCAAAAGAGAAAAAAAGAGAACATCAGATTGTACAAGAATTCAAGATTGTCTCTGCAACGGTGGCGCATGTGCAGTCATAATTTCTGTTTTTTCCGTCGTATTTTTTTTTTTTTGCTCTCTACTGCACTTGTTTTTATTGCTATCTCAACTGATCGCGTTCGATCCAACCCATTGCATACCGCACTGCCTGCCTGGCTGGCTGGCTTGGTTTATTATGTTGCGTATTTGTTCGTTCTGTTTGTTTTTGATCAAATATAAAGTTGGCAAATTGCTTGTTCTGGTATGGATTTTACAGCTGCTTTTTTTTTCAAAATGGATATGATTTAAAATAATAAGTACCTGTACTTCTGTATACACTACGAAAGAAGATTTAATTGATACGCATGCGCAAAAGTGTGAAATACAAATTAAGTTTTTTTTTTGGTTATCTGCGCAACTTTTGTGCAATAATGAACACGAAGCAAAGTAATTATTAGAAAACTAAAAATATTCCTAGTGGAAAAGTCAACAACGCGGCATCAATTCTAGTCTCTTTCTGGCTGACATATCTATGACAGCCCATACAAGTCGTTGTCGACATTTCCCTACAAATGTCGCAGTTGTCTTGGAAGACTTTTTGGATGAAAAGTGTTTCAAGACTTCATGCATGACATGTTTCGAAAGTCGTATTGTGTGTTTGTCATGGATGTGACGTCTTCTATAGCTTTTCTGTCAAAATATCGCAATTAAAATAATTTGAAGAAAACAATATAACGTTATTATATGGTATTCTCCCAACTGAGGAAAGTTTTGTGCTTCTTGCTGTATTATATTAACGCCTCAATTTGATTCAACAACCTGCTACTGAAGTCTAAAGTGTAGAACGCGCGCAAGGGAACTCCTTTTTAATTTAAGCAAAACATGATTTATAATACTAGTGAAATTGAACGTCAAACAAGTCTAATGAACTACAGAATGCTTTTAAGTGAACCTTTTTTTTTTATTGTTTTCTTTTCTTTTATATCTTTTTTGTTGTTTTTTTTTTTTTTTTTGTTTTGAACAGTCTGATATTGTACATCAATCGGTTTACGAACTAGTCCATTCTGAGGATCGCGAGGAGCTGCAACGACAGCTGCTGTGGAACTCGTTTTTGCCTGCGGATGCCTCAAGCATGCAACTGGCTGAGACCTTGGCGCCCGATAAGGCACTCTATTTGGAACGTAGTTTTACGGTGCGTTTTCGTTGTTTACTGGACAATACTTCTGGATTTTTGCGACTGGATATACGTGGACGCATCAAAATATTGCATGGACAAAATCGTAAAACTGAAGAACCACCATTGGCTTTATTTGCCTATTGTACACCATTTGGACCACCAAGTTTACTGGAAATACCGCACAAGGAAAATATGTTTAAGTCAAAACATAAATTGGACTTTTCATTGGTCTCTATGGATCAACGGTACTTGGCTTAATTTTATTTGAAAGAACTTTTTGATTTATAAGCATATATTTTTGACACAGCGGTAAACACATTCTTGGTTACTCGGATGCGGAACTAGTCAATATGGGCGGCTATGATATGGTGCACTATGACGATTTGGCGTATGTAGCAAGTGCACATCAAGAATGTAAGTACACATTTAAAGAATATTTCAAAGTTCAAATTGAATTTTTTTAATTAAAAAAACGCTTACAGTGCTCAAAACCGGCGCTTCCGGCATGATTGCCTATAGATACCAAAAGAAGGATGGTGAATGGCAGTGGCTACAGACCAGGTACACATATAAAAAAATCGATAAAGCATTAATAATAATTCATACATAAAACTCCTTACAGCTCTCGCTTAGTGTATAAAAACTCGAAGCCAGACTTTGTCATCTGCACACATCGTCAGCTTATGGATGAGGAGGGACATGATTTACTCGGCAAGCGTACAATGGATTTTAAAGTAAGTTACCTGGATACAGGATTAGCGTCTACATACTTTTCCGAAGCGGATCAGCTAGTAGTGCCGCCAAGTACATCGCCAAATGTCTTGCCTCCGCCTGTAACGCCTACACGTCCAAATCGACGGTACAAAACGCAATTGCGAGATTTTCTATCCACTTGCCGAACAAAGCGTAAAATGCAACAACAATCACAACAGAGTTCACCACTGGGACAAGTCAGTACACAAAATTGAAGCAATCTCTCTCCAATACTAAAACATTTCTTAAATTGTAGGTCACTTCACCTGCACCCGTTGTTGAGTATTTACCCGATCCTGCAGTCGCTGTCGCCGCTGCCTACTCTAATCTAAATCCCATGTATACTGCATCACCGTATGCTACAGCAGCTGATAACATTTATATGGGCACTTCGGTGCATTCGACCAACGCATTTTATCCTGTTACAGAGAATCTCTTCCATCAGTATCGGCTACAAGGTGTCGGTGGCTATTATACAGACTATCATCATTCGGGTGCGCCTGCTTCCGCGTATGTAACAAACGGCTTCCTGTCATACGATGGCTATGCCATTGCTTCCAAAGCAGATGATAAGTGGCAGGATACGGGGAAGTACTATAGCGGCTATAGCAGTGGTTATGGTAGTCCAACTTCAACGCCGCAGGTAAATTAATAAATAAAATAATTTTTTTGCTAACAAAAGCTGATATGAATCTATTAACTATAGCAAGTGCCACTGAAGACGCCCAAATCCTCACCACAAGTCATGGAAGTAGTATCCTGCTCATCAGATGGTCCTTCACCAGTCAATCACTCCGCTACAGCCAATAGTAATGCAGCCAATTCGAATGGAGGCGGCGGTGGTAGTGTTACGCCTAAAATAGAGTTAGCTACACAAGATCCTTATGAGCGTCAGACAGTGCTTATGTGGGGATCAAGCGGTGTGCCAATAAACAGTTTACATGGACGCAATGCTATTGAGCCGCCATCACCGCAAAACATTGCGCCACATTCAAATGGAATAGCACAACTTAGCTACAATAACAACAATAACAACAACGAACACGAAACCATCAGCGCCAAATGGAATGGTAATGCACATAAAGATTCTGTATCAAAATCAGCGGCAGCCACAACACCGGAAAGCTATCAACTGCAGCAACATGACGATTCTGGACTCTATTCAGCCTCTTCGCATACAACATCGCCGCAACAACAACAGCAGCAGCAACAAACACGTTTAGGCAACAATAGTGTTGGTGGCAACGCCGGAGGAGGCATTCAAAATGCCAATAATTCCGTAACGCATGAACAGCATACGCATACCACTGTGCACCATAGTCAGCTGCAGCCTACACAACAAAATGCTGGTGAAAGCAATACACATGGACACGGGCACGGTCACGGTCACGGGCACCATTTACATCATCATCATCCACATCACGCTCACGTACATCACCATCACGCGGCTCATGCGCATGCTCACGCTGCACATGTTGCTCATGCAGCAGCACATCATCAGGGTCCAGCTGGTCCAGCCAGCGAGGTATGGAGTCCTGCGTCTTACTCTCAATACTCGCAGTATTTTTCTACTTATCACCATCATCACCATCACCATGTATCAACAGCAACAACTCCAGCTGTTGCTACTAATATAGCAAACACCAATTCCATCACTCAGCACGCCAGTAGCACACATTAGTATGGAACAACAAAATAGAGAACAACAATTCAGAGTTCAGAGTTCAGAAAAAAAAGTGGGCTAACGGTGCTAATTATACAATTTTCTCTTGTCTTGAGTGAAATTTCCTAGAAGCAACTGCTTTTCCCAGTGCCAAATTCAACTACAACAATAAGAAAGTTGCTTCAACAAAAAACAAAACACCAACACTCACCAAAATTACACCAATTAGAAGTAGTATGCACCTTTAAACACCAAAAACAAATCAAAAAAAATATCAAAATAATACGAAATAATATTAATTAGATATGCAATTAGTTATAAAATTGTAAACGCACAAAACAGCAACAACAGCAATATTAGTGCTCTGTAAGGTAAAAAAAAAAAAAAAAACTAACCCTAAAAAACATTTCCCCAATCTCCAACTCAACAATCTATTTAGATCATACTCACAACTCAGCAACAACAACAACAACAAGTCAACTATGTAACGCATCCGTCTATGGTTTGCAGTGCAACAGCAACATCGACAAATTCGTCGCCAGCGTGTACTTCTCCAACAACACATCAAATGACAACAGTTGGCAGTCTTATTAATGATTCCATAAATCCAATCCAAATGCAACATACAACCACAATCAACATTCTCAATTAGCAATAATAACATCAACGCCAATTGTTATAGCAACATCAGCAACATTGGATGATAGCAACATAACGTTAAATTCAACAACATTGCAACCAATAAATAATACAATTGCAATGGAAGGTGTAGCGTCAACAGCGCCAACAACAACAACAATTAGTGCAACACCAACGGGACGCATTGCACGTAAACGTTTGACGGCACATTTACAGCAGCAACAACAACAACAGCAACAACAATTGCAACAACAACAGCAGCAGCAGCAACTTCTATATTCCACAGCAGCAGCAACAACAGCATCAGCAGCAACAATTGCTGCTAATATTACTGCACATACAGCAGTAGCCTATGCACCAACAGCATCGTCTCATGCGGCATATATAACACTAAATGCGGAACAGCAAGCAGATGGCAGTCCACTCTTATCGTTCTCAGAAGTTACCAATACGTTATTAAATCAATAGAGAATTTGAAATTTAGGAAAAAGATTAACTATTAAATAAATCAATCAAATGAGATCCCATGGTTTCGGCAAAGTATTACTAACAATACGAGTAGACACATATGTTAACATAGAGCTAGACTATTAAACAAAAAAATATTGTAATAATAATTTCAGATCAGAAATATTTTTCTATCCTCAATCAATCAATTAATATTTCATTACGGCTTAATATTTGCCAAAACAATAATTATATTTTACAACTTACCCAAAAGCTTTCGCACACAGATTCTGGTTTTTTGACATTAGTTATCAGGCTTCACACGAACTGAAAGAGAATAAACACAGAACATTAGTTTACTGTTTTATTCAGAATAAGTATTTGGCATAACAGGTTTGAACTTTTCAATATTTTCTTATACTTAAAAACAAAACAAAAAAACACTGAAACAAAATTGTATACGCTTGGTTTTTGAAATGATTATCAAAAAAGTTACATTTTAAAAACTTAATAATTCTGGCCCTGCAATTTATCACTGAAGTATGCCGAAATGTTCATATAAACTTCAACGTTTTTTTTTTTTTTGTAAATGCATTTTAATTTCTGATCTGACTACTATATTCAATTTGTCGATCTGTATAATTTTTTGTTGTATTTAAGTTCCTCTGATCATAACTAAAACTTAATAATTATTATAAATATTAACTATTTAATCACAAATAATAATAATACAATACAATAAAAAACTGTTTTGCCAAATTATGGACTATCGTATCTTCCATAACCTCAAAATGCACTATTGTTTATAAATTTAAAAAAATAACATAATGAAAAAAAAATCGATATTAAATTTAATTCGTTTAAAAATGACCAGAAGGAATACTCTAACATAAAAATTGAGCAAAATTTCAAAATTTTTTTTAGTAAGATACTAAATAACTCACTAAATATCAGTTGTCGGTTTATAGGTTTTGATAACATACTAAACTATATTTTTTTCTCTTTTAAAAATTAATTTAAAAATATTTATCGTATTATTATTTTTTGTTACTGTGATAAACTTACAATATATTAAAAACAATATAATGAAAAAAAAAACAAAAATGCCCATTAAGCAAGTCTCAAGCTCAAGAATTCAACATTTTTAATTTAGTTCTAGAGAAAAACTTCCGTTTTATACAAAATAATATCAATTATAACAATTAAATAAAACACAAACATGCAATAGAATTAAAAAAAAAACACCCAAGAGTGTTTTCGTTGTAGTATCAACCAAAGATTTTATGTTCTTGTAAAAACTAATTTTAAAAAATTAAAATAACTAAATAAATTAAACAGTGGCAATTGGCTAAAAGGTTGTTGCGCCAAAATGTTTATAGTTTTTAAATAGTATTCTATTTTCTATTAAAACTTTAATAATATATATAAATAATTAAATTAAAATTGTATTGTAAAATAATTATAATATTTATGAAGATTCCTAAATATATTAATATAAATATATATTTTATTTAGAGAAAATGCTACATAAAATTTAATTAATCGAAGATGTTACAATATAAAAACTGAAAATCAATTTTCTAGTCGCCTACAAACTTAAAATATTCAAAAATTAATAAATTATTATTGATAACATTTGTATATGCATTATTCTAAAATAAAAATTTAAAGTTTCAAAATGATAAACTGGAAAAAAGGTTAAAAAATTAATTTTTAAAAAATAATTTATTAGGCAACATTGTACATTTCGTAATTATTAAAGCCGTGCAAATACGCAATAATTTATATTAAGTAATTTTATTTATTCGAAAAAATAATATGAACACGAAATTATTATAAATAAAAGAAAAAAATTATAAATTATTAAAAAACAAAAAAGAAAAATTTAAAATTTTATGAAAAAAAAAAAAACGTAATAAACATCACAATTAAAAATAATGCAATACAAATGTTTTAATTTAAAACTAAAAAGTATACAATTTAATATCGAAAATTTAAAAAAAAAAATTTTAAATGTAGTTAGTAGTATCGTATTATACATAGAATAACATAAATAAAAATATATAATGACAAAAACATGAAATGATACAATATATTTTAATAAAAAGTTGAAGGGAAATACGCAGCGACATGGTGTGGTGGTTTTGTGTCCGGGGCCAAAATAATTGCGCCGCTAAAACAAATATTTGACGTCAAGAATGTCTTTGTCAAATCTGTTTCTCGCCCCCTTCCCTCGCTACGCTTGTTCAGTTCATAACATGCCGACTTAAATCCAAATTAAGATTTTTCAAACTAAGTTATCTGTCACTTGTATAACATATAAAAACGTACTTATATTCTTATGTTTAGATAAATTGTAATTAGAAGAAATTACTTCTTCATATACCATGGCCACTCTACAATATTTAAGAGCCATAGCTTTTACATATTGGGTTTTGATTTATATTTATACTTAAAAAAAAAGTTCGGTGCAGTAAAAAACTTACATTTCATCTTTATTTGTAAAATCCAATTTTATGCTTATGCGTATATGCATGTGTGTTTGTTTGTGTGTATGTATGTGTTTAGGTATTAATAAACGCACAATCTTATAAAGAAAACTCAAACGAATATTTTAAAGACTTTGTCTGGCAACAAACTGCATCGTACTTATCATGCATAGCACTCCATACGATTCCATTATTTAAATTCAATATATTGTTATTTAATTGTGTTTAATTTAATTAATAGTACATAGCCACAGGATTCATGTCTGTAACGGATCAATCACTTGTGTGATTGAATAAAATCAGCTGTTCGCAAACATTCACATTTAGAGCTAACACCGTTAGCACAGCTGATCAAAAAGCAAGAAGAAATAAATCGCGCGCACTTAAAAATTGTTTTCTTTATGGAATTTTGTTTACGGAATGGAATTAATTGCACAAATGGAGCCAATTTTAGTGAACTTGGAAGCGGAGATTAAAAAAAGGCAACTTGATACATGTAGCAACTTGTTAGAAACGGAAGTGAAAAGACAGAAAACGGATAGTGTCGAAAGCGCTACCAAAAAAACAACAAAGACGTTTAAAAACGTTTTGCACGATACAAAGCAATCCAAATCAAATAGTCCAAAGAAACGTTTAGATATAGCTATACAGCAGCCTAAGAATAAATATATTTACGGGAATTATAGTCAGTATTATGGCTATCGTATCAAAGGCAAGGATAATCATGATGTACGCCTGGATGTTTTTGCAACACGAGCCGAATTGCTGCGCAACAAAGAATTGCTCGATATTGGTTGCAACAATGGCACACTAACCATGGAACTGGCACAGCGTTTTGAAGTTAAGAGCATAGTTGGCTTGGATATAGATCGTGGACTAATTAATCGTGCCAATAAACAATTAATAGCACAGAAAAAATCAAAGCCGCTGGATAATCCTGATCGTAGTGCACGTCGCTACCCCTACAACGTTAGCTTTATACACGGCAATTATGTGTTACGTGATGATGTACTGCTTGAAATTGAACGTAAACAATTTGATGTAGTGCTCTGCCTTTCAATAACAAAGTGGATTCAATTGAACTTTGGCGACGCTGGACTGAAACAGGCATTTCGACGTATGTATCTTCAATTGCGTTCCGGAGGCAAGCTTATACTTGAAGCGCAGCCCTACGATAACTATGGACGGCGAAAGCAACTAACTGTACGTATTCTTTGTTTTTAGCTTACAATAATAATAATTCAACTATATATATTTTTTTTAGAATGATACATATGTCAATTACAAAGAAATGCAGTTCTTTCCGGTTGATTTCACGGATTATCTGTTAAGTGCAGAAGTTGGATTTACAAACGTTGAGCTCTTCGGAGTACCTGAACATGTAGCAGCTGGTTTCAAACGTCCCATACAAATATTCTTTAAGAGCTGAATTAAAATAATTTTATCCAATTTAACTATTTTTAATTAAATTTTATTAATTTAAATTACTACGCAGTACGTTGCTTTTTGTTCGGCGTCGTTGGTGGCGTTTGTAATTGCAAAAGCACATCTGGCAAATGTTTGTCGAGAAGTTCATCCGCAGTCAACTGAAAATCGCTATCAGCCCATATCAGACGCAGCTGGGCCATAACTGCACCCATTTTGCGACCTTGCGGACATCCTCGATCCCGCAATAAATTGCCATTTAACGGAAAACTTGGCATTTTCCACGATTTGAATAGTGTATACAGTTCCTGTTTATTACTGTACTTGAGTAATTCCTCGACATATTCTCGCTTTGCAGATG
This sequence comes from Leucophenga varia, assembly GCA_018903435.1. Lineage (NCBI taxonomy): Eukaryota > Metazoa > Arthropoda > Insecta > Diptera > Drosophilidae > Leucophenga > Leucophenga varia. Next base: position 1,394,700 of record JAEIFJ010001427.1, read on the forward strand.
GCTGCATGCAAAGCTTTTGATAATCACGAAGTATCTGGTAATCATTGTCTACCTATTGAATATAGTAAATAAAGTTTAAAAATATTTCCAAATGTTCATTATTAAATTAGATTCTTACTTTGGTCCGCTGCTGCGTAATGAACAAAGCTAGATCACGCTCAAATGCAGATAATTTAAGACGTTCATGCAGTGTCATTGCATCTTCAACCGTCTGCAGCAAACTAATCAGATACAATATCGGATAATGTGGCTTCGGAAACTCTTCCAAATCACTACATAGACGCTTAAACTCAATCAGATTCGGTTGTTCCGGCAGGCCACAGTATGGTAACAAACCACAAGCATTCATTTCAAGCAACAAATCACAACCATGATGACACACAACAATTTTCTGTAGTTCTGACCAGATTCGTTCACCACTAATGCGCGCCAAACCCTCTCCGTTCTGTTTTATAGCCATCAACGTCGACGCATCATGATTTTTTGAGTTTTGTGCAATGCGTCCGTAAAAACGAAAATAACGTAAAATACGTAAGTAGTCCTCTTTGATGCGTACATCAGCATCACCAACGAAAAGCACACGTCGCTGCTGCAAATCGTCATAACCGTAGAAATAGTCATATACGGTACCATCGAAGCCAAGAAACATTGAATTGATTGTCAGATCACGCCGGTTAGCGTCCAATTGCCAATCGGTTGTAAATTGCACTTCTGCATGGCGTCCATCGGTACGTACATCAATACGTAATGTGGTCACCTCGAAATTTTCTTTATTGTTAATGCGCGGCGTAATTGTACCGTGTTTTTCGCCTTTGGCATTTATCATGCGAACCTCTTCCTTACTAAACATATTCTTCATCTGCTCCGGTGTTGCTGTCGTTGCGAAATCTATATCTTTCGGTTTAATTTCCATTAATATATCACGGACTGCACCGCCGGCAATGCGCAGCTCATAGTCGTATTTCTTGAAGAGCGCCACAAGTGCCTCCAATTCTGGTGTGAATATGCTGCGGAACTCGGATGTGTCAATCTTTCGAAATGCTGGATTATCACGCATTTTTGGTGGTGTTCCTAACTGCTTCAATATTTCCGGATTTATTTTTGACGCAGACATGTGTTTGTCTATAAACGCCGCCGTTTTTACGTTGCGTTTTATTATGTTGCCACGTGTGTGTTTAAATGATAAATTTATTAATATCCTCGATGTACGCAATGCATGCATTACTCTGTAAGTGGACCAATTAATAAATTACTGCAATTAAATCACTTATGACTTTCGTCAAGAAAAAATCAACGGTTTCAAATATTATGATTGCCTTTTTTCTTCTTCTTCTTCTTCTTTGTATTTTTTGTACACTCAGAAATATTTACTGTGCAATTTGAAACTAACATTAAACTGAATTGAGAGTTACAATAAATATAATAACATGGCAACTTCATTTCTTTTTTATTTTAAATTATATAGATATTCCAATGGTGCGTTCAAATGCGCAAATATTTTCAATCAAATTTTTACAATTATCAATTTTTAAAAAAATTTTTTAAGTGTATTGCATACCAGTTAAACACACAAAATGCTTAACTTACAGCTTAGAAGTGTCTTAGGCATTGCGGCACGCAACAGATTTCAGCATTGTTTTTACTCCAAAATGAGCGAACAGCAGAAGAAGAATGTCTATGTCACAAGACCGGATGTCGATGAGAGTGGCTTGGAACTATTAAGGCAGCGGTAAGTAACACAATTTTCTTTAAATAACACAAAATTAGTACCAAATTCACTTACATATGTATGTACATATGTATGTATAGTTTCAACACAAGTTCATGGACAAAGTCGCTTCCTGTGCCTCGTGAAGAATTGTTAAAGCAGATTGTTGGCAAAGATGCACTCTTTTGTGCACTTACGGACAAAATAGATGTAGAAGTTCTAAATTCCGCTGGTTCACAGCTAAAGTGTATATCAACTATTTCCGTTGGCTATGAACACATTGATTTAGCGGAATGCAAAGCACGTGGCATACGTGTGGGTTACACTCCGGACGTGCTCACGGATGCCACGGCGGAGTTAACGCTTGCGTTACTTTTATCCACAAATCGACGTCTATTTGAAGCAAATAAGGAAGTATATAACGGTGGCTGGAAGTCATGGGCTCCGATGTGGATGTGTGGTCAAGGCCTTAAGGGAACACGCGTTGGTCTCTTTGGATTCGGGCGTATTGGACAAGAGATTGCTGCACGCATTGTGCCATTTAAACCATCAAAAATTACTTATACATCACGCACGGAACGACCGGAGAAAGCAGATAAGGTTAATGCTGTCTATGTAAGCTGGGACGAGATGTTAAGTGATTCAGATTTTATTATCGTCTGCTGCGCTTTGACGCCTCAAACGAAAGAAATCTTTAATAAAGCTGCCTTTGAGAAAATGAAGCCAAATTGCATATTTGTGAATACTGCACGTGGTGGCATTGTAGATCAAAATGCTTTGTATGATGCGTTAAAATCCAATCGTATACAGGCCGCTGGATTGGATGTTACAACACCAGAACCTTTACCGTTGGATAATCCATTATTGTCTTTAAGCAACGTTGTTATACTTCCACATATTGGTAGCGCTGATATTGAAACACGCAAGGAAATGTCACGTATAACCGCACTGAATATAATTGCTGCCTTGGACGGCAAAGAAATGATAGCAGAAGTAAAACTTTAGATAAAATTATAACTTTCAAAAAAATTTTTTTTTTTTTTTTTTTAAAGATGTACATCTAACGAGAAATAACATTGTAGACTAAATAGTAACGATTGAAAGCAAATTCAATTTTTTTTTCAATCCTCACCAGGAGGTAATGGTTGATTTATATCTGCGATTACTGGTGGTACCGGTACTGGCATTGGAACAGGTGCAGTCAAGACCGGAACTGTCGATATTACGCTGATATTTTCCGTGGGATCATCAATTTCCTTTTTTATATGATCAATGGTTATATATCCACCAGTTTCATCCTAAAAAAAAAGATAAAACATGTGATCTATGTATAAATAACCAATCCCTAAACCACTTACCGTTATAAACACATCCACAGATTTTCCCGTTATAATATCCAAAATCTGTTGCGTTATTCCACTCATTGGTTCATCTTGTATACTCTCAGCATACTCCAACAGTGGTGCTCTCAATTCTGGGCATTGCTGCAACGCTGCGATAAGTTGCTGAGCCGGCAGCTGCAACATTACCGGCATTGACTGCGGTTTTAGACGTTGCACACATTTAAGAAATCCATCCCATATAACTTTTTGTCGCCACACCTGTTTGAGTATCAAACGCTGCAATAAATTCAACACAAAATTTGCAAGTCGCGGATAAAGTGTCAAACTTTGTATAATTGTACGCATAAGCAATGTTGGAATGGGAACCACTTCCACAAGTTGTTGCAGTACGCCGATGAGCACTTCGTGCGTGTAGACATCTTTCTCTGCTAGACATATCGATGTAGCCTTAACCAAATGTTTAAGTTCACATGAATTAATATCGATCGTATGCAATGCCATAAGTATGTCTGTAGGAGTGGCGGCCATTGTTTGATTCGCAAACTCGGGCCCAATGCCAAGTAAACGGTTAAACATTTCTTTTACTACAACAGGATTTAGCTTAAGCATTTTTGGTAATGCTTTAATAATCTCCTGACGCGTTAAACCACTTAACACAGGTATAAGGACACGAACATCTTTCACCTTGTTGGTATATAAATCTCGTACACGATGCACCAGTTCAGGATGCGGCGTAGGCACACGTTCCGTTAATATATAAATGAATCGAATGACAAGCGTCTCCGCTCCTTTGGGACAGTCTTCAATAAACTTAAGTAGTGTAGGATTTTCAGCGCCCAATTTTTTTATGCATGCGTCAACCGAACGGAGAATTGTGCGCTTCAATTCTGCAGAGGTAGCTGTATAGATTTGACCTAGCTTTTCAAGAAAAGCTTTATCAAATTAAGAAAAAAGATTATATATATGAAAATAACAAGGCATATTACAAATAAATTTTTACACATACTATCTGGTTTTAATGGCAGCAATGTTAAAGAGAGCACCAAACAAATTTTGGCTGTTTCCTCGTTCCAGGCTGTCTCAATCTTCGGTCTGCCATAATCAGCAGAAAATATATTCTCCGGTGGTAACTCTCTCTCCAGATAAGAGATCCATGTCAAAGCAAATTCATCTATACGATTTGGTAGTATTTTGTAGACATGATAAAGAGTCACAAGATGCTCTAGTGCACGCTCACGCAGATCGGCACGCTCATGTACCGAAAGTGTTAAGAGAACTCTTAGAAATCGTGCTTTACGCGGTGGCCGTAATATGGTTAAATCTTTTATCAGATCTAAACTATGCTGCGAAAACTCTTCAATCAAACAGGTATGCACTAAACTAGCAATAACCTCTTCCGGTAATATAGGCGCCTCAAGATATACACGACGTAATAGTATAATTTTATCTTTATAGTCACAACGTTGACTTATGCCATCAATTAATTTATTGAGAAGCTCAGTATAAGCATAATCAGGTCTATTCTCTGTTTTCACATAGGTGTGGCGCGTAAAACCCTGCAGTAGACAATATTCCTCGTACAACCAGGAGAAAGCCAAATCGATACGTTGCTTTATATCGGCCATAATGAAATCGAAAATGCAGTGACGAACATTGTCCGGAAATGTCGCAGCAATGACGGTGACCAATTTTCGTCTCTTGGCCGCTACACCGCCGTGTACACATTGGCGCTCTGCATTCAAAATGCGTTTGACTGCGTCCAACTGAAATTTTTCCTTCATAGAGCGTGAAAATGGCTTGGTAACCTCCTGCAATTTGAGAGCTTTTTGCACGCTGCTTCATGCGCTCAATGACATCCTGCTCACCGCGTGTTCGCTCAATTTCACGTAATTTCTTTGCATCATCTTCAACAGTAGTTCTTTGGCCAACCTCTTGAATGCGTTCATCTACATCCATTTCTTCGTCAGTTGCTTTCGGTTCTATGCGTTTCGGACGCATCGGTGTCTCCTTTGTAAATGCTGCTGCACCTGGACCCAAACGCTGGGCTGTCATTTGTTGTCCTAATAGCCGTGCGATATTGCCCACTTGTTGTGGTATAGCTAAATCTTTTATTGGCGCAAATTCTTTTAAAAAATGCGTCGGGACTTGACTAGGTAGAGTTGGTAGGAATTCCAGAACTAAGTTAATAGCTACTTCAGCTGAACGCAAGTGCTCTGCAATGAATTTCTCATTAACGCGCGTTGACTTCTGACGTTGTTTCTCCAACTCGTCCTCATTAATTTCCATTTTTTGTTCGCGCTCTGTTTCTTTATCCGACAGACGCATCCTTTTACTTATATTTGAGGCGGCATGTTCCAGTATGCGCTTTTGTCGGCGCATTTGTTCTTGTTTATCCATTTTTGGTATAAGTTTCTGTATCTCACTCATTGTGGCACCCAAGTCGAGTAGCACAGTACGTATTGTTGACTGATACTCATATGAGCCGCGATTTTTTAACAAAGTCTGTAGCTGCATTTTCAAACTCTTACGCACAGAGCTGACTTGGGAGTCGGTTAATGTAGGAGGTAGGTTTGCATTAAGCCGTTTATAGGCATCAATCACAGCGCCCATGAATTTTGGACGCATCTTCGCAATTGTACATAGACTACCAGTGCAAGCTATAAGATTAACCGATGAGATATGTGTTGCTCCATGGAACTGCACCAATATTTCAATTATATTATTAGATTCGTCTTCTAGAACTGAGCGCTTGATTAGTCGCGAGTTTTCCGGTACATTTTCAAGCGAAAAGTCATTTTCACGTCTCTGACTATCATCATCAGGATAACTTTGCAGCACGATTATGTTTTCAAGAAACTTAATTGCATTTGTACGTATACCATCGTTGTCATTATCGATCATATCTAATATTTGCGCTTTTACCAAACTGAGCACACTCCACGCTTCCTCAGCACTGTCGGTGGGTTCATTTTGAGCGCACAACCATTGCAGACCATTCTTGTAGATATTTCCACATGCTTGAATCACACGTTTAATAACCTGTGCGGAACTGTCACGCAGTAACATGGATATAATATTAATCACTTGCGGTATTAGATCCGGCTTTATTTTACTGTAAAGTTGAAGAAAACTTTAATTATGCAAATTATTTTTAGAGTTTCCCACAAATTTGTTACCAAGTTTGTTCAATAAAGCCGACCACTTGTCTACGTACATCCATATTGGGATCGTGCGCCAATGAGAGCATTGGCTCCAAAAACTCTTCAACCAACTCTACACATGACCCGAGTGTTGTTTCCTGGACTTTGGCAATTATCTCACATCTTTTTTGTTGCATCTGCAGTAACCAATTCGTTACACCATTCTATAATCTGTAAAGTTAAAGGAAGCCAAGTTTAGCAAAACATTACTGTGCCGTGCCAACGTTATCTTTATGCATACCCTTGCACGCGCGTTGGCTGTTTTCTCATCTGTAAAGAGATTTGCTGTTTCGCTTAAGAATTGACTCCGGCCAAGTATGCTGTCCATTGTATTGGTTTGCTAAACAAATTATACTAAATCCAGGCTAACGCTGAGAAAGACATAAGCGAATAGCTTTGTTGGTGGAAAAATATTATAACTTCACTTATATTATTTATATTTATACATTTGTGTTTAATACAAGAAACGCCGACTTCCAACTCAAATTTCCACGGTTTAAATGTCACTGCCTAATAATGTGATGGCTTGCAGTGAGGCTAAATCTTGAAACCAGGGCTGCAAGCCCCTAAATAATTGGTATTGGTTTTTAGTTAGTGTCGAGCCATGTTTTAATTCAATATGCATATGTTAAAAAAATGAGTTATAATAAAAAAATTACATCTTCTGGTAAAATCATCGTACTTTGTGCTCATCACCGATCCGAACGTGACATTCAGATTTTTTCCTCTTATATTGTTCGGTTTTTATTTCAAAAGCATTTTCTATCAAAAGAGCTGATTCGGTTCATATTTCGTAGCACAAGGTTCGAAAATGCATTGGTTCGGTTCAAAACCGGTTTGCAGCCCTGCCTGAAACCCTTAAAATTGCCTAAAATATACCATACAATATATTGGCAATGGTAACACTGACTACGTTTCGAGCAACATACACTTTAAATTGAGCAGATAAACTTGAGATAAGTGCGAGCAGTGTTACAATAAACTTGTCTCATTCGCACCACCATTAAAAGTAGGAAGATATCATTCGTTGAATTCAGACGAATCTCATTCGTTGAATTGAAGATATTGAAGTTTAATACGATTAATTAATTAAATTAATCAATTCGCCGATTAAGAAAAGTTATTAACACGGAGTTAACCAAAGTCTTAAACAGCACCAGCATCAACAACAACAAGACGACGGCTGGAAGTGATTGAACAACGTACAAGGCAAGGTGAGGTGTAAAGAAGGAGGAGAAGGAGTAGTCGAATTTCGAGCGACTAGCCCGACCGACCCGACAGACGAAACAACCGATAAAAAAAACAAACAAACGACAAACACGAAGTTAAATAAAATAAATAATCAAAGCGAAAGTAGAGTAGAGAACAAATAACGAGGTAAAGCGATATTCGCAGGTTGCGGTACACACTGCTTCATTGAAGGCCAAACCGCACCCCAATGTCAAACAGTCAAGTGAATGCCGGCAGCAGCGAAGACCCGACGAACGCCACTCCAAATCCGGCAGTGTCGGCGCCAACATCAGCAACAGTTGTATCGACAACTTCCGCCGCGGCGACTGCATCAGCAACTCAATCGCAGCAACAATCAGCGGCGACAGTTAACAGCAGCCAAGCACCACCACATATAGTTGGTGCATCAACAGCTGGAAGCGAATGTGTCAATTTGGGAGTCGATTCATCGCCACGAGAGTCGGGCGATGACTCTGAAGATGAGAGCGAAATTTTGGAGGAGTCGCCATGTGGGCGCTGGCTAAAACGCCGCGAAGAAGTCGATCAACGTGACGTTCCCGGTATCGATTGTGTACATCTGGCTATGGACACGGAAGAGGGTGTCGAGGTTGTTTGGAACGAGGTGCAATATGCCAATCTGCAAGAGCTCAAGTCACAGGAGGACAAAATGAGACAGGTTTTTGACAACCTATTGCAGTTGGACCATCAGAATATCGTCAAGTTCCATCGCTATTGGACGGACACGCAGAACGCCGATCGCCCCCGAGTTATTTTCATTACGGAGTACATGTCGTCCGGTTCGCTGAAACAGTTCCTTAAGCGCACCAAGCGTAATGCTAAACGGCTGCCGCTAGAATCGTGGCGTCGTTGGTGTACGCAGATCCTGTCCGCGCTCAGTTATTTGCATTCCTGCACGCCGCCCATAATACATGGCAACCTAACCTGTGATAGCATTTTCATCCAGCACAATGGGCTTGTTAAGATTGGCTCAGTAGTACCGGATGCGGTGCACTATAGTGTGCGCCCGCACATGGCTGCTGACATAGTCAGTAGTAATAGTGGCGATAACAATAGTTGTGGGGGTGCCGCTGCTGCTAGCAATAGTGCCGAACGTCGCTATTTTCGAGCACCGGAATATGGTGCTGCAAAGCAACTAACTGCTGCCGTTGACATTTACGCCTTTGGTATGTGTGCATTAGAAATGGCTGCGCTCGAAATCCAGCCGAGCAGTGAATCGAGTGCCATCAATGATGAGACCATAAGCCGCACAATAACCAGTTTAGAGAACAATCTACAACGAGATTTAATATGTAAATGTCTTAATCGAAATCCACAAGATCGACCAAGTGCTAATGATTTGCTGTATCATCCCTTACTTTTTGAGGTAAGTGAAGCATCAAATGTCTCTTCTCTCGCCACTCAATCAAGACATTTTCTAATCATTGCAGGTGCATTCGCTGAAATTGCTATCCGCACACTGCTTAGTGTTCTCGCCCGTCAACCGCACCATGTATTCTGAGACCACATTTGATGAGCTCATGCAACGGTACAATCGACCCGAAGTCATTATGGCACACTTACGCTATCATAACGGCGAGGAGCGGTTGCTGCGTCTTAGCGATATACCAGGAGCAGATAAACTGGAAAAATTCATTGAGGATGTTAAATACGGTGTCTATCCGCTGATTGCCTATAGTGGCAAAAAGCCACCACATTTCCGCTCGCGTGCTGCTTCTCCAGAACGCGCCGATTCAGTAAAATCAGCGACACCGGAACCTGTTGACATTGAGTCACGACGTATTGTCAATATGATGTGTAGTGTTAAAAAGCTAAAGGAGGACAGTAATGATATTTCAATGACGATATTATTGCGCATGGACGATAAGATGAATCGTCAATTGACATGTCAGGTAAACGAAGATGATACTGCAGCTGATCTCACCAGTGAGCTAGTTCGTTTGGGATTTGTGCATCTTGATGATCAAGACAAAATTCAAGATTTGCTGGAAGATACCTTACGCGCAGGAGTTATCTCTGAAGCAACTGGTGAAAATGCAATAACGACAGTTGGAGGCGTAGGCGCTGGAGTTACAACAACTGCCACAATGGCGGCACTCGAGCAACTCGAACGTAACTGGTCCATCTCAGAGACGGATAAATCAACGGGGATGGCAACATCAATGTCTGCAGCTTCCTCACCCACAACGGCTGTGATGTATGTGCCACAGGAACATCAACAGGCAACAAGCGCCCTTATTGATCGTATACAAGTAGAATCAACTTCATCCGTTGTTGCCAACGCCAGCAACATCAATTAATAGTATTCAAATAATTAAATTCTAATTAACAAACAGTGTAATTAAAAACAAAGAAAACTTGTTAAACGACAAAGATTTGTAGCAACTACAGAAAGATGGTAATGATAACTCCGTTACGTTAAATAACTCCGGGCAACTTTTAAGGCGTTGCAATCAGTCAAGTCAAAGAGACAAAAGACAATTGATTGTTTAATTTTTTTTTTATTGTCTTGAATTATTATTTTTATTATAAATTATAATAATTACAAATTTTATATTTGATTATTTGTTATTTTTATATATATATATACCTATATATACGTGTATTTAAATATTTATATTTATAAACAAAAAGAGAAGAAAAAAAACACAAAATTTATGTAAAAGGCTTCCAGGCAAAAAATATTCAAAGAAACCGAAATCAACGCGATTGCTGCAGCACAGGAAACATACACAAATATTTTCATTATCATTTAAAACATAAAACGCAGTCGAGCTTGCTCTATTTCTAAAATAGCGTTACTGCAAATACAATACATTTATCTAATTCACATATATTTTAATAGAAAATAAATAAACAAATTTTCAAAAAAACGCAGCAATAAAAAAACCCATATTGATGTTATATTCTTATAGAAAATTAATTCAGATGAATTTGAAATAGTATATCTATTGAAAAAGTAAATTGTATTTCCAAATAAAACTAAAATGACAGGAAATATTTATGTAAAAGGAAATTAATCAATAATATAAGACAAACCACAAACTGGACACTATTATAGAAAATAATTAAATAAATTAACTAAAGGAAAAATATTTTACAGCTTGAAAATAAAAACTTGTGCATCATCACTGAGACTAGATAAATTTTTAAAGCTAGGATCTAATTATGAACTTTTTTTTTGTTAAGTGGAATATTTGTATACATATGTACATTGAAATTTTTATATTTAATGTATGTATTAACAAAATAATCAGTTTAATTTGCTTTTTCACTTTTATTAAGAAATTCATAAAATTAGTTTCTAATCTTGTTAAACATTTTACTTAATTAGAGAGGAATAAACAAAATTTAAGTCGACACAACCTGTTGCAATTGGCTTGCACACTCAACTTCTGTCAACTTGACACGTTTACTTTGGGGTTCATCATTAGATGACGGAACATTCGGTGAATTTTTCCTAATAATCGCATCTTTATTTTCATAAGTAGTTTGCTTACGTACAGCCATTTTCTCTTCGTACAAATCCAAAAGCTTATTACCCTCATACAACACAAATGGCAGTGTGGAATGCGTATAATAATCCGGCAATAATTCCAAATTATTTATAACAGTATCAAGCATATGAGACTTTTCGCACCATATACCGGGAGCATCGTTTCGAACGAGATTGATGTGAACATGCAGATGATAGAACGATGGCTGATAGTGAAAATACATACGCAATTGGGTCTTTGGGATTCCGTAACGTTCTTCTATTGCCTCGCCAGCATCTGTGCGCAATTTTCGTAAAAGCGGTAAATGTGTAGCATTTAAATCACGTATAGATTTAATGCCACGCTTGTGAATAACAGCCAATAGATAAAGTGACTCAACCGTACGTCCATCCCACTTTAAATCGGGCAGTAGTATAAAACCCATTTCTGGATCATTATCTTCGTAAACAATGCGTTCAGCTTCTTGCTTATGTTCAAGTATATTGTACACCCAATCAAGTGTAAACTGATTCGAATTAAGATATGGTAATGTAATGGATTTATACAGCTCCGGTGTCTCGGTAATGAGAAATTTTTGACAAATGGAATACTTTTCAATATGCTTATCAGTGGCAGGATATACAACAGATGCCTTAACTCCTATCAAACGGATTTGGGAAATTAAAATTAGATGTATTTAATAAATAAAATTAATACTTTGTTACCATTCAACGCTGCAACAGGATGACATTGATAGCTTCCATAGATATTATTTACGAATTCCTGTTGCACCTTCAGTTCATCATTAAAATAAGTTGGCTTTTCGATTAATTCATCGTCGGTCTCCTTTTGTTTGTCCTTTTTAGAATGTGGTGTTGCAACGTCTGTCTCGCGGAACGCCTGCTTTTCGAAAATAACTATTGCTGCATCCGAATCTGAGACATCAGGAAAGGTTCCAAGCAGCGCAACACTCTTGCGCACGCTATTGTTGTTCAGTATTCGATTTAGCCGGAATCTAGACAAATTGTATTTAGGCGTCACTGACTTTGCTTCGGTTTCCTCGGCCTTTGGTGGAGTAGCACATGGCTCCTTATTAGCAACGGATGAAGACTCAATTACTTGTTCAGGCATAATTACGTGATTATTAGTTTATGTTTATTTCTTTTATAATATATCTATATTGTATATTAAATTATATATTTGTACATATACAAATTATTCTTCCGCCGACTTCAGCATTACCAACCTGAAAACGTACAGTATCTCCGCCAGTCTGGTGTCCATTTTTAGTGTCTGTCTTATGGTATCACACAGAAGTTTTGTGTGAGTGGTTCTGTGACAGAACCACTCACATAGAACCTGCGTGTAGTTAGCAATAACTAGCCACTCACAGTGAAAATGTGAAAAATCGGAGAAAACAAATGAAAATTATTTAAAAGCGTGTTGCGTTTTAGCGCTAGTTTAAGTTTAAAGTGTATTTATGATTTATTTATTAAAATATAACGCATAGCAGTTGTAAAAAAATACGGTCGGTCAGCGTTTATTGCGGGCGACAGGAAAATTCGCTCGCTTGCACACACACATACACGCGTATATGCATGAGCGTATAAAAAATTATTTAAATTGCAATTATCAAATCCAAAAAGAATTGGTCAATGGGTGAAAAGGAGTATATGTTGTGTTTCAGTAATGAGTATTAATAAATTCGGTGCATAATTTACGTACATAGATATTTTAAATAAGACACTGTAAGCGGCAGCAAAAGTAAGCGTCGCATACAGGGTGCCCTGCCCTACCTGTTCTACTGTCGTTGTTTTTAGCAGCTGTGACGTGCAAAAAGTGAGTTTCGAGTGAGACAAAAAAAAAAAAAAAAAATAAATTAAAAAGATAGAATGCAACTCATTCATAAAAGAGTATTTTTTTTTACTTATTATTTATTTAAATGTCACTGCCTAACCTAAGAATTATAAACTGTTCTGAATTGTATTCTAATTGATTTTTCCAATTAGATTTTGTTTTGCTGTTTCTTGTAGGATAATATTTATATTAGCGGTGATGTGCTACTCAAGTGTTTCTCTTTTGATTTATATGCACTATGGATGCAGTCAAAAAAACATTTTTTTTTTTTTTTTTTGAGAGCTCTACAAACCTAAAGATGTACCTAAAGCTAAAAAACATTTTTTGGTGCAATTCTTATTGGAAATTTAAGAACAATTAATCGAGAAAACGCTACAATAAACAAATACAATGCACACTGGTCTATTTTCCGTAATCAAAAAACGTCCGCACAAATGTTTACCTAAAATTTATTTTTATTTGAATGATATTTTAAGAAGGTTTTTTTTTTTGTAAAATTTAAAAATTTCGAAAAAAAATGTTGTTCCCAAAACATTCCCATGAACACATTTGAAAAAATTTTTAATATGTTGCAGCCCACAGTCTTGCATTAGCTTGAATTGTCAACAAACGTTTACATTCACACATTGACTCTTAAGCTTTCTTATATAAAAAAAATACAATACTAAAAATAATAATAATAAACCCACATTTTTCAGTCAATTTAGTGTTTAACGTAATACCAGAGTTGTCGTTTTGATTGTTGTTGTTGGTTCATATTATTGCATACCTACATATGTACATGTATATTGTGTTGTTCCGGCGAGGAACAACAACGAAAAAGAAAAACATTTCCGCTTTGAAGCACACTACACTGTCAGCGACAAACGGTCGGTATTAGACAGACGGGCCATATTAGAAACGAAAAAAAAAAACAACACAACATTGGCACTATAAGTCAACGCCAACGACCCGCTATACATATATGCGAACAGATATATAGTAATGTTTGTTGTTGTATTTGTGGTTCGTTCTTGTTCTTAAATCCAAAATAGACAGACAAGACATCCGCTGTGCTATCTACCCTCTTCTCCGACTTACTACGTGTTGTTGCAGCAGCTCATTCCAAACACGCACACGTATGAATATAGCGTGTGCCAATAAGTTGTACACTTTTTTTTATTATTATTTTATACATAAATGATGATAAAAATATTTGTTGTTTTCTAGGTCAGATATTTAAAGAATTGTTCTGTTGATCCCAAATGTAATTATATCAGCGCCTTACAATGCGGTTCCCTTAAAATCATTTGCTATAATTAATATTGTCTATGATTACTTTTTAAAACACCCTATATAAGGTAGAAATACATATTATTATACGCGTACTCTGCCACAGTTACATAGCCGATTTCGTATGTGTGTATGTGTATGTATAACTAAAGAACTCATATACATTGCACTTGCCACACTAAGTGCGCTACTTATATGACGTATGCAGTTATTATAGTTTGCAACTTGTTCATTCTTTCTTTGGTTTGTTGTTGTTCCGCTGCTCCGTGCACCTCAAACACTCTCTTCGACTTATAGCGTGTATTTGACTTGGCTACAAACACTACAAAAACAACTGCAACAAAAGCTAATGTGCTTTGTAATATGGTCAGGTGAGGTAGCGGATTGCTGCTGTGCAGATTACGTTGCACCTTTTGCATACTTGAGCAGGTACGCTTTTCATATTTTGTTGTTTTGCATTTTTTTTTTTTTTTTTGTTGCTCCCATGAGTGCAAAACACCCTTCGCGGCCTTCTATATCATCCATCAACCTCTTTTGTTGGATGTATACATATGTATGTACATATATGTTTGTTTTTGCTATTTTTGCGGTAATTTAGCTTGACTTTTGTTGTTTTCATAGTTGCTGTTGTTGTTTTGGATGCCGTTGCATTTTGCCCATAAGCGTGTTACCAATACTTCATATTCTATTATTTTTTTAATACAATAGAATACAGTTACGTTTATTTGAATAGGTATATACAAATAAATTGTTTTACAGATATTTAGATATATATAATTTGTGTTTTTGGTGTTTGGTGTTTCAAAATGAGATTGCTAAAAAGTCTTTCTCCGACTTTTTCTTATCATATTGATATAAAAACATTACGGCAAAAAAAATATTTAATAGAACTGAATCTTTTTCTATGCATTGGACTATTTTTCAAGGAAAGTTTTGGAATTGTCTTCTATACTGCATTTTTATCTTTTGATTTATTCATACGTCAAATAATTGTTCACAATATTTTGGTACAATCACAAAAGTAAAGTTTAAAACATATTTTTTTTAACTTTAAATCGAAATGCACTTTAGAGACTTAACATGGGTTACTCGGTGCTATTAGTGCAATTATGCAAATTTGTATATATCGATTTTAATTTTTATTTATTTATATTTTAATATACAAAGCTGCATTTTAAATTTAACCCAATTTCGGTTATTAAGTACTTTTTGACGCCTTTATGTTTTCACTTCCGGTAAAGTATGAACCCACACCCAGTTTTGTTTCATATTTGTTTTGATTTGACGACTTGAGCAATAGTTAACATTGAAAATAAAATAAATAGAGGCGCATTGTTGTTACTTTGTTTATGTACTTATTTATTTATTTTTATTTTTTTAAATTGCATGTGTGTTACTGTATGATTCATCCAAACACAGTGTATGCTCTCTTTTATATCAGCTGTTGGTCTGTTTGTTGGTTAGTTTGTTTTTAGCGCTCTTTTTTTGTCTTAGTTGCTTTCGAGTAAGTTTCTTAAATGAACTTTATCTTTTGCACAATAAATACTCTTTTTTTATTAAAAATCTCATATATGTATGTATCTGTTATCAATGGAACGTTTTCCTTTTTCTCTTCTACTCGTCTCGCTTTTATTAAATAACCAATTGAAAATATTATAAGTACCTACGAGTATATATGGATGTATTTATTTGTTGGATTATTCATTTTGCCTCTTCCAGCCATACATATTTATGTATACTACATATGTATATATGAATCTGAGCAGTTTCTTTGCAAATACGTAAATTATATCACGTAAACCATTTTTTTTTAAATTTTTAACTTACATTTTAAACTTACCTCAAATAAATGAGCTGAACCAATTAAATGCTTTTTTTACAATGCCACAAAGTTTATTTTTATAAAATATTTTTTTAAATAATTACAGAAAATAATATTGTACGGCGATCATTTCTGGTTGCAATTATAATCAAAGAGAATATTATTTATAAAATATGAAGAGAAAGAGAAAAAAAAAAAGAAAGAATGAAATAAATGAAAGATAGATAGAGCGCAAATGTTGCGTTAAGTTATCATTTTTGGTTCGATGGCTTTCTGCTTCTCCCATTCAACAGTGGCAGTGACACTCAAATGCCGGCCGCAGCAAGATAGACGCAGACAGAAAGACTTTTATTATTTTGTTTTGTTTTTTTTTTTTTTTTTTTTCAATTGGATTTTAAGCTATATAGACTATTAGAACGTTTTATATTGAATCGCTGCACATATTCTTCTTAAACTTTTCTGTGCGTGGGTGCTACATCTAAAAGAAAAATCATTAAAAATTCTTATATATTAATCAAAAAAAAAAAAAAAATATGTGCAAAAAAAGTACTACATTTTATTTCTTCGAACTGATGATGACGTTTTGTCACCTTCGTATCATAGCGAATGGTGTTGTTTTTCATGTTCGACTTTTACGATTTTGATTTGATTTATTTTTATCGCATATATATTATATATATATATATATATTTTTTTTTTTTTTTTTCATGTTTTTGTATATTTTGCTACTGCATAAAAAATAAGCTCAGATAGTTTGTAAAAAAGAGCAAACAATATAAATATTGTATAATAAACTATGACATAGCGTCCGTCTGTATATTTTAATTCTTTCATGGATTTGTTTTTGTATTTTTTTATTATTTGATTGTATTTATTATGCTTAAAGGTAATAATTGTTTATGTTTTATCTATTACAGCGTTTAAACTGTGTCATTTGACTAGACTCTTTAAAAGAAACGTATACCAATATGTCCAGCGAGGAAGATAAACCGCCTGCACCACCTGTGCGCCTTACCTCGAATCGTGGCGGCAACGAACGAGGCATTATTGGAGATGTGCCGCCAGTTGATATGAGACCATTACCCAAAGGTATTTAATAAAATAAGTGATTAATAATTTAGATTGTGTTTTTATACCCGTCAGTCATCAATTTGATGATAAGTTTCTAAAGTACAAATCGCAGACTTTACAAAGTGTATCTATTTTTGATAAGCTTGATAGAATGGTTAATCCATTCATCTATCTTGGCTACGATAAGTTTTTCCATACTTAACCCCATTTAAAAATAAAATAAGTAGAAATCACACTGCTTCTTACGGTCATTTCTTTTTTTAATGTCGAGTAATGCGCATAACTAGAAGTCATATATAACTTCAAGTTAAGCACTAACTAGAAGTTATATATAAGGAGTAACTGCCAAACGGCGCATAACTGAACATTGAAATAATTGTCCCTAAAGTTTTAATTTTAAAATTTAAATTTCATTGTGTGTTCGACATTATTATTCTTCCGATAAAAGCCAAAATTCCAGATGATTTTTTATTAAGTACGTCTAAGGATCACTAGGAATTAACTGCTTGCTTTCTTCTTAATATCAATTGAACATGTGACAATTTAACTTGTATAACCATTAAAGGATAATTTTTGTGTGGTTATTCACAAATTGCTTGTCAGAATATTTAATTAATAAAAAAAATTCCCTGAATATATGGACTTTTCTCGAATTGAAAGATGTGACTGTTATAAAATCATCGTTTGCACCATTATATTTTTCTTCACTTAACCTTGTTTATATATTTATTTCTATATAGAACCTGACGATCCAGATCGTAAAAAGAAAACACTGAAAAATAAAATTAAAGGCAACAAACCCTCGCATACAGATTCGAAACCAAATATATCGTATCCCACAAACTTCGAGCATACGGTACACGTAGGTTTCGATGCAGTTACCGGCGAATTTACGGTAAGTTGGTTTTTAAAATGCACGGTTTTCATGTTTTTTTAATATTTATATATATATAATTGTACGCAAAAAAAAAATTAAATCTTTCAGCATTGCTTTTTGGCCTACAAAAATTTTTGCTATGATTTTACTCTTTTTTTTTTTAATGATTTTTTTTTTTTTTTTTTTTTTACAAAAGAACTACAAAATTACACAAAATATTTAAAACAATGTATGCATATTATTTTAACCATATGCTCCCAATTTTTTTAACACTAAAGAAATTAAGTGGAACAGTTTTATTTAAACAAAAAAATTATTTAAAAAATACAATGTATATTTTTTTTGTTGTTTAGTGTTATCGAAATTATTTAAAAAATTTTTATCTTTTTTTAGCTTTTATTTTTGTATTTTTTAAATTAATAATAGTCCTTACCTATCATAAATTTGCAAAGCTGTAAACGATATTTTTGTTTTGTTTTTATTTTTTAAACAATTTTATATTACCAATTTTTTTGTTATTTCAAGCTGCCAATGAAAGTAAGTAAACAACTGGAACTTGCCTTCATTTTTCGAGTTGCTCATTGTCTTAATAATTCATGCCTCTTTAGAAAAGTCATTAGAACCGAAAAAAATTATATTGTTTTGCATTGAAAAAAATTTTTTATAGTTGTACACTACACAACATTTAACAAAATACACTTTAAACACACATTTTTTCTAAAGCTTTATTGCATTGCTAAAATCGCTTTAAGATTTTTTTGATTTTAATTATCTATAGTTTCTGTTGAAAATATTGTTTAAGTAAAAACGAAAAGCTGGTAGATTCTTAGAAATTCAGTTTTCCCACTCACGCTTAGGTATAGGGTAGAATCCATTTTCTAGATTCACCAAAAGCATCGAAAGCTGAAGCCAATTTGTCCGTCCGTCAGTTGTATGGCGCTTCTATTTCAAACACTAAAAAGATATAGCAACAAATACTTAAATTTTAGCTTTCTCTAACAACGATCCCCATTCAAAGAGGTAGGCTTCATACTAATAACCCACATTTTAAATTTTAAATAAATAAATAAAGGTTTTCTAAGGTTTAAAATTTTGTATGAAATTTATTTGAAATTAATTTTAGTAGTTTTTTTATTGATCTCGTACTCAAGCTTATTCGAATAACTAAAAAAATAAAATTATATACTCAATAATTGCTGCTTATATAGCCCAAATTGTTATTTATTTATTTATTTTTTTTTTTTTAATTTTTCCAAATTTCTATATTAACCTGAAAAAATTATCAATATTATCAATTATCATTTTGCAACATTTTAAAGACGGAATGGCACGATTAATAAGTCAATTATGTCAAATTAGTTTCAATTCAAAAAAAGAAACTGTTTTCATGCTAGCTAGTGTGCTTATAGAAAACCAAAATACTATAGCCGCCTCGTCGCCATTATTGGACACGCCCATTAGACATTATTGTTGTCGCTGCTATATTGCTCAAATCGCTTTGTACAGATCATCACTAAAGCGAAACATGCGCTTCCCATTTAATTACAGGGTATGCCGGAGGCTTGGGCACGACTGCTCATGAACTCAAATATCAGCAAACAGGAACAGAAAAAGAATCCACAAGCTGTACTCGATGTGCTCAAGTGGTTCGATAACACAACTAAACAGCGGCCAAGTTCCAAGTACATGACAAATGCCATTACGACACACTCAGGTGAGTAGTCGAATTAATCTAATTTACATCGATTGAAATCAATGTTAAAAAATGTTTAATTTTGTTTTTCTTTAAAGGCTCTTCTCTAAGTCGCGTTAGCAGCAGTAGTCCTAGTAGCACACCAACCGATTCGGAGTTACATGCATCAAATAGTGGCGGCAATTTAATTAGTGGTGTAAATTTGGGTAGTATGACCATTACCGGTTCAAATGCAAATAACACTACAACGCATATGGGTAATCATCATCATCAGCAACATGTACAGCATTTACAACAGCAACAGCAGCAACAGGCGCATTATTCAACGCATGCACAGCAACAGCAGCTAAGTCAATCGCATTCTTATAACTTTGTTGGTAATACGACTTCTTCATCATCGCAACATTCATCTGCCAACGAAGATGATATCCTGGGCTCAGCGCAACCGCCACCACCACCAGTGGCATCGAGACCGGAGAAAACGAAATCGATCTATACGCGTCCGATTGAGGAGCTCACACAGCAAGTATTACCCCCAGCTCCCGCCACTACACCCACAACACCACTGCAACATAACAATGTGGCGCAATCATACAAGTCATCGGCGACTTTGAATAATGCCTCAACAACGCTGGACAAGAATAAAAATAATGCAAGTAAGTTTTATGTGCTGTGGTATAATTACGAGCAAGTGGGATAAGTTATTTTTGGGGTTACTAATAGATAGATAGATAGAAAGATAGTAATTAACTGATCAATTATCACTGGAACTACTTTGAACAACTTATTGTCTAATTGAAATTGTTATCGCCTTTGTTTCTGTTTCTGTCTCTGTCTTTGTCTCTTGGTTTTGTTTTTGTTGTTTATTATTGCTGCTATTCACTCATTGTCCGTTGTACAATGACTGTTACTTATTGCGGCTGCAGCTGGAGCTGACGCGGCGTCGACTAGTACGACGACGAGTCTAGAAGTTGCGCCTACGGAGGCCGACATCTGTGGTAGTGGCGGCAGACCGCCTACGCCCACAACTGCTGCTCTCTCCACTTCAATAACAACAACTTCAAGTCTACTAACGCATAATTCTACTATAACATTGTCTACCATAACTACAACTAATCCAACTGCGACTACTACTCATAGCACCCATTTGCAATTTATTGATTGTAATGCAACGTCGACTAATCACGATTCTTCTGCTTCCTCCTTTTCATCGTTTCCATCGTTTCACGACGATTTGACAACCTCCTCTGCACTGTTGCCGTCTATGTCTACGCTGCCGCCAATTTATTGTCCATCTGCGTCATCTTCGATTATACGTGACTCTATTGCGTTGCCCACACCACCTTTACCCACGCCTACAACAACCACTGTTACACCTGCAACACCTGGAACTGATATTGTTGTGCTCAATACTGCTGCTGCTTCTGCTGCAACGTCAAATACGACGACAGACTTATATACACATGATAATGCAGCTGCCACGATAAACAATCTTGCACCAACAGGGGCAGCTATAACGGGGGCTGCTGCGACAGCGCAAGGTCAAGTGGCTACACCTCAAACAGGGCCTGCTGCAATTGCTGGTGGTGCGGCAACGCCACGTTCAGGCGCTACAAAAAAGAAGAAAATGTCCGATGAGGAAATACTAGAAAAATTACGTACTATTGTCTCTGTTGGCGATCCAAATCGCAAGTATACAAAAATGGAAAAAATCGGACAGGGTGCTTCAGGCACTGTTTATACGGCCATCGAATCCTCCACCGGAATGGAGGTGGCCATCAAACAGATGAATCTATCACAGCAACCGAAAAAAGAGCTTATCATCAATGAAATACTGGTGATGCGAGAGAATAAGCATCCAAATGTTGTCAACTACCTCGATAGTTATTTGGTTTCCGAAGAGCTCTGGGTTGTTATGGAATATCTGCCCGGTGGATCACTTACAGATGTGGTCACAGAGACGTGCATGGATGAGGGTCAAATTGCAGCAGTATGCCGCGAAGTGTTGCAGGCACTTGAATTTTTGCATTCAAATCAGGTTATACATCGCGATATTAAGAGTGATAACATACTGCTCGGTCTGGACGGATCGGTAAAACTAACAGATTTCGGCTTCTGTGCACAGATCTCACCGGAGCAATCGAAACGCACAACTATGGTGGGTACACCATATTGGATGGCACCCGAGGTGGTTACGCGAAAACAGTACGGACCTAAGGTAAAAATATATTCGAGTTCTATAACGTAGAAAGTTTCTATAACTTCATACACTTTCATATACACAACAATTTCAGGTCGATTTGTGGTCACTCGGCATTATGGCTATTGAAATGGTCGAGGGTGAACCACCGTATTTAAATGAAAATCCGCTTAAAGCCTTGTACCTCATTGCCACAAATGGCAAACCGGAAATAAAGGAAAAAGAAAAATTATCACCAGTGTTTCAGGACTTTTTGGATCAATGTCTAGAAGTTGACGTTGATCGGCGTGCCAGTGCGCTGGAGTTGCTCAAGGTAAGTGGTTCTAAATGTTTTGTTTTCCTTTTATTTATCAAAGAAATTGGTTTGCAGCATCCTTTCCTAAAACTTGCACGTCCATTAGCTAGTCTGACGCCGCTGATTATGGCTGCCAAAGAGGCAACTAAGGGCAACTGATTAACAACAAAAAAATAACAGATTAACAACAGAAATAAGTAATAAAGTTTAATTTATCATAATTAAAAAATAATAATAGCAATACAAAAAGAACAATGGCAAATGTTGATAAAAATCGATTAAAAAAATTAAAGAAATGCGATTTTATTATTATTTATATTAATATTTTTAAAAAATCAGAAGAAAAAATAAAAACGCGCGCAACTTCGGCATTGTCGAAGATTTATGCACTTCTTTAAAGATGTTCTAAAGCTAATTTGTTGTCTTAATATCTATATTAAATAATTAAGTTTTTATTTAGCTGCATATAAAGTGCATAAATTATAAATAAAATAATAAAAATAAAAAATTAAATCATATGTTATTATTAAGCTTTATTAATTATATATTAAAAATAAATATTATACTTAAAAAACTTTAAGTCTTATATACGAAGCCGCCATTTATAACATAATTCCAAATTATTGATTTAAATTTCTGGCGCACTAAAATTTATTATATAAGAATTTTCTTTAAATTTTTTGAAATCTCAAATCATCTTTTTTTTTGTTCTATATTTTTAAAAAACCGAAAGTTTTTAATAAACATAAACATTTGCGATACGAGATCTGAAAAAAATTTAAAGTGCAATTCTTGAATATTTATACAACAATTATTTCATATTGATTATACAAATTAATGCTAATTGTACTATTATTAAAAATGTCTTTTAATATTAATAATTTTTAAAATTATTTATTTAAATTTGAATTAATTTTTTTTTTTTTTTTTTTGATTTTAAACTTTTCTACATTTTGACTCGATTTGAACAAATAAAACAATGCCGACTGTCAATGTTTTGTATTTTGAATTATGAAGCAGACTAAAATTGTTAATGCAGATATAAGATAAGAAGATCGTTTTAAGTTTGACAACCTAAAATTCGAAAACGTAAACCAACTAATTTCGATACCAAAAATTTGGATCGTTATTGAAATACAGAACAAGTTCAAATACTTGTAAATGCTTTAAGTAAACATTTTAGTATTATTTTCACTAAATAAATGCATAATTATATTTTGCAAAAAACGTGAACATAAAAAGTATAAAAAATAGTAAAATGTTTCAAAATTTATTCTGATTAATTGAAAAAAAAATTCGATTGCATTTTTATTATAGAATTATCTTAAAAAACCCTAAAGAAGTACTACGATTTGTATTTATTATATTTAAAATTATATTTTTTTACAATAAAAATTTTAATATATTTTTTTTTAATTTTTAGTTTTAATTTTTTACCAAACATAAAAAAATAATAACATAAAAATAAAAAAATCAAAAAACACCAAAACTAAATAAATATTTTGATAAAAAAAAACAAAATATAAAATAAGATGACGGTAAAATTCTCTCTTATAGTGCATAAGCGTTTTCTTCTTTTCCAATTAACAACAAAAAAATGTGTATATTATATACATAACTGTGGATTAAGATAGCGATAAACAAACTATGACAAGGAAAATAATAATAAATCACAAGCAAAACAAAAAGTCAGCTGAGTAAACCTCTAAAATATTGTTCAATAATGTTTAATTATGCATATAAAATAAAATAAAGTAGAATAAAACAAGCAAATAAAAGTAAACTGCGGTTGAACCGTAGCTTTTATACCCTTTGCACACATTTGATATATATGAATTAATTTGGTTACCAAGAACTTTACTTTCTTTAAATAAAATAACTTATTGATTAATTAATTAAAACGAACTCTTTAAATACTTTCTTTAACCCTTTGAATCGCAACATAGCTATTACCTTAAACATCTTTGATAATGATGAACACAAGTTTCTTATAGTAGTATAAACCTCCAGTATATATACATAAAAAAGAGAAACCAATATAAAAGTTCACACTATACACACATTTTTTTATATTCTTTTAAAGAAGTTCATGTGTCATAACACAAAAACACAAAATTCATCCAAAGAAATAAAAATAATCTTTTTTTTTTAAGAAAATTGATAAGCTGCTACGGCTCAATGAAAATGGCCCGTTCATACGTAGTATTTTTTGTTGACTAATTTAGTTAATAAGTTTCTTGGAAAAATCATACTTGTAAAGGGTATAAGTATTAAAAGAAAACTTAAAAAATTTTAGAAAGCGGAAAACCAGTTACTTTGTGCCTAACCAATCAATAATAAAGACAAAATATTAATTAAACATAAATAACAAAGAAGAAAAGTAAATTAGAACATAAAATTTGTAGCATTAAAATAAAAAGTATAAAAAAAATACTAAACAAACAAAGCGTTAATAGTTAAGATGAGCTGAAATATGTAGAAGACCGGAAATTAAATAAGCCAAATAAAATAATGATTTTTCAAATTCGCTTTCGTAATATTATAACTGAGCAAATAAAACAAATGAAAATTCTATTGGATTATGTTTACACAAATACAATATTATAATTATCAAAAATTATTAGTTCCTAAAAAATCAGTTTATTGCTGCTATAATATGTACATTAAAATTGTTTCAAAAAATTGGAAAGACGTTCCCCCTAAGAGAAGAATGGAAAAGAAAATTTAATTGAACAATCGAAAGACTACAACTGAACTTATTACAATTTTTTTTCATTGAAATCATTAAAATAAATGTTATTATTATAATTTTTTAATTTGGTACGAATGTGTATTTAACAATAATAAATAAGTAATGCGA
The DNA here is from genome assembly GCA_018903435.1 of Leucophenga varia. Classification (NCBI taxonomy): domain Eukaryota; kingdom Metazoa; phylum Arthropoda; class Insecta; order Diptera; family Drosophilidae; genus Leucophenga; species Leucophenga varia. Next base: position 1,419,622 of record JAEIFJ010001427.1, read on the forward strand.
TCGATTGCAAATTATATATATATATATATATATATATATATATATATATATATATATATATATATATATATATATATATATATATATATATATAAAATAATGAAATATATAGAACTTATTAAGAATAGAATTGTGGCTATAAATTGATTGATCAACTGATGGATCATTGACGTAAATGATAGATTATGTGAAAATATAATGAAATTATTATAAATAAAATGAAAAATACATATAACGAAAAAAGAAATTGTATGTGCTACATTTATCACAACAATTTAAAAATATTTTAAGTCTCTGGTTTTTGTCCTTGTCTGGTTCACCTGAAAGAATCATTTCCAACATTCTATAGCTGCAGATCATCAGGATGGTTCGGTACTAACTGCCTCTGGGTCATAACATTTGCTTTATTTTTACATGGCTAAATCGATTGGAAACAACCCATTTACTATGTCATCAGAAGATGCATCTGAGGTCCTTGCACACATTCTTTACCAAACGTGTTATAGGTTATTGGCTTTTTCTTTATGTCACTTAAATTACCTCTACTCTTTTTTGGAATTAAAATCTTGACAACCAATATAGGCTATTTACCAAACACAGATTTGAAAACTATAATAGAAAAAAGGTAAACTTTGCAGATTAAATGTAAAATTAAAATAAAATATTTTATTTTTGACTTGAAGATCCCTTGTCACCGCCAATACAACATTCTATTTATATTTGCGGTCTTACAAGATTTTTTTTTCTGTTGGTTAATTTGACATACTGTGTTTTATGAATCTACATTATTTCTTTTAAGCTTAAATTAAATGATTTTCAATAAGAATCGCCCTTCGATGCATTATTTTGCCCGACGTAACGATTCTGATGCTGTTGGTGGCGGCGGCGGTCCACGTTTATTAAGCTCAGTTAAAAAGGACATTACAATAACTTTTCTCTCGTCGGCCAAATGGTCAAGCACCAAGTAACTAAAAGTGAACCAATTTTAAATAAACAAATTATCTTCCAATTTACTGATGCAGTTCATAAAATTTTTGTTTTTAGTTACTTACCGCTTATCATTTTTCAGTATATCCTCAATTTCTTTTAGATGGGCGCTATTCTCCTTAATGAGATCGCTCGTTTTATGAGTAATAAATTTGCATTCTTGTAGCAATTCACGCAACTCAGTTTTAGCTTGCAAAGTTTTGTCTTTAACATAGTCACGAAACTCACGTTCCCCTTGCTCTGAATTGTATTTCAAGTAGCGTGGATCTTCTTTTATCAGTTTTTTCACTTCCTTCCACGAACTAGTAAGCTCAAGAGTTGTCAACTCATCTAACATTTCCCGGAATTTTTCACGTTTTTTCTTTGTTAGCGCATCAATATGCTCGTTGAAGATTCTGTAATTCAAATATATTTTCATTTTTATTTTAAAAACATTTCGCCAAAAATGTTAACATTTAACTAACTTTTCGCGATCTTCACGTTCAAGTGAATCAATCAATTCCCAGCGGTGATCCTTACGCAATTGGCGCTTAACTTCTTTCCACGTAAAGTCAGGATTACGTACTAGATCAGCTAATAACGCATTGAAGTGTCCAATAGCCTCGTCTCTCTTGTGATGCTCACGTTCCTTATCCCGATCTCGCAAATGACCTGCCAAAGCACGCTGCACTTCCTTTTCCCGCTCTCTAATACTCTGCTCTGCTCGAATTTGTCGTTCCCTTTCCTTCTGTTGTCTTTCTGCTTCGCTTACCCGTTCCTCGCGTTCACGCTCCGTTTCGCTGTCCGTATGACGGGAATTCTTTACCTCATCACCGACCTCATCATCCGTTTCATCCCGGTGTTCACCTTCTTCCTATAAAATTGAAGAGTAGACTATCAAAAAATATAACGATATTTTTATTATAAGATACTCACCGATACTTCTCGCTTTTTTCTTTCTTCATCGCGCTTTTTGTCCTTCTCTCTCTCATTATCCTTTAAATGTTTTTCCTTGCCACGACTCCTACTGCGGTCACGACCACGGTCTCTTTCCCTATCTTTATCCCTGCGATCTTTATCTTTTTTATCTGACTTACGTTCTCTTTCTCTCTCTCTTTCTCGTTGTTCCTTTAGCTCGCGTTGACGTCGTTTTTCATCTTTTACTATGCGTACATAATCTTCAAAGTACTCTTCCCGGTATGCAGATCCATCAACAGCCCGGTACCGTGGGTCAGATTCGAATTTCTTTTTTATGTCATGCCAGCGCGTGTGCCTTTCAATTTCACTACGTTCACGTAACATATCCAAAAAGTCTTTTCGTATCTAAAGTATCAAATATTTTTCATTCGTCATAAATTAACGATTCATTACCACGAATGTCAGCATGCGGAAGAAAAGAGAAACAAAGTGGAAAGTGCTCTTTAGTTAAATATATCCGACCAGATGTATTAAATATCTTAAATAATTAAATATTAATCTAACTTAGCTTAGTAAAGATAACTTACTGAACTAATTCATATTTACACTCTTGTGCTGAAACAGAATTTTATGATTAAAAGCTGTAATAAAATTGTTCAGGATTAGTTCAGTTCAAAGACAATATTCTCAGTAACTAAAATATACCTAGTTGTATAACGATATACGTAAAATGCAACGATATTAACCGTTGTTAAACGAATTACAGCAAAAGATATTTGAATATAAGTAGCAAACTCAATGAATGCAAATTCTCATTTGATGCAAATTCGTATAGAGTATATACAGTGTACATTACATAGAAAAAATTGGCTAAGAATAATTGTTTTAAATTATGTATATTCATACTGTTTGTTCATCGACGCCAAGGTCGTGCGTTGCCCAGCGGATTCTGTACGGATTCATCTCCATTTTCGTCATCGTATTATCCACATCACCTCCTTCATCAACTTCCTTGAGCAAAAATTGTTCCATTCTCCAACCACTCGTCCAAGTTAACCGGATGATCAACAACGAAAGCAAATTTTTGCGTTCCTAGCGTAGGACGGAGAATGGAAGTGGAAATCACACCAACGATTATCAGCTAAGTTTTTTAAACCTTTGATTGTAATTTTTTTGGGGATTTTTATATTTTTTAGGTTCAACTTTCACTGATTTCTTGATTTCGCATATTGTAATTTAACTCACCACACGTGGCGCAACCATTTAAGCGTGTTCAAAATTGAGTACAGTTGGAGTACAGAGTGCAGATGGAAAGAAGCTCATGTGGAGTATGCCAGAAATGATGCTTGGCTCTCTCTCTCAGTAATTGGAAGAGCAATTAGTTGGATGGTTGATTGAAGTGTTTGGAATAGCCATCAATGAGGTAGTCATATATGTACATATGTAGTTTTTCGGTTTATTCCATTTCATATTTTTCTTGGACAATACAGTATTTATTATAGAGAGGAGCTATTTTTTCGTTGACCAAATTTAAGTTGGTTGTTTTGTTGTTGGGTAACAAGTTGTCATATACCATACGAGAAATAGTAGAATAGTTAAGTAGTAGAAGTCGTGGTTTTTGTTGGAATACACAATTTTTGGTAAAATTATAGATTGAAGAACATTGGTTTTATATATGTATGTAATAACGATATAGGTATAAATATAAGTATGCAAAGTTACAATTTTGTGGTCGTTGTTTTAGTGAATATTATTATAAATTTGTTCTTCATTATTTAAATACGTTAAAAGTTAAAAAATCATTGCAAAAAATTTGTCCTTTGCACTTGTACGTACCTGCTCCTTTCGGTGTAGTTTGTCCTCTTTCTCACGTCGTCGTACCTCGACAATATATTCATTGAAAAGACTCTCACGTTCGCGAATCTTTTCGATAGCCCGATATCGTTCGTCCTTAGTATGACGCTGACAAAACTCACTGAAGGATGATCTGTGTTGATATGAAGATGTAGTTTCAAGCAATTAAAAAAATTAAATATGTTTCATTCTACTCACTTTCCATGCAGCTTTGCATCTTCCAAGAGTTTTCGAAAATCGTCTCTTTTTTGACGCATCTTATTGCGTTTTTCCTTACGTTCTTCTTCTGCGCGATCCCTAACATATTTTTCGAATACCTGTTTACGTTCCTTCGATGTCAGCAACAAATATCGTTGATCAAAAACGATCTTATGTAATTCCTTTTCCCAGGTACTGAAAGCAGAAACCTAAACGAAAAATCTAATAAAAACCTAACTTTTTATACCATGGTAAATAAAGCTTACATCTTTCTCGCGCAGCATATCCTTAAATTGTTGTACCCGAGTTTCAAGTGGTACTAAAGCTCTCTCTTTAGCAGCCCTTTGTTCCGCTTCCACCGCTGCCTCACTAGCATCGGCCTTTTTTGATTTTCCAGCTTTATGAAAAAAACAACAAATTGAAAAAAGTAATAATAAAAAAAAGTATTCAATTTCAGCTACAAAATTACTTACTAATACGCGGACGTTTCGTTGGTACTTCCTCAACACTTGATTCCGATTCGGTGCGTATTTTAATTACTTCGTCATCATCTTCTTCCTCCTCCTGCTTAGCAGTCTCTTGAGTTGCAGTGGCATTGTTGTTTTGTGCCGTTTCTAATTTAGTCTTATTTATTGCATCTGGACTCTTTTCTCGATCGTTTTCCGTATCTCCAGCACTGCGTAACGAATCTGGTGGCGAACGTATAATTTTGTCGACATCTGTTCGATCGGATAACTCTTCAGGTCGTTCCCAAACAGATGTTCGCGAAGAGGGATTGTAGTAGAAAACACGTAAATCTCCGGTCCATACAACGCACCACGGTGTTCCAGCAATTGGTGTGCTTGTTACTGGTCGTGTTTTATCCACTGGTTTAGCGGGTACTGGCGCCGCCAATGCTTTCTTTTGTTCTTCTTCCTTCTTTCGCTTTTCCTCGGCAGCCTTCTTGGCTTCTTTTTCGATGGTGGTAGCTTGTGCACATTTAGCTCCATCGGTCACTTTAGTATTATTTGCTGCTGCCGCCGCTGCATACGCTATTGTCGGATCAAATGCATTTGAGCCAACTGGGGTCGCAGTATGTGGTATATGCATTAAAGGGTTTGGTAACAGATGAGGGGGTATGGTCCCAGATGCTGCTACGGAAACTACTTGGTGAGCCTGTTGTGGTGTTGCACCAGAATGTGCTGCCATTCGTGCCGCCTCCATATCACGTAGCGCTTGCGGCTTTTCCCAAACACTTTCATTACGACCACCATGGAAGTAATAAGGTCGGCCATCCGGTGCTCTGTGTTCAGACCATTCGGCTGCTCGCGCTATTACAGCCGGATCGATAACGCCAGGTTTAATAATCAATTGTTTTGCAGGTTTATCTTGTTGCACGGCTACTGGTGGGACAGCATGCATATGTTGACTCCAAGGAGGCATGCCCCATGGTGCTGGACCACCAGGATAGCCATATGCTGGCGGTGGCATACAGAATGGTGGTTGTCCGAAATTTGGTTGCATATTTGCTTGAAACATAGGCGGTGCCTGTTGCCGAACGTTTGGTGGAGGTTGTGTGAGTAGTGGTGGCTGACCCGTTGCATTTGGAGGTGGTTGATTCAGCATATTTGGAGGTGGTTGCGTCGTCAAAATATCGGAAACGCCAACCGACACTCCTTCTTTAGTCGACTCATCATTCTTTTCGATGTCAGATTTAACAAAACCAGCTGCAACGCCAGTAGATATTGGTTGTTGTTTTTTTGTTAGTTCCTGTACCTCAAGTTGTGACATCACCTTTATGTTCGGCCCCTCAGGTTTTGTCCAAGTAGTTTCACGTGTAACTGCGTGGTAGTAATAAGAACGACCGTCGTCTGCTTTAGTTTCAACCCATAATACAGTTTGATTTTCGTTCGCAGCATTTTGATATTGATTATTCGGCCAGCCAGGCGGCGGTAGCTGTTGTGGTTGCAGCGAATGTTGGCTCTCCGCAGGTCGACCGCCTGATGGAACTACAAACGGTTTATTAACCCTAAAAAAAATAATAGTATTCAAATATTCAATTTAAATTTGTAAATTAATTTTATAACTAAAGTTATGCGTACCACTGTTCGTCCAGATCTCGACTTTGCTGAGCATCTTGCTCGTCGCTTTTGCCGTTTAAAGCCAACGAGTTGTCGGCTTGGTTTGCTCCATTTTTAACACTTTCTATATCGTGTTCCATGTTATCATCGGAACTGGTGTCCATTTAAAAAGAGTTCAATATAAAACTACACTCAAAAAATATTTTTCTCTCAATTTTTTTTTTTTACGCGAGGAAATAGAACAAGCTGCTTTTCTCTTCTTCGTGTTAATTCATCAATCAACTCTAAACACTAAATTTGCCATGCCGACGACTAATGCCTGCTGTTACCGAAAACGTTGAATGGCAAATTTATTTGGATTTATGATATTTATAACATAGTGTTTTTTTATACAATTATATTAAAATTACACACTCTAGAGTTTTATTAAAAGGTTTTGCGTGCTTTAAAAACAAACAACAAAATATGTCGCGCATACCGCTGGTCACACAGCAACGTAACGCACGCCTTGCGCCTCATTTAATGTACATTTGTCCGGAATGTGGCAAAGGTTTTCGGGCGCAGAAGGACTGGCGTACGCACCTTAACATGAAACACCAGTACGAGAAGAAAACTATTGAAGATTTTGACTTTAAGAAGGTTGCAGAACGCTTTCACGAATGCCAAATCTGTTTTAAATGGGTGGCCAGCGAAACTCATACGTTGGCATTGATTCAATACCACCGGTTTATGCATCTACCCTTTCCACAAACATATCGCTGTCTACACTGCCGCTCAGCGTATTCAAGACGTCGAGCTTTGAACGATCACTTGGAAGAGAAACATATGCGTGAAATAAATCAATATGAGGCGCGTGTACAGGCCAGCAAGCTTAAACAAAAAAATCAGATGCAGCCGAAACCGACAGCCATAAAGGAAGATATCTTACGCAAGGCTCTTCTCAATAGTCAAATTGATTTAGGTCCAGAAAGCGTAGCTGGAGATAGAAGCACTCACAGTCAAACAAATCCTAGTGAAGCCGCTTTAGATCGCAGCCTAAGCGCTTTGGAAGAAATTTTACGCCAGGAGAAAGAAAAAAGCTGTTCTCAGAAGAATGTATCCAGTAAAAAGTTAATTGAGTCCTCTCTACAACGTGATATAAATGAATCAGTTGATGATGAGGAAATGGAGCAGTTGTGCGACGAATTCTTTAAGGAAGTGTCTGCAGCAGACAACAGTCAGTCAAATATTGTAAAAATTGAAAAAAACGAGAATCTGATAAAAGAGAGTTTGCTAACTGAAAACGAAGTCAATGAATTTATCACAATACAAATCGATGCCCTGGGCAAAGAAGAAGTTGAACGCTTGCAACAGAAATCGCCACAAATACAAAAAAAAGCATTATCAAAACTGGAGAATGAACGAACGCATAGTGGAAGTAGAAAGCGAAAACGTCAGTGTTTAACTAGTGAAGAATACGAATTGGAACTGGAAAAAGAAATGTCCAGATACATTAAATATATATGCCCAGAATGTGCAAAAGAATTTCCCACAGAAAGCGACTGGCGTAATCATGTTTTCATGGTACACGACTTTGCTAACATTTCTACCAATAAATTTAAGATGAGCAAAGATATGCAATCGTCAAAGTGTTTATCATGCTCCGAAATTTTACACACTACAAAGAAACCAGAATTGATGCGTCATTACTTTCTTCATCTACCTTTTCGTTCATATCTAAAGTGCTCAATTTGTCTCCGTTCCAAGACTAATACCGCAAGAATATTAAACCACATTAGATACAATCACAGAGATAAACTTAAACTTTCGTTTGACATAGAAGACGTCGAAGAGGAACCTAAAGAGGAGCTTAAATGTAATTGGTGCAATAAGGAATTTAAATTTCAGGACAAGTTATTCAAGCATAGTAGAGAATGTGAGCGTAAATCAGTAGCAAAGCAAAAGTCGAACGTCATTGAAGAAGGCTATAAGCAATTACTGGAACATCTTAATGGAGCCAAGGAAAGAATGCGCCTTATTCGAGACAGTGGCATTTATTAATGTTCAACATTTTGCTCTATACTTTACGATAAAATTACGTGAAATTGAGGCGTATAATTTTTTGTAATTTTAAAATGAATAAATTCACTTTTTTTTGTTAGCATACGAAATGTTCAATTTATTGTTTTTTTTTTTTTTTGGCAGACAGCTGAATACAAAAGCTAAATGAACCAGTGTAAATTTATTCAATTAATTAATTCAAAAGCATTTTTAGACTATTATGCAGCGTGGCAAATTTAGGCAATAACAAATTATCAAGATATGATAACACTTTAAAAACACAATTAAGTCTCCCCGTATAGTATTTATTAGGCTGAACTGGTCAGAATCACGATTTGATATAGAAATGGTTGAGCTTCAGCTCCGGAAGCGAAACGCCTGTGTTTGCGTTTTAGGTGATATTGGTCGTAGTCCACGCATGCAGTATCATGCACAGAGCCTGCTTGAGGAGAACTATAATGTTGATATTATTGGTTACGTGGAGTCCAAGCCATTAGAATCGCTAACTTTGGCGCAACCAAACTGCAAAATACATGAACTATCACCCGTTCCAGTTACAAATCTAACGCCCAAACTGAAACTTATCTTCAAGACAATATGGCAAACTTTATCGCTGCTAATTGCTCTAATCTCAATACGCCGTTCCAGTTTTTTGCTTGTTCAAAATCCGCCTGGTATACCAACACTAGTCGTCTGCTACCTGTACTGCACCTTTACCCGAACAAAGCTGGTTATCGATTGGCACAACTACACTTACACAGTACTGGCACTTGGCGTAAACGGAGGCGAACAAAGTAGATTCTGTCGTCTTGCAAAGCGCATTGAGAGATATTTCGGCGCAAAGGCACATGCACATTTTTGCGTAACAGAAGCGATGAAATCTGACCTGCAGCTTAATTGGAACATTAAACCTGTAACTGTACTATATGATCGACCTCCAGCACAGTTTCAGCCAATCGACCTGGCCCAAAAACATGAACTGTTTATGAAACTTTCCAAAGACTATCCACAATTCCTGCCCAAATGTTATGCTGATCTTAAGGAGTCAGGAGTCGTTGAATCGACAGCATTTACTCAAAAATTGATTAACGGCAATATACTACATAAGACGCAACGCCAGGCTATACTAGCTTCGAGTACTAGCTGGACACCAGACGAAGATTTTAGCATATTGCTGAAAGCATTACAAGGTAATGAGGAGTTAAAAGTTGTTTTTAATGAAATAAACACGTCTTAATTTTAGCTTACGAAGCTACTGCGGTTGCAAAGCCGCAATTATACCCTGACCTATTATGCATAATAACAGGCAAAGGACCTCAAAAAGAATTCTATCAGACTGAGATCGTTAAGAAAAACTGGCATAAAGTTAACATTATAACACCGTGGCTAGAAACGGAGGACTATCCTATTGTTTTGGCGGCTGCTGATCTGGGAGTGTGTCTGCATTGGAGTACAAGTGGACTAGATTTGCCCATGAAAGTTGTTGATATGTTCGGCTGTGGTCTGCCTGTATGTGCATACAACTTCAAATGGTATTATAGTTAAGAAAGAAGTTTTTTTGTATACAAAATTCATGCAAGTTTATCGTTTTAGCTTAAATGAACTGGTTAAGCATGGTCAAAATGGATTTGTCTTTGAAAGCCACGAAGAGCTCGCGGAACAGCTGAAAATTTGGTTCGAAAATTTCCCAAGTAATCCCAGTATATTGGAATCCAAGGCTCGTTTTGGCAAGTCACTTCAAGAATTCCAATCGTTGCGCTGGTCTGAAAACTGGCGTAAGGAAGCATCGACAGTGTTGAACGCATTTCTTTGAATTCTTAACGTTTCTTAAGTTTTTTTTCTTTAATTTTTGAGACAAAGATTATTTTTATTGTTAATTAGATATGCAAATTATAAAGTACATATTTGTATGTTTAGAATATTTGAAAATCACCTGCATCAGAGCATCAGTTCATTTTTGTTTTTCTTTTCTTTCTATTATTGCTTTTGTAAACGCGTTTTGTGAGAGGACAGTATGATCCTTTTATATATTTTTGCGACACAACGGGCAAATGCGATTGCCGACTTCCTTATATTTACGCAGACAGTGTTCATGGAGTGCATGTTCGCACTGCATGTACTCCATATTATCCTTTTGCATTGGTTCAATACAAATTACACATTCGTCACCTACTTCACTCAGTACAGCATACTTTGTATCACATATCGGGCAAAGCCAACGTACTTTACGGCACTCCTCATAACATGATCTGTGCATAGCGTGGTCACATATGAGAAATCGCATATCCCTCTCGTCGTACATATGCAATAGGCAAACAGGACATTTATCTCCAGGTCGGCTAAAAATAAAAAATAAAAAAAAAAAAAACAAAAGTGGGAAATTTTAACTGCTCAAAGCCTAACTTACGCTTTGCGTTGTTTATTCTTATTCGGCGGCTCATTGCCAGAGTAATTACTGTTTCTCCAATTTGAATTCGATCTTCCTTCGTGAGCTTCGTACAATTGTGGCCTGTACATTAAATAAGCCAAACCTACTCCCAACAAACCCACTCCTAAGCCTACCAACAACTGCAAGTAAACCATTTCTTTTTGTAAATATTATATATTTATTACTTTATATAACATTGAACGAAAACAGAACGCAAAAAGTCCCGAATATTTTTATGCCGCTTTTCGAAGTCGTTTTTTGTTGCGTTTTATTTTTATCTTATCGTGCAAGCTGTAAATGTGATTGTGATTTTGTGGTGATTGCCAAAAAAAAAAAAAAAAAAAAAAAAAAAAAACCAAAGACATTATTACATTAGACAACATTAGCTTGAGGAAAGACAAATTAAATATATTTTCATAAATAAAGGTGATTATTTTAATTTAATTAAACTAAAACAATTTAATGCAAACAAATTAGTACCGATTAAAAATAATTGTTTTGAATGTTAGTCAGCGGTTGACAAAAAGTGAATAAAATCGATTTTTGTTTATATTCTTCTTTCGCTCTACAGCTCCCCCTCCTGTAACATCACATTCTATTAGTAATTGTCTTGGTCTGACGTTTTTAATTGCATATATAGAACAAATTGGAAATTGTTTAAACAAATAGATAATATGGCTGACCGAGAGCGTAGCATTCATGAAATGCTAAAAGATACATCACTTCCGACATTAAACGATACAGCCGTTGCTGTACATACCGGCTCTGAAGGTAACAGCACTACTGGTACTATAGATAGTAGTAAAAATATCGGTGGGCCATTTAGTATGCCCAGTAGCTTGCCGCTCCGCAATCACTCAGGTGTGTTTCTAAATTATAAAAGTTTATAAAATATTTATTCGAATATAGATATACATATGCATACATCTCTTTGATTGTAGCACCCACCACTCCCATGTCACCGACTAGTCCACAGAATGGATTTGAAGGAGGCGGTTTAATACGTACGGGTGCTTCAAAAATTGACAGCATTAAGAACTGGAGCATATCAACGTATAAATGTACACGTCAAATAATGTTAGAGAAACTTGGAAAATCGTCGAAAACCGTCGATTCTGAGCTGGAAGCACAAATCGAGCAGCTACGCGAAACGCAAAGGAAGTATTTGTCTATATTGCGGCTTACTCGGGCGTTTAGTTCACATTTTCAACATGTGGTAGTGACTCAACATTCATTGGCCGATGCTTTTGCTGATCTAGCCCAAAAGAACCCGGAACTGCAGAAGGAATTTACCTGCAATTCGGAAACACAACGAAATCTGACGAAAAACGGGGAATTATTGCTAAACGCTTTAAATTTTTTTATATCATCAGTAAACACGTTGTGCAATAAGACCATTGATGATACACTGCTCACGATAAGACAGTATGAGACAGCGAGGTATTTGTAAAACTTATTGCCAAAAAAGTAAAAACTTTCATTAACTTTTAAAATATTTGGCGTAGGGTGGAGTTCGATGCCTATCGTATGGATTTGGAAAACGCCAAACCCGAACAGACTCAGGGGGCTAATGCGGAAGAGACACAACGCAGCTACGCACACCATAAAGATCTCTATGAGAAGTTGCGGGCGGATGTGCATGTAAAAATGCAATTTCTCGATGAGAACAGAGTATGGCTTTTTTGGTTCTTTTTTTTTTTTTTTTTTTTTCATTTTCCTGTTGACAAATTATATCCATGGCTTGTACATACATTTATTTTTTTAGATTAAAGTTATGCATAAACAGCTTATATTGTTGCACAACGCCATCGCTGCATATTTTTCGGGTAATGCCATTGCGCTGGAGAGTACGTTAAAACAGTTCAACATAAAGGTTCGGGTAGTAAAATAAATTTTTTTTGATACACCAATTAAATTTATATTTTTTACTAAACAGCTTAAATCACCAAATTCAACTACAGGTTCTTGGTTGGAGCAGTAGTAATGACAGTATTTTGAAGCATCAAAAACATCACAAAATTCACCGAACACTCCATGACGATACGTCCAAATAAATTTAATATCTGCTGCTACATTTGCGGAAGAACAATTCAACATTAAAATTTAAACATAAATAGACGCAAATACAATGGGTTCAGGTAATCTGTATTCGTATAATCGAATTCCTTAAAATTAAAAAACGATGCGCAAGCTATCATTAATTATACATATGCGATCTATGCAAAATAGCAAGCCGAACTCCTCAAGTATGTACGTATATCAACTCCATATACTTGTCATAGAACTTTTTCAATGCTTTTTATGTATGTACTTATATATAATCTTCTATATATAACAATGATGACTTGCCACCTATGATGTATACATAGTCTAGTGCAACTATTACCAAATTAACTAAAAGCAGCTTAATTATTTAAAAGAAAAAAATTTTAAGTTTGGCTATATTGACACTAAGGGTTCCTTGTTTTGTTTTATAATTGCATTGGATTGCAACAGTTTTTTTTTTTTTTGTTTTTGATATGTTAATATTTTCCAATAAGTTTTTTCAATAACTAACTGCTTCTTTTTTTTATAGATTTAATTTTTCGAATCAAGCTTAACTTAACACTTGTGCAATATTTATATAATGTGCAACAAAAATGTTTTTATATTTTGTAAAACCTAGTATGTATTAATATTATGTATTTCAAATTTGAACTTGTATAATCATCCTTTGTGTAAACCCAAAAAAAAAAAAAAAAAAAAATCTCAAAAAGTATTTACAATGAAAATAAAGAAAACTATATATTTCAAATAAACCACTAAAAACTAAGGCTTTACTTAAATAGTTAATAGTCATTGTCAGAAATCTACGCCTTTTCCAACTTTAGTTCGTTCAATTTTTCATTAAGTGCATTTTCTTCGTCTTCTTCAAGTTTGAACATTTCCTGAAAAATCGAAATAATATGAAAGCTATTAACAAGAGAAATATGTCTGTCTCTAATTGTATTTACCGGATCGTATATAACTTTAATTATGAGTGAACAACTTGGACATGTGGCCACCTCCTCACCTTCCATGAGTTCTTCCTAGAAATTAAAGTATACACATTTTAAAACACATTAAAAAATATTTGTTTTTTAAGTACATCTAAACGGCTGAATGAGACGTTATTATAGTTAAAAAAAATATAAAATTTTTTTTTTTAAAAAATTTAAAATTTAAAAAAAAAACTTATTAAATTTGTTAAAACTGATTTATTCAGTAAAATACTTAAAATTTTTTTTTTAACTATACTGAACAAGTAATTGAACAGAAGTAATATTGTATTTTTTTGAGACTGCAGGGCATTTAGTAGTCGAAACTACTTGTTTGCATCGTCGGGTCCTTACCTTTGATATCTGAAATCGATCACCACATGGACATGGGTAGTAATACATTTCCTCCTCTTCATCATATTCAAAATCTTCAATTTCTACTTCGTCGTGATACACACTCATTTTCGTATGACGAATTATAATTTATAAATACATAATAAAACAAAAAACTTTAATTAAACAAAACACGTTGCGGGTGATTTACATAGCGCCTAATTTATCTTCTTCTTTAGCAAAAACAGCTGTTTTCAATGAAACTGTCCACCTTTATTATAAACGTAAACAAATTGCAAGCATATAAACAAAAGCAATAGCAAAAAAATAATAATTTATCAAAACAAAATAATATGGCTAACAAGAAATTTAATTATGACGTCAATTTATACGATTTATTGGGAGTGGATCCAGAAGCTGAACAAGCGGAGATTCGAAAAGCGTACCGTAAAAAAGCGCTCGAATGTCATCCGGACAAAAATCCTGACAACCCAAAAGCGGCGGAAAAATTTCATGAGTTATCTAAAGCGTTGGAACTACTGACCGACATAAAAGCTCGATCGGCATATGACAAAGTATTGAAAGCTAAAAAAGCAGCAGAATTACGAGCGCGACAGCAGAATAGCAAACGTCAAAAATTAAAAGCTGAACTGGAGAAGCGTGAACGTGATGCACAACCGCAAAATGATGAATATTCGGTATATAAAAAATGCAGCGATGACATGCAAACACATATTGATCGTTTACGTGACGAAGGATCCAAATTGCTAGAGGAAGAGCAGCTTCTGATGCGTGAACAATTGAAGCGTAATTTGCAAGAGTTCAAGTTTAATAAAGACAAGCCATCCTTAACATTTGATTCATCGCAACATCGCATAAAAATTAAGTGGGAAGCAGATAAACATGACGCAACCAATGGGGGATACTCTGCGGCTAAACTTTCAAACTACTTGAAAAAATATGGAGATATAATAGCACTCGTTGTATCAAAAAAGAACGGAAGTGCAATGGTGGAACTAGGTTCGTTGGAGGCCTGTGAAATGGTGCTGGCATACGAAAAGGGTGATATCAAAAATCCGCTGCATTTGGAATGGGTTACACCACCACAAAATGCAAAACCAACAACTTCAGGAATAGTTAATGATGGTGGCGGTGGAGATTATGAAGATCTAGTTATGCGGAAACTTCGACAGGCAGAGGAACGTAAACGTCTAATTGAGCAAATGCAGAAAGAAGATGAAGAGATCGAATGTTAATTTTAAAGAACCAATAAACATTAAAAATGAAATACACAAATGTATAATTTATTAAACATGAATTTAAAAATGAGAAGAGTGTTAAAGGTTTGGTTTTTCGCAAGTCAAATCAAAGTTTTTGCTGAATGGCAATCAGAGAAGAAGAAATTTCAATGCAATCTAATATATGGAATGAATATGTATTAACAAAATGTTTTCTGCCACGAATATTTGTTTTCGATATATTTGGGAATAACTAAATATTTTAGAGAGCAACAATTTTGACTCTTTGCCATGGAGAAAAAGTTAAGGGAGTTAGAGACTCAAAACTCTTCGCAGAAGGAACAATTGACTCGTTACGAAAAAAGGCTAAAAGGTGATTACAAATATTTTCAATACAAAGTTTTATTAAATATGTATATTACACAATTCAATTAAAATTTTTAGATGTTGTTACCGCCTACAAAGGACTTCTTAAAGAAAAGGAAGCATTGGAGACCAGTTTATCAGCGCTGACC
The DNA here is from genome assembly GCA_018903435.1 of Leucophenga varia. Classification (NCBI taxonomy): domain Eukaryota; kingdom Metazoa; phylum Arthropoda; class Insecta; order Diptera; family Drosophilidae; genus Leucophenga; species Leucophenga varia. Next base: position 1,435,189 of record JAEIFJ010001427.1, read on the forward strand.
AATGCGAGTGCCAGCAAAGATGGAACAAATATTGAAACGGGCGACACAAAGCCACAATTAAAAGATGGCCTTGATGGAATCGAGAGAAGTCTAGAAAATAGCAATTCCAATGCGTCGAACAACGACAATGACGATAAAAGTCAATTGCAAACGCAAATAATTACGTTAATGAATTCATTGGCCACTCTCTCTGCAGAAAAGTCTCGCATGGAGGCATCCTTTCAAGCGGACAAAAAACAGCTGCGTTTACAAATTGCCCAAAAAGAGCAGAATATAAGTGAACAACAAGCAAAGCTGAGGGATCAGATGGAAATTTCGAAGTCGGAAGTGGATGGAATTAAGGCTAAGTGGATTATTGAACGTCAAGAGCGTGAAAAGGAAACCCATAATCAAATGTTGATGATACGTGAACTGCAAAAATTGTATGGAGACGAGAGACATTTAAAGGAAAATATTGAGATGCAATTGAACAATTTCAAGACACAATTTGCTAGTAACGAAGCGGAAAATACGAGATTTCACGACTTACAAATACAGCTCAAGGAAGCTAAAACGCAATTAAAGTTGCTTCAACTTAAAAATAAGCCGGGTGATGAAGCGGCCGACATTGACAGCCTAGCCTTGCTGCAACAAGTACAACAAGAAATGCAACAGTTAAAGGATCAGCATGCCGTCGCAATTAAGAATGAACAGAGAAGAGTATTATGCGCCGAGGAGCAGAGCCGACGTCAGACTGCACTTCATGAGAATCGAGTTGCCAATTTGGAAGGACGTCTTGCTGAGCTGAGTTCAACTGTGGGCACCTATGATCGCTTGCGACAGCAAGATCAGGAAAGTATACAAGCCTTGAAGCAACAACTGCTTGATTTAGAAAACAACGCAACCGTCGTTGGTTCTTCTGCGGAAGTTAATAAGACAGCAAGTCAGAATAATAGTGACATTGGAGCCTTAGTAGACGAAATTGTGCGTTTAAAAAAATTACTTATGCAGGAGAATGAACGTACCGCAAATCCTATTGATTTGAGTAAGATTTTAGCTGTGGGTGCAACCGAGCATAGACAGTGTCAGCGTGATTTACAAGACATGCAACATAATTTGGACACTGCCAATTTGGAAATTGGTGCATTGCGAGAAAAACTTGAAATACAAAAAGCACATATTACAACGCTGCAGGAGAAGGTAAAAGTATTGAATCGTAATATCGATGAAGCAGAAGTTGAACTAAAACAGCAAGGAGAAAAACTTCGTCATGCAGTGAAAACGGAACGTACCAAATGGAAGGACACGCTTTTGGAACGGGAAAATGAAGCCCGCTTTAGGGTTAACGAACTTGAACAGCAACTGCAAAAAGCAACGACAACGTTCGCTGCAGTTGCTAGACGAGAAGGAGCAAGAAATCAAAACATTACAAACATCATTTGAAGTTTTTCACAGCGCTACGCATGGTGGTTTTTCAGCAACGCCATTAATCACTTCTGGGACAGGCAACGTAAGCGAAGGCAATACAGTTTCATCAGATGGTGAAAGTATAGAGGGAGTTTCTGTCGTTACTGCAGTTGAGGGCAATAATAAATTAAAGTTAGGAGCGCGATCAAAGAAGCTTTCTCTCAACGAAAATTGTCACATGCTGCACTATGCTAATGAACTAGCGCGAAAGGACATTGAGATTGCTCAATTACGTAAAGCACGTTCCGCAGCAGAAACCTCTTTGCGAAAAGCTATACAAGAGAAAGTAACTGCTCAGGAAGAGCTTCATGATAAAATAGAATTGCTGGAAGAGCAGGTTGACAGGTACATTAAAATATTAGTGCATAGATATACATTATTACCTTTTTTTTTCTTTATTCTTCAGACTAGAACGTTGCAAAACAAGAGAAGGTGCCAATTTGGAGTATTTAAAGAATGTAATCATTAGCTTTATTGCAACAAAAGATGTTGAGGGCAAAAAACACATGATGAACGCTATTAGCTGTGTACTGCAGTTTACCAGTGCAGAGATACAAATTATTAACGCTGCATTCCAGAAGAAATAGATTTACATATATATATATACAATTGTTTATATTTTCGATTTGTTTAATTATATTTAATCCAACAATTTGTCGATTTCTTAACTAAAACCAGCCACGGGGTATTTTGCAAGATGTTCCTTTAGCACAGCAGGAAACAAAGCCATAAATTTAAAACGACTTCCCATTTGCTGTGGATCAGTCAACATTTCATAGCCAGACTTAATAATGCTTTGGTTTTCAGGTAGGGCATTTGCTAACAATTGCTGTAAATAGAAATTAGAAATCAAAACGGCTTATCACAATATTTACAACTTACTTTCAGTCTAACATCGCCCTCCATTCGCTTTAGAAATACACCCTGCTCAACAGGACCATAGCAAACAGTTTGAGTTTCTGAACGAGCCGCATATTGAACGCGCTTAAAATCAACATCTGCTGTTAAGTCGGCAGTGCCAGGTTCTACAAGTGGGTCATGCAGTTTATGATCTTTGAATGCTCTAAAAGAATCAGACTTCTCTCCAAAATCTCCGTAATCCATAATCAGAGCAACGCCACCATCACTTTCAATGCGATCTGCAAGCTGATTAACAATTCGTTCCGTTTCAATTGAGTACTCTAAACACTCGCGGGTATCATGCGGCAAAGCTTTATACATTTTGAAATTGGAGTTTGCGATTTTGATAATACAAAACGAAATTTATTCACATTAGAATTTACTTCATCCACATCGACAAGTATTTCATGCCAGAGACCATCGGCAAGCTGCAATTTATGTATGGGCAAAGCATCGAAAAACTCATGTGCCAAGATTAGCGAAAATTGACCACGTGGTACATCTTCTAGCCGTTTGTGCCAATACGCCTTAGTTCCTGTTGCCGTAGTACCCATTTGGTAATACTGTAGTGAATCATCCTCTAGAGTCTCATGTTTATAGCAAAAACTCTGCGCCTGCGTTTTGCTTAAAAACGGGCTGATCTCAACAAGGTGCATAGAGAATTCAGCGCCTAGTTTAAATTTAGTGAGCACTTTAAGTACATCACGTGCTAAAGTACCCCGGCCCGGGCCAAGTTCGACCAGTTGAAATGGTGTTGGACTGCCAAGTTTTCGCCATTCATTTAGTAGCCAAATTCCTACTAGCTGTAAAGATAAATTACCTTTTAATATATGCACATACATATATTTCATTACAAAAATAATTTGCGCACTTCTCCAAAGATTTGCGATATTTCCGGTGAAGTTATAAAGTCTCCCTGTCGACCAAACACATCTTTTTTTCATATAATACCCGGATAGAGGATTTGTAAGCACCTCACGCATGTACTCTGCGACCGTAATGGGACCAGTTGCCAATATTTTGCCTTTTAACTGTTTGCTTAGGTTACGCGGATTGTGCTCAGAATCGGCTTCCACCTTTGGAGCTGTAAGTTTTTTACTGATTTTTGTCAGATCAGGTCGTCGAACAGACTTGTAACTATAACATCGTCTGCCAATACTAAGTAAACAGGAAAAATTCTTCATATTTACCAAACAAAACTAAGTTATGACTGTTATAAAACCTAAACATATAAAAAAAAAACCCGCGCTGCCAACTGTAATGTCTAAAACAGCTGTTTGCTTAGCTTGATTTAAATTTCAACGTTCTGTCTGTTCATATCAATCAGACATTCACGCGCGCGCCTACTTCAATAGTGATATAAATTGGAACATTATGTCCTCTGAACAAAGTTCTTCTACTTCAGAAGAAGAATTGGAACACTTATCCTCACAATTCGAAAGCAATGCGCGTATTTCTTTTGCTGATAGTACTCGTAATTCAACAAATGAAAACACTCGCCCAGTGGAAACCAGCGAAAGTCGACGCAGAAAGAGCCATAGACCCATATCAGTACGACAACGTAATCAAAAATTCGCAAAAGAAGTGCGCCGACTTTGTGACTCCAAGAGTAAATATTATTTGTCTAATAAAAAAAAAAAACAATATAAAGTATTTTTATTTCTTTTAGAAACCATGGTCCCTCGTTTGCCCTTTTCGCGGCTAGTCAGAGATCTTATGATGCAGCACTCCAGTGAAGTAAATCGTATTACTCCAGCAGCACTGGGAGCACTACAGGAGTCTTGTGAAATGTATATGACTCAGCATTTGTCCGACGCTTATCTTTTGTCCTTGCATTGTGGAAGAGTTACGCTAATGATTCGCGATTTACAATTGTTGCAATATCTTTATAGTCGCCATGGCGGTTAGGCATGGTCAAGTTATATTTTATGTTTAAGTGTTAAAAGATAATAAAATTGCTACTCTTGTAGAGTATTTTATAGTTTTTTTTTTTTTTATTTCGTCCAAGAATTCGTATTACTTTTTTGTCAAAAATACCGATTTTTATAAATCTGGTCTAATGTTGTATGAACCAAAGGAATAAAGACATGTGAATGACAAATAATTATTCACCCCATCGAAGAAGTCGATGATGGCTGTAGATAGGACGTACTAAATTATTTAAGATTTTAATTTAATAAAATTAAATTTCAAATTGTTTGACTATGTATTCAATCTGCAGAACTTGTGGAGAAGTGTTAAATAATATTCATGCTATAAGTCTTTATGAAGACAGGATATTGATGCAACAAATTGAATTGTTAACTGGCTTAGTGGTTAGTGTTAAGAATATCAATTATTTAATATTATATTTGACATTTGTTTATTACAGTTTGAGCAACTAGAAAACTTGCCATCTCATGTATGTGTCCACTGTCAACAAGATTTGAATGATGCAATAAATTTTCGTGAACGTTGTATTAAAACGCAAAAACAATTGAAGATAAAAACCAATGATGACACTGAACGAGATGTTAATGTATATAAAGTAGTATTCGTTGATGAAACTACCATTGAGTTAAAAGAAATTAATGAAAATAGGCTAATTGATGTCCAAGTTGACAACTTAAGTGTAAAGGATTGGACAAACCCAGCTGAACGTGTAAGTCAAGAGGAACGAAATTGGTTAATCCGTGAAGAATTTGAGGAGGATAGTACATTGGAAAAAAGTAATGTACAACAAGTAAAAAAGCAAACACCAAAAATTACATATGTGAAAAGTGCGAAAAACACTTTATCAATTCAAGCAATTTTAAGCTTCACATGTTGCGCCACGATGGAACCAAGAATTATGAGTGTAAAATTTGTAAAAAAAAATTCTATGCACGTCATTTTTTACTTAAGCACAAACGGAAACACGGAAATGAGCGCCCATATCCTTGTAGATATTGCGAAACTAAATTTCGCAGTTGGAGCAATCGAATAGATCATGAAAGGTTAGCTGGAATGTTTAATTAAATTTAATAATTGTTAATAAATTTATTGTAGGAAACATACCAATGAACGACCATATAAATGTCAACACTGCGAAAAAAGTTTTCACACTTCATCTACGCGTAACGACCATGAATTAGTACACACCAAAATACGAAACTTTAAGTAAGTTAAAAGCAAAAAAAATAATAGTAATTGTTGAATAATTCTATACATAATTTTAGTTGTGAAATCTGTAATCAATGGTTTCTTCGACGAACGCATTTGCATAAACATTTTAGCTCCAAAACTCACAGGCAAAATGAATCGGAGAAAGTTTCTTAACTTCGTAGTAACGTTTCTTAAATATTATGATCATGTATTTTTTATTTTTATTTTTATGATGAGCTATCTGATGAAAATATAGTACAAAAATTGGTTTTTAATATCCAAAATTTAGTGAATTTCTCAAAGATCATTTATTTTTTGTCTTTAGTAAGCACTCATGATGTGCTTTCGACTTAAAATGCGCCTTAAGTGACTTTCTTGCCAGGAACCACTTGTCGCAAATATCACAACTGAAAAATTTTTATATGTACCTTATTAATTTATATACATGTGTATGCAAATAATACTTACTGAAAATTACGCACCCCAGTATGTACCAGCTGGTGCTCCTTTTCTTGTTCCTTGGTTCGAAAAGATTTTTCACAAGTAGCACATTTAAAAGGTCGCTCATTTGTGTGTATTCTTCGAAAGAAAAAATCAATAGTGTAAAATACAATATAAAAACTAAGTTACAAATACGAACCTTTCATGTTTAATTTTGTCTTTGCTATAGTTGAATGGTTTTTGACAGTACTGACACCTGTACAGCGGAATTCCCGAGTGCGCTATCATTTTATGGCGCCGTAAAAGGTGTGATGTATAAAATCTCTTTTTGCAATCGTCGCATTCATAGTTCTTGATTCCTGTATGGCGTAGTATATGCAATTTAAAATTACTTGGATCGGTAAAATGTCGGCCACACTGGTCACAAATGCAATCGCGCATTCGTTGTAAGCGATGCATTTCTACGGCTTCTTCCTGCGATAATTTACGCCAATTTATAGTTGGCCTTTTTCGGTATTTCGCATATTTTGCAGAACTGGCATATCGAATAGCCTGCAGTTTAGCTGTAGCAGATGCAACTACGGTACTATGTTTTGTTGTTGGAGATCCTAACTGATTGTTGAGCTTTTTGTGATGCAGGCGCTTCTATAATTTTTCTTTCTGCAGATTTTAATATTGATTGTACACCGTATGTTGGGCGCTCTTTTTCAAAATCCAAACTTAGAATGTCATTATCCTTTTCAAGTTTTGTCGAATAACTTTGTTTCGGTTCAGGTTTTATTTCTTCCATACCGTATTCCAAACTGTTAGTTTCGTTTTCATCACAATATGGATCCCATGTTTCTTCATCGTTTCTATGAATATCACCAATCTCAACTATAAGTTCTTCTTTATAGTTTTGGTAATCTCCGTCACAACCATCTTGAGTGTTTGACATGGTTAGAGGGTCGTGTACCGAAGAATCTGGCTCAGTAATGAACATTTTTTTACGTAGCATAACTTGCGTACGAACGCATCGTTCCCGAAATGTGGCCGCCACATTTAAATCCTGCTCGCAGCAGATGCAAATATATGATGGCCAGTATGATTCTTCAGTCAACTTAAACAAAAAAAAAAATCAAAATATTTTTGTTTCTCTGCTTTGGATTTTTTACATCAGATTGTCAATAGCTTACCCATTCTCCTGTGATTATCTCGATATGCCGAACAAAATCCTCTGTTGCTGAATCAAATAAATGTTTGGCAACCGTACCCTTGGTAGTCTCTCCACAAATTCGACAATATTCCAACATTTTATAAAATCACGATTTTTATGTTTAATAATTTTTATGTTTAAAAATGTCTGAGTTTAAACAACCAATAAACAAAACTTAAAAACATATGTGTGTAAGTTCATGGTGAATGTCAAACGAATAAATTGAAAAAGTGAATGACATTTCAATGCTGCATTAACACTGGCTTCGAAAAGAAACTGAATTCACACCGGTCAGAAAATTAACACACCATCTTTCCCAATTCTTCATATTTCATTACAAAAAAATAAAACAATGAATTTGTTTTTAAACATTTGGTTTATTTATTTTTTAACCCTGAAATATATGTAAGTAAATGCATAACTACATGGTAAAAAGGAAAATCGGTTGTAGATGGGGATTCCTATGTAATGTTTTCATCATTACTCAAGCGAAGTGCATCCACTTTTTTCAAATGTGACTTTGATTTATAATGCATTATCAAACGATGCCGTATCATAAATGTTCGGTTACACGTAATACACCTAAACCATTAAAATATATATTAAACAAAAAAAGTTATTATAAATTAAGCGTACTTATTTTTAACTTACTCATATTTTCCAATGCCTTTATGAGATGCCTCGTGTAGTTCTAGTGACTCAGTTGAAGCAAATTCTTTGCCACAGAAGTTGCAAGAATATGGTGGCGGATTAGTGTGTTTACTATAAATGAAAAAAACAAAAAAAAAAAAAGATAAATTGAATAAGCTTTCCGTTTTTTTTTGTTTCTCCCATACATTTCGTGTTTGTTTCTGTGAGATCGGCTCCGAAAAGTTTCATCACAAGTTCGGCATGAATATGGTCGCAAGTCAGTGTGTCGAACTAAATGTTCCTTCAAGTGACGGTTCGTTAAAAATTGTTTTGAACATTGGATGCATTCAAATTTTTTTATGTTATGTAATAACTTGTGCTCTTTTTAAAGACATAACACTTTCAAAATGCTTGCCACACACAGTACAATTTGTATTCCTTGCTACGGGTTTACGTTTTCTCGTCGTCAAAATAGATTCAGTCATTTTAATTGAATTTTCATCAAAGCTTTCTTTAAATGTTGCAGGTAAATTTGTTGCAATATCTCTTGATGTTGCATTTGAAGTACCGTTAGAAATAATATCTAATTCATCTTTTCGCATACCAGGTACTGTTTTATTATGATTGTTATCGTTATTTTTTAATTCTGTATGAGTGCAATTATCATTTTCTTCAAGCTCATTGTCTATTTTTCCTTTTTCCAGTTTTTCATTCTCCAATTCAAGTGCTTCATTTTCTTCAAAAAGTGTTTCAATCTCCTCTAATAGAAGCGGGTCCGTGTCAATTATTTTTTTTTGCTGTTCGGAATTATAAAGTTTACGCCGCTGCTGCAACTGTTCGTGCCTCACTTGGTATTTATTTTGCATCTCTATGCAGCGCTCACGAAATCGTATTGCCTGGTTAATATCTCGAGTACAATATGCACAAACGTAGACGGGCATATCATCATTAAATGCCAACTAAGTTGATAATAAAAATTAGACTGAACTAAATAATTTTGTATTTTCTTACCCAAAGTCCGGTTAAAGCTTCAATGCGATGTAAAAGGGTATGTTTTGTGTCTTTATAAAGATGGGTGGCGTATGAGCTCCTGGTCTCTTCACCACACGTTCTACAAACATTTGTTTTCATATTTTAATTTGTGTTACTCCATAGCGAAAGAAATTATTTGGCTGACTCTTGGATATTTGAGTATAATGCCAGAACAATATATTTTAATTTTAAATGCATTTATTTTGTTGTATATGCTTTAAGCAACAAATACAAATTTGCTTAAAATATGTTAAACCACTGTGATTGTCAAAAACCTTAATTCAAGAGGAAGATAGTAAACAACTAACAAGATAGTATGTATAATAAAGTGGTTGTCACTGATTCTTATCCTCGTATCACACATTTTGCTCGTGCTTGTGTCAGCACAAACTATAAAAAAATTTTCAATAACAATGTCATCGTTCTTTAATTGTTCATCATATTTTATTCTTAAAAAAATTGTTTTTTTTACCAATATTTATAAGATTTCAAGAAGATATTTATACAATATTTGTAGCCTTTAAATTGAAATCTTCCGCTTTGGTTGCTGTATTCATTATTTTTGCAGTTTCCTCGTTTTGCTTGTGTATTGCGGATTTAAAGTGCGTGACAAGATTTTTATAATGTGAAAATGCACGATTACATACCTCACACCTATCAATCAAATAAATAGAGAAGTAATAAATAAATTATTATAAAAAATAACCATAATATAAAAAATACCAACCGATGCGCTCTTTCTCCAGAGTGTAAAACTAAATGAATCCGCAATTTAGAGTTTGCCGTAAAACTCTTTTCACAAATTGTACACTTAAAGGGTCTTATATTGTTGTGCATTCGCTCATGAAGCAAACGAAGAGAATGATCCAAAAAGCGTCTGTCGCAATGCCGACAAGGGTAGGGCAATATACCTGTATGTTTTAGCATATGTCTTCGGAGGCTACGAATTGCGTTAAACTTTTCCGGACATTTTCTAGAAAGACAAAGAATTGGATTAGTGATTTTACTTACTAAAGTCCATTATTCTTACTCACTCGCATGCATATGGATTTTCACCCTTGTGCTTATTAACATGTGCTTTAAAGAGATCACTTTTACTATAGGGTTTACCACATAGTTCGCAAATATATTTAGGTTTTTCAATTTTTTGTTTTAGTTCAGAATTCTTATTTATTTTCTCATTTATCGTATTGTTGAATGTATTTGATATATTCTTTTGTTTTATTTGAGTACGATCTGTTAATTTGGAGCCTGGTTTTTTATTTGCTCCGCATATATTTTTCGAGTCTCTGGTTCTGTACATAACAGTTGTAGCATTATAATTTATTGAATCGTCTATAGAATTTTTGAAAACATTCTTATCATTGAAACTCGGAAGATCATTAACTAGTACCTCTCTTTTCGGAAGCAAACTATCTGGCTTTGGAGACGTTGCCTTAAATAAACTGCGTAAACAATTTTTTTCACCATTTAATTCATTAAAGTCATTATTCATTTCTAAGTTCAAAAGATTTTTTTTTTCTATGAAAGATGTGTTGTTTTGTTGTAAATCATTTCCAATACTTTGTATATTAAGCGGATCGTGTTGTACTGATTTTGCATTTGGACTAATTGGTGCTTGCATATCAATATCAAAATTCTTACTTTGTTTCTGAAATTTGTGTTGTATATTTATACAGCGTTCTCGAAATCGTATAGCCTGTTTTATGTCTAGAGAGCAGTATGAACAGACGTATACTGGCATATCATCCTTAAAGGTCAGCTAAAAATTGATACGACAAAAACAATAAAATTGATATTGTCAATTCGTATTTTCTTACCCAAAGTCCGGTTATCTCTTCAATTTGATGCAATAGGATTTTATTTGTATCTTTGTAAAGATGGGTGGCGTATGAGCTACTTGTCTCTTCGCCACACGTTCTACAAATATCGCTAACACTCATTTTGTTTAATTAAACAATTCTTTTTTTGCTTTTTTATTTCTTTGATTTTATTAAACTGAAAGAAAATTATATTTCGAGCATATAAGCATTAGTTTTGACAGCTGTTCAACTTTTGTGCATGGCAAAATAAAACATATGTAAACATATAGTATTTGCTTATCAGCTGTTCAATCAAAATTTTTATTTATGTGCTATTTACAACATTGAGGCATTTAGTTAAACATTTTTAAAATAAATCTCTCGCTGCGGAGCAACACAAAACTAGCCTAGAGAAAAGTGTACAAATGTGTGAAAGGTGCAGAGTTTGTGGTGAAACTACACATGGAACTGCTGCAAAAGACATATTTGATCCGTCAAACCATGTACTTGTAAATCAAATCGAGTTACTCACGGGTGAAAGGGTAAATTTGTTTATTAACATCTTAAAGGCTGACTTACATTATATTTTCTTTTACTTTTATAGTTACACTATATGCATACTCTACCAAATCTTATATGCATTTGCTGTGAAACCGACTTGCACGTGGCTGCATCGTTTCGTGATCGATGTATAGCGACACAACATCAATTGAGGGCAAAGCAAAACGAATCATCCATAGAAAACGAACTGCTAAGCCCAGAACTTACAGAAGAGCCAAAGACTACCTGCTCAAATAGAAGCATCAGTTCCCAAGCATCAGCTTCAAAAACGACACATTCGTTTTCAGTAATCAACACTGACTTTGAGCATGATATGCTTCTTGATATGAGCGATTATGACGAAGATTTCAATGATGATGATATTGAATTGCATAGTATACATGAAGAAGATAGCGTCATTGTCTCAGAAAAACGATTCACTTTTAAGGATGAAATCGACAACAGTATCGAACGTCATGAAATGGATGAAACTAAATCAAGTTCATTGTTAGCCTCGAGTTCTGGAGAAAAAAATCAAAAGAAAATTCCTTTTCAAAGTTCAAAAATGTTGATTAAACCGAAACGAAAGTTTATAAATTGGCGTAACTATACCGAAGAGGAGGAAATTATGTTAAAGCGCCAAATGAGACGTCGAGATTATATTTGTGACCAGTGTGGTCGTCATTTCAACGACGGAGGCAATTTGAAATTGCATTTATTAAGGCACTCCGGCGTTAAAAATTTCAAATGCATTACATGCGGCCAACAGTTTTATACTGTAAATCTATTAAAAACTCACGAGAGAACACACACTGGAATCTTGCTTTACAGCTGCCAGTATTGCGGGAAGAAGTTTGCAAGCAGTCAAAACAAATTAAACCACGAACGGTTAGTAAAATTTTATATCATACGAATGGTTCACTTATACATAATATGTATATTTTTGTTTTATTTCTTTTAGTCGACATCGAGGTGATCGTCGCTACCCTTGCAAATTATGTGACAAGTCTTTTTATACATCTGGTAAACTTTATGAACATCAACTGGTCCATACGCAAACAAGAAATTTTTAGTAAGTCTATATACAAAACAATATTAAACAATTAAAGAAATTTCGTTAAATATATATTTTATTTCATTGCAGTTGTGAAGTATGTGACAAAAGATTTTTGTGCCGCAAAAATTTGATAGCCCACAACAAATCCAAATTTCATAAAAATAATATTAAATAAATCTTAGAGTTTTTATAAAAGAACTAAAAAAAATAATAGAGTTTATTTGGTTCATATGCTCATGGAGAAAACGAAACGTTAAGCATTAGTTTGCATAATATACGGGATATATACGCTCGCCTGATCTTGGTAGCTAAAAGCTATGGACACACTAAAATGGGTATGGAGCTGTCTCCACTGCCTCCACACAACTTGCGAAATATCAAGAATATGTGCCCAAAAACAATCGGAAAACTACCTACCTAAATATGAAACAAACTGCATCGATATTTGCGTTTAAAATAAATTTGTCGGTATGCTACTTTTTGCTAACACTGTACAATAAATGTACAATCACAAAGAGACGGCTACAATGACAATGTTATTCCAGTTCAGAATCCAAACTTAAGATAAATAATAAAATGTTTGAAAATTGTAGAGTTTGCAACGAATCTGTTGAAGACTGTTTTGCTATTAACCTATTTGCACCGGAATATGATGTACTTGTAAATAACATAAAGCTGCTCACTGGCGAATGGGTAAAGTTTATAATGAATTGACTAATTGTATATAAATGTATATAAATGTTATACTATCTTCATTACACCTGCCACACATAGTGTGGAGGGTATTTTCGTGTTGGCAGAAAGTTTGTAACACATTAAAGGTGACATCGTACCCTATAAAGTATGTATATTCTTGATCAGCACGATGAAAAGAGTCGATGTAGCCAAGTCCGTCTGTCTGTCTGTATTTATGCGATTCATTCGCTTAGTTTTAAACCTTACCACCCATTTTCAAAAATTTTTTTTTCTCCAAGCCACCCCTTTATCAAATTTTACCTAAGATATTCGGTTCCACCGAAGTTAACGTTTTTTTCTTGTTTTAGTTGAAAATTGAAGCAAATCTCCCAACCCATATCTGCATTTGCTGTGAAACTGACTTAAATGATGCAACAGCTTTCCGCGAACGTTGTATTGCTACTCAGATTGCACTAAAAACTAAACAAAAAGGAGAGCAGAACTGCATCGAATTGGAGCATAACAAGCTTCTTGATATGAGCGATTATGACGAAGATTTCAATGACAATGATATTGAATTACATAGTATACACGAAGAAGATATAAGTAACAAGGACTTAGAAGAATCATTTATAGATGAAATTCATTTGGCTGATAAAGACATTAAATCAGCTTCTTCGCCCCTAGCAAAAAAATATAAAAAAGAAATTCAAACCCAAACGAAGATTATTAAACCAAGACGAAAGTACATTAACTGGCGTAATTATACCGAAGAGGAGGAAAATGAGCTAAAACGTGTATTGAGACGACGAAATTGTATATGTGATCAGTGTGGTCGTCAGTTCAACGATTTAAGCACTTTAAAATTGCATATATTAAGACACACTGGAATTAAGAAATTTAAATGTACAATTTGTAATCAACTTTTTTACACTCCAAATCTATTGAAGCAACACGAAAAAACACATTTGGGAATATCGTTTTATAGCTGCAAATACTGTGACAAAAAATTTAGATACCGAAAAGGTAGATTGGAACACGAACGGTTAGTATAAAAACTAATAATAGTAAAAATACTTTAATTTTGGCGTTTTTAGTCGTCATCGCGGTGAACGTTTTTATGATTGCAAACTATGTGACAAGTCTTTTTATACAGCTAATATACTTCAACAACATCAGTTAGTACACACGCAAATACGGAATTTTTAGTAAGTCAAAATTTCATTGAGCAGACTAAAGTTTTGTTTAAAGCTTTTTTTTATACATACAGTTTTTCACAGCTTAAATGATGCACTCTTTTTATAAAAGTTCGAACCGCTCTATCTTCGAAACAACGCAATATATCATTATTGTAGGGTGTTTTATGTGTTGAGTCTTTGATATTCTTATGCATAACAGACGATAGTCTCGGAATGAGTCCCAAGTGCAAGGCAGGAATTTTGAACGGTCGCTGTCTAATGCCACCTCCGGTACTATCACCTGATGTTGTTATCATTCAAAATTTATATACTTTGCTAGACAATTCCATCTGTAAACCCATATCTAGCCAGGATTACCTAAAATATGAATTATTATAGGAATGTGCCAAATCAAAGTCTGGAAGACCAAAAAATTGGTGAAATCAATACCAAATGGTGTGTCACCTGTTGTAAACAATATAGGCTATCGTACTAAACTAGTGTTGGCAAAAATAGGGATTTTTGATTAGCAGTATCTTTAGCGACTGCGACTTGAAAATCGTAGTGACAGCAAACAGTGATAAAAGCGCAGTTCGCAAAAAGCCATCAGCGATTACTGAAAAGGTTCACTGTTCGCCAATATATACACAAACCGCTAACTGAACTGTTTCGCTATACCAACATAACAAACCGCCTTTGTTTTAAATTATTGAAATATAAAACATTGATTTTATTTTTTAAAATTGATATTGCACACAAAATAATATTAAAAATATATTTCCTATTAATATGCTTGTTGCCATTGCGTTTACACCATTCAATCGTTTCAATAGACCGCGATTTCAGTGTATTGCACGTTTTGGCGAATCAAGTGTCTGGCAAATGTACCAACGAATCTGTACAGGTTCGGTTTTTAAACGGATATGATCGATTTGCGAAGTGTGATAAATCACTGATAAATTAAGAGTTTCAATGTTCCTTGACATATTCACTGAGAAACAAAAAATCGCACATCACTATTTTCACTCGCTGAGCGATATTGCGATATTTAAGTCACTGTGAAAAAATCACAGAAGGTGATTTTTTTTTGACAACACTATACTAAACCATAAAAACAACCTAAAATATTAAAATTCATTTTTTTCAAAGACTAAAGTCATGTGCATCAAATAAGCTGTGACAAAAATTTTAACACTAATCTAATTTTAAATAAAACAAATAGAGACAGAAAAATATATCTAAAAAATGGCGTTTCACGATATTTTATATAATGCGTTGTTTCCAAAATTGAGCGGTTCCAACTTTTTTTAAGAAGATTGCATTATTTAAGCAGTGAACCACTGCAGTTGCATAAATAAAATTAGTTAAAAACTTACAGCCGTTAAAAAAAATATATATATATATATATAAATATATAAAATAATATTTAGTAAATATTTTTCTTTTTAGTTGTGAAACATGTGACAAAAGATTTCTCAGTCGAAAAAATTTAGTGGCTCATTATAAGTCCAAATTTCACAAAGAAAATGAATCAAACCAATTACTAGAAGTTAAGTGACTACAAACAACTTTCTATTTAGTATAAACTTTAATTTACTTAATTTAATAAAATACGCTAATTAACAATAAATAAAAAAACTGTTACAGAAATATACAGTTAGAGAAATTAAAAATAATATACATATAAATAAAGAGAAAGTGGGGAGGTAGGTATTAAATTTAATTTAGTCTACATACACTTTTTTATAACACCGTATCAAAGATTTTTTTTTTTTCTTTGCCAGAATACTCTACTCTCAATCACAATGAAACGGCGTCACTGTTTTCTTTTCCATCGCCAAATAAAATAATAATAAATAAATAAATAAAAAAAATTATATTAAAATGTCGGAGAAGTGTAGAATTTGCAGCGAAACAACGCATGGCACTGTTGCAAAGGACTTATTCGAACCCGCGAATGATATATTTATAAATCAAATCGAATTACTTACTGGGGAGTGGGTAAAAATAACAAATAAGTTTTATGGCGTCTGTTTAGCCCCGCTAAAGTCTTTTTTTTTTTTTTTTTAGTTAAAACATGATGCAAATCTACCTACGCATATCTGCATTTGCTGTGAAACCGACCTTAACGTCGCCGCAGCCTTCCGCGAGCGTTGCATTGCTACTCAAAAGGAATTTAGATATCAGCAACAAAGATTACATCCGACTAAAGTAGACCCACTAAATTTAGTTGTAGAAACATCACCGAATTTTTCTGAAGTGAAAGACGAGCTGAGCGATAGCGAATATGATGAGTTTGAGGATAATTTCGAATTGCACAGCCTTGATGAAGATACATTACAGAATGATTTGGATGAGAATGAGCAGTTTATGAAAGTTGAATATGTAGACAGTGAAACTAAGATTCTGAATAATTCACCAAAGAAACAGTTTTTGGAAGATAACCCTTCGATAAAAATGCCAATTATTGGAAGGCTCTCGTTTGAAAGCCTTAAGCAACAACCTCGTAAGAAGTACATAAGATGGAAGGACCTCACCCAGGAACAAGCTAAAGAACTCAAACGTTTGAAGAGACAACGTGACTGTGTGTGTGATCAATGTGGTCGACATTTTAATGACTCAAGTAATTTAAAACTGCATTTATTGAGGCATACCGGTGTCAAAAACTTTAAGTGCAGTACCTGCGGCCAGCTATTTTATACGTCACATTTATTGCGGCGGCACGAACGGCTACACACTGGATTACCACTTTATAGTTGCCAGTACTGCGATAAAACATTTAAGTATCCAAATAGCAAATTGGATCATGAAAGGTTAGTATAATATATGTATGTATGTATATCTCGTTTATACGTGTAGTTTACCTTGAAATAATTTCGTGAATAGTTATCTAGTAAACACTTTTTTATCTTATTTTAGATGGCATCGAGACGAGCGTCCATTTGAATGCACAAATTGCGAAAAAGCATTCCGTACAAGCAAAGGACTCAGAGACCATCAGTTAGTTCATACCAAAGTACGGAACTATCAGTATGTATTATTTTTAAAAAAAAAAATCCAATTTAATAGAGAAATTTACAACAAATGTATTTTTTTATTTATTTAAAGCTGCGATGTTTGCGGTAAATGGTTTCTGCAGCGTAAAAATTTATTGGCTCACAACAAATCGAAATTCCACAAAGAAAATCTGGAAAAACAATCAGAAATAGATTAATGAATAGCTATTTGATAATTTATATTAAAGTAATTAAAAATTTTGTGGTTTGTTTTGTTCAAATAACAACCTTAATTGCATGTTATATTTAAAAATGAATGCTAAAAATACAAGAATAATATTAATATAATAATAAAATTTGATTCGTTGTCTATTTGTATAGGCAATCAATTGTTTATTTGTTATATATGTACATTCTATATATAAAAAAGGACAATCACAGTTAGCGACAACACAATGTTCTTATCAGTTAAAGAAAACAACGAATTAAAATGTGATCTTTTTTATACAAAAAAGTAAAGTAAATAGTAGAATGAACTGTCATTCAAAACAAGTGTGACTAACTTAAACCGGCAATTGCAAAAACACAATTGTTTTACGCAAATATTTTTTGTGGGGAATTTTAAAGTTGCAGCCGATAATCACACTGCGACTCTTTCTGTCAACACTATTATCAATAAACAGTATGCAACAGCTGTTTCCTATTAAGAAACTAAATAATAAAAATTATTTAGTTTTTGTTTAAATCTTTACTGGTCGATACAGGAGCAACATTATCAAACAAACTACAATAAGAAAAAAGTTATGCCTCCTACGGAGAAAATGCGTCCCTGCGAAAGAAGTGAACAAATGTATATACGACAAAGCAGCAAAAGTTATGAGCATCGAGATTCACAGGCTACTGCTATGTCTGTAGATTATAATGGTGAATGGGTTTTATTAGCAGGCAGACAAACTTTAGCGCTGCAGCGTCTTGGGCACGAGGAAGATGGTACACTAAAAATTTCACTTCGAAAGTACATTAGCAACTCAAAGTATGAAGTATCAGCAGCTGAGTTCGCAATCTGTCCTAGTAGACAGGAATTTTGTGCCATAGCGGTAATATGTCACATAATATACATACATATGAATACATAACTTTTTGTTAAAAATACCTTTAACGACTCTTAATTTAGACTAGCCATATTGTGGATATTGTTACTTGGGGCACCGCAGAACCACGTCAATTTCATTCACTACGCGGCCATACAAGAAATATTACGGATATAGACTGGCATAGTAAGAACCCAAATCTTCTTGTTAGCTGTTCCATAGATACATTTTCACACATTTGGGACTTGCGTGAGCCACGGAAGCCATCTTTATCTCTCAGCGCAGTGTGCATGTCGGGTGCTACACAAGTCGGGTTTAATCGCGTTTCCGGAAATCTTTTAGCAGCAGCCCATGATGGTGATTTACGTATTTTTGACATACGCAAAGGCTCGTCTCCGATACATTACATTACAGCTCATTTGAGTCGTGTTCATGGAATTAATTGGAGTCACCGAAGAGAAACTTGTTTGGCCACCGCAAGCCAAGATGGAACAGTCAAGTACTTTGATGTAAACAATCCTAGACGTGCGGAGAAGATTATAACCACTTCTTCGCCGGTTTGGCGTGCACGTTATACGGTGAGTGAATAATATTTTTAAATATAAATCCAAATTTTAAAATATTTATTTTTCTTTTTAAGCCCATAGGTAATGGGTTGGTCAGTATTGTTGTTCCTCATTTGGGTCGCGGCGAAAATAGTCTACTTCTTTGGAGCAACAGTAAACAGACTGATCCTGTTTGTTCCTTCGTGGGTCATACAGATGTTATTTTAGATTTTGCATGGCGACCGAATCGAGACAATTTATCTGAAATTGTACGTTTCATCTTGTACTAGCAATTATCATAACAAATAATTATTATAATTTCTTGCTTTCAAGGAACTAGTTACTTGGTCTAGAGATCGGACCTTGCGCGTGTGGAAAATAGATGAATTGATGTTAAAGTTGTGCGAACCATCACAAGACAATGAGACAAAAAGATATGAAGATCTATCAGTAGAAACAGTTTTGTCACAGCCTTCTAAAATTTTACAAACCCCATGTGCTTCTTTGCCAATACAAACAGCAACACTTCAGGTTTCAAGTTATACTTGCTCTCCCCCGGCACCTCGACTTTCCTATCGCAAAGATGATGTACATATAGCACGATCGCTTACTGATCAACCAACATGTTCGCTCCATCATGAATTCTCTTTATTGAATACAAATATTCCACATGTGGAAGTGGATCTATTGGATGCTATTAAACGGTATGCCGTTTTTAAGATTTCTGCCGGCGGATACGTTGCCATATTACAAGTTACATTTCCAACCGAATATCCTTCTCCGAATGTTGTTCCAGATTTTATTTTTTGCCAGGGTACTACATTGGTGGAACAGCATTCACCTCTATTAATGAAAGTGTTAAAAACAAATGCTTTACAAAGAGTAAAAAAATCACGAACATGCCTAGAACAGTGTTTGCGATCATTGGTAACAGCAATGAAGAAAAGTATTGGTGGCGATAAAACGCAATTGCGGTTACAATCACCTCGCTTAGAAGGGGCGCTCAGTGGAGCTTTACAGGACGCTTGTATTCCTTTTCCACGCACTTCTGCAGTAAAGTTTAACGCAGTTGGAAAGTTAGTTACATTTGCCCAAGTTCTAAACACAAAACGTCTTACACTCCGCAATCAACACATAACACCGCGAACATTATCCGCTATCAATCTGCTTGGAAATGTAATGGGTCCACAACCAGTTCTCTATGCACAACGGGATCCTAATACATCGTTTTATTTACAAGATCGTATAAACCCAAAGCACATGAAAAATCGTTCTGTTCAAAAAACAACTTGTTCTGCACCAATAGTCAATATATATGATACCACTCGTCTGCTTAACATTAGTCGAAAAATGGCCGAGTCTATATCACTCGATAAACATGATATAATAAACACTACGCGTTACAATAAAGAGATCTGTGAAACTTACGGACGTTATGATCTGGTACCAATATGGCTTCTGGCTGAAATGATTGCTACACCCAGCATTCCAAATGATTCTAGGTATGAAATGCTCTATAAGGATCCTTTCAAGAAGTTCTTACTTGAAGCGCTTATAATGCATTTTGCCACATCTGGAGATCTGCAGACAGCAGTTATTTTAGCTTGCATATTTCACAAGTCTTCCGGTGGTAGCCACGATGGAGATAATCTTCATGCAAACACGCCGCAAAATAAATTGCCGCCTCAATTGACGCCAAAATCATCCCCTTACCATACTGTACTACCGCTAGATTTTAAGGCGGCACATCACGTACGTACTGCAACGTCAAACGTAAGCCTTCCAATGAAACAATTGCGGAGTAATTCCTGGTCTGATTCCTTGGATTGGGTTGATGTTAAATTATTTCCAGCTGAGACAACGTGTTCTTTAATACGTCGATCCAAAATGCCGTTATTTGATAATTTCAAGAGGGTTTATTCAGAGATTTTATTTGGTTGGCAATTGCTTTCGAAACGAGCGTTGATAATGAAGCATACAATGTATTCTAAGGAACTTTTACCACAAGGAGTAGAGTTTATAACCGAATGTGCAAATTGCTATAAGCCACGTCGAACACCTTCTTGTAGTCTCTGCCAGCGTCCAGTCCTATATTGCAGTTTGTGTAAGCTGCCTGTAAAGGGGAGTGCGAATGCTTGTCTGGATTGTGGTCATGGAGGTCACGTGGAACACTTACTTAAATGGTTTAAGGTTTGTATATAAATTTTGATGAAATCGAAATTTTAATATACTTCACCACTATCAAACTTGTATGAATTTTTTTTGATAAAATCTTTTTTTTTTTTTTTTTTTTGTCTTTCCAGAGCCATGAAGTTTGTCCAGCTCCACTTTGTGGATGTAATTGCCTTAAAGCATCGTCAGCACTAATGGACCTTCTCAACTAGCTTTAAAGAATAGATAATTAATAAAATACGTTTACTAAAAGTATAAATAAGAAAGTAGAAAGTGGATTTAATGCTTAATAAGCTTAATTTTTAACTGTTCCAAAAAAACATATGATACATATATCTAATACCCTACATAAAAGTGTTTAGCAAACTAGGACCCCAAATTACAAGAAAGTTTTATCCAATAATAAATAGTTCTTTTTACTATTTTTGAGCAGATCTAGCATCTTCTTCTTTCTGTTTGTGTGACGAAGATTTGTAGTGAACTGCTAGATGTTTCTTTTGGCCAAACGAACGCTCACAAAGATCACATCTGGAAGCAAAAATTTTATTTAAATACTAACACAAAATATTAAAAAGTTAATATCTAACCTAAACGACCGTTCTCCCGTATGTGTCAGTAGATGATTCTTTAGTATATAGTTTGTAGTGAAGGCTTTATCACAGTAGCAACACTTATATGGTCTTTCGTTGGTGTGCATTCTTTCATGGCGAACTTTAGCGCTGCTATCAAGAAAACGTCGTGGACAAAAGCGACAAGCATTCGGCAATGCTCCAGCATGTTTTAATAAATGGCGCTTTAAGCTTTGTTGCGTGTAATAAGATTCTGGACAAATACTGCAATTGATATTAGATATAAATAAAAATGTTATGTTTACTTTCAAAAGCTTGTTAATTTTTTTCTTACTCGCATTTGAATGGCTTTTCGCCATTGTGGCGATTAACATGCGACTCAAAATAATGTTTTACGTCAAATGATTGGCCGCACAATTCACAGATATATTTTTCGACTTTTTTTTAGTTGTAATATCATTAATAGAGATGTCACGTTCCGAATTTAAGGGTTCAGTTATTAATACAGCTTCTTCGGCCTTTTGTTTCCGTGGCTTTCTTGAACTTGATTTTTTATTTTGAACACCGGTGTTTCTACGAGTTCTTTTAAATTTTTGCTTTTCATTTTGTAAACTTGGTGCAAGCGACGGCTCACTCTGAAGCTCAATTTCAACTATATTTCTGTTTAATTCTTTGGGTCGTAGATTATATTTTAAAGATATTATGTCGCTTCCTAGCTCTTCATCTATTGGACTTGACAACGTACGATTTTCGCAGTCAATCTTGAGATCATCATTATATATTGCTTCGACTGGAACTGGTTTTTCATCCTCAACTTCGTTCGGTACACATACATTATAGCTAAGGGTAAAGTCGCACGTTGAAATTGAGGACTTCACATCTTCATCCTTATTAAGTTGAACTATTTCAAAGGGAAACGTATCTTCAACCATTTCCATAACTGGAGATAATGGTAATGAGTTCCCTTCAAAGCCTTCGCATGAGTCACTGGAATCCTGCCAAGTTTCATCTGTATCATCCGCTATTATTTCTGATTCCGTATTATTTTGAACGTTTAACGCCTTGCTTAAGAGTATTTGGGCACGTCTGCAAGTCTTCCGGAATTGCAATGCTTGTTTTAAACTCATTTGACAGTCAACACACATATTTTCGGGCATATATTTTTCTTTCTTTAACTAAAATAATTTTGCAAGGAATAAATGTTTCAAAAAAAAAAAAAAAATACGAAAAATGAATTTTTTTAATGCTTACTTGTAGTCCAGTTAATTTTTGCAACTGCATTAAACTTTTCTACTCTTTAGGGATTCTTCAAAAAGACATAATCCCTCAGCAGTTCCTCGCTCCTTTGCACAAGTTCTGCAAAACTTTGACATTTTGCCCTAATACACATTCAATTATAACAATTGTTTTTTGTCCGATCCTAAACATTAAAGAAAATATTCTGCTTCTTATTGTTATGCCAATCACTACGATTTGAAAATAGTTGAAAATTTTTGTTTAAGGGTTCAATTAGTCAAAGCTTTACGCTTTCAACACTTTTAACATTAAATTATATAAAATTATGCCATTAAATTGTCACAAACTGTCTTATAGAGCAAGTAAATAACTTTCAAACAAAGTAAAGTTTGATACTTCTTTTTCACGTAGAAGTACCGCATTATCGAAATAAACTATTTTTAGTGTTAATTTTTCGGTTTTGTTATATTGAAAATATTTAAATAGATAAAAAATTTTAACTTTAATTAATTGAAGCAATTAATTCGAAGCTATTCGCACTACACAGCTTTGGAGCGTCTACATCCTTCTCCAGTGAAAATAGTCCTTTTCATACATACATACATATGTACGTTGTTTATTACAGATTCTATTAAGAAAATACTTTTCAAACTTGAAATGGTTTGACAAATGTCATCCTTCAAAACTTATTCCGGTTTCAGTGCTTTAGCTTTTTCTTCATTATCTTTATGAACAGTGGACTTGAAATGTGTTGTAAGGTGTTTCTTTTGCGAAAAAGACCGTTGACATATTTGACAACTGCAAAATAATATTTCAATGATTTAAATTATTATAACTTAATTCACTAGGCAAATGTTACCTAAACGGACGCTCGCCTGTGTGTGTTAGTAAATGATTCTTAAGTATATAATTTGTGGTAAACGCTTTATCACAGTAGGTACATTTACAAGGGCGCTCATTATTATGAACCCGTTCGTGACGCATTCTTGCATAGTAGTCCAGGAACCGTCTATCACAAAGGCGGCAGGCATAAGGCTTTGTGCCAGCATGTTTTAATAAATGGCGCTTTAAGCTTTGCTGCGTGAAAAAAGTTTCTGGACAAATACTGCAATCGATAATAGTTTATAAATTTTTCAAGTTTGATATCAAAAGCCAAACCAATTATTTCTTACTTGCATTTGAATGGCTTTTCGCCATTGTGGCGATTAACATGCGACTCAAAATAATGTTTTAGGTCAAATGTTTGACCGCACAATTCACAGATATATTTTTCGACCTTTTTTTTTACTGGAAACATCATTGATAGGGATGTCACGTTCCGAATTTAAGGGTTCAGTTATTAATACAGCTTCTTCGGCCTTTTGTTTCCGTGGTTTTCTTGAACTTGATTTACTATTTTGAACACCGGTGTTTCTACGAGCTCTTTTAATTTTTTGATTTTCATTTTGTAAACTTGGTGCAAGCGACGGCTCATTCTGAAGCTCAATATCAACTATATTTCTGTTTAATTCTTTGGGTCGTAGATTATATTTTAAAGATATTATGTCGCTTCCTAGCTCTTCATCTATTGGACTTGACAACGACGGAATTTCGAAGTCACTTTTGAGGATATCATCAGATATTGCTTCGACTATAACTGGTTTTTCATCCTCAACTTCGTTCGGTACACATACATTATAGCTAAGGGTAAAGTCGCACGTTGAAATTGAGGACTTCACATCTTCATCCTTATTAAATTGAACAATTTCGAAGGGAAACGTATCTTCAACCATTTCCATAACTGAAGATAGTGGTAATGAGTTCTTTTCAAAGTCTTCGCATGAGTCACTGGAATCCTGCCCAGATTCATCTGTATCACTCCCTGATTCCGTGTTATTTTGAACGTTTAACGCCTTGCTTAAGAGTATTTGGGCACGTCTGCAAGTCTTCCGGAATTGCAATGCTTGTTTTAAACTCATTTGACAGTCAGCACACATATTTTCGGGCATATTTTTTTCTTTCTTTAACTAAAAAAATTTTGCAAATAAGAGTTTACAAAATGGAAAATTGATTTTCATCAACGCTTACATCTAGTCCAGTTATTTTTTGCAACTGCATTAAACTTTTTTACTTTTTAGGCATTCTTCAAAAAGACATAATCCCTTAGCAGTTCCTCGCTCCTTTGCACAAGTTCTGCAAAACTTTGACATTTTGACCTATAACACAAGACCATCAAATAGAAACAACATAAATTAACTTAAGTCTTTTCTTAAATATAAAAGAAACTATTTTGCTTCTTTTTGTTTTGTTATTCACTGCGATTTAACAATCAATACGATTGTTCACGCTTTCCTGCACATTCGTACATTTGTAACAAAATTTTTGTAACAACAGAAAGCGAATTTTTACTTTTCTCTTTTATTTTACAAAATTAAAATATTTCAAAAATTGAAAACCACGTTAAAAAAAAAAAAAAAAAAAATTTTAACGCATATGATTATCTACCAAAAACTAGCAAATACAAAGAATTTTATTACTTTGATTTACGACTTTTGAAAACTAGCCTTAGGATGGTAAGATAAGTAGAAATCGTTCGATAATCTTGCATTCAACCATTTTCAACAAATGAAGAAAGATTTGCTTGATACTCTTAGCTATTCGCAGAACAGATTTGGAGCACCTACATACATACATATGTCATTTTCTAATAAAAAAAGTCAGCATTTTTATTTTGAAGTGCTTCTACGCTATCGAATTGCGTTGCAATTTCTAAACTGGATTCGCTTGTATTGCTTTAGCTTTTTCTTCATTGTCCTTATGAACAGTAGACTTAAAATGTGATGTTAGGTGTTTCTTTTGCGAAAAAGACCGTTGACATATTTGACAACTGCAAAACAATATTTTAATGATTTAAATTGTTATAACTTAATCCAGTAGTCAAATGTTACCTAAATGGACGCTCGCCTGTGTGTGTTAGTAAATGATTCTTAAGTATATAATTTGTGGTAAACGCTTTATCACAGTAGGTACATTTACAAGGGCGCTCATTATTATGAACCCGTTCATGACGCATTCTTGCATAAAAGTCCAGAAATCGTTTCTCACAAAAGCGGCAGGCATATGGCTTTGTGCCAGCATGTTTCATAAGATGACGTTTCAGATTTCGTTGCGAATGGAATTTTTCTGGGCAAATGTTACATACGTACGGATTCTCTCCTTTGTGCATATTCATATGAGCTATCAGGTAATGTTTGGCGCTATAAGACTGGCCACACAATTCACATATAAATTTTGCGGATATACCATTACTACTATTTGATTTCAAATCACTTTCAGTCTTTTTTTTCCGTCCGCGTTTTTTGGGTCGCCTCTCCTCTCTAATTTCTGGCAAATGTTTTGTTTTTGTCTTTAACCAAATTTCGTCGCAGCTTTTGTTGTCGTCAGGTGCAGTAGAGCTACACAATACTTTACACTTGTAGTCATATGTTTCCATATTAAGATATTCATCGTTATCGCGTTGGTTTGAATTTTTAAACTTTTCCAATGTTTCGATATCAATAGGAGATTCATCCTTTTCATTTTGGAAAAGATCATCCATATCAAAGTTTATTAAAGAATGTTTCTCTGAGTCAACATGGTCGTCTGTTAGATTGAAAGGACTATCAAAATTATATGTTTCTGAGCAGTCGGAATGGTCCGAAGTGGTGTCATTAGCAAACATAGATGGATTCCTAATAGCTGCCCGTAGCTTAGATTGAGCCCGTTTGCATCTGATCCTAAAGTTAAATGCTTGCGTTAGTTGATGTTGACAAGTGAAACAAATCAATTGAGGCATATCTTTCTGTTCTTTTAGCTGTAAAAAATGAACGTTTAAATAATGAGCTTAGCAACAAATACTACAGCCAAATCAAATGAATCATTTATTTACTTCAATTCCAGTAATTTTCTTTAAGCGATTTAGTGTTTTTTTACTTTTGCCGGTTTGTTCAAACAGATTTATATTTGAATTTGTATCAATATTTTCTTCTGCACAAACTCTGCACTGATTAGTCATGTTGAAAAATCCAACTTATGAATTTATTAATATTGTTAAAAACTCTCTTAATTAAATAAAATTTACATATTTATGTATATTTTGTTAAAAGCAAATAACAGCTGAATGGAATCTTCTTCTTTTTGATTTTGGTATTCACATTGGAATGGACCCAACAAAATGAGTCACCTATGATACGCGGATTTTTATATTACAGCAAAATTTCTAATACGGGAACATATTAATCAATGTACCTAATATTAAACAATGCAATTTATTTATGAGTTTCACTGATCGGTATGTTTGATATGTTTCAAATTTAATATCCCGTGGTCTTTTTAAAATATATATAATTTTTTCGATTCGGTCACACGGTTGGACGGCTGTAAGCAGTAACGAGGCAG
The DNA here is from genome assembly GCA_018903435.1 of Leucophenga varia. NCBI lineage: Eukaryota > Metazoa > Arthropoda > Insecta > Diptera > Drosophilidae > Leucophenga > Leucophenga varia. The sequence continues at coordinate 1,462,233 of JAEIFJ010001427.1, forward strand.
CTCCATAGTTTGTTTTTATTATTTTTCTGTTTTGGCCTAAGCCTAATTTACTTTTGTCCACATTTGTATTAGAAAATAAGTAATAAGTTACCGTTACCAAAATGTTTTGTGTAGATGACTTATTGGAATTTCGAGATTATACTCAGCTAAAAAACTTTAAATTTAATGATGAAAAGTCATCCACGATAACATCGAGAGAACAGGTGAGAACTGCAAAGATCTCCCAAATAAAAATGATATTTAACAAAGTATATGTATATTTAGCAAAAAACAGAATCTTCGGTCGAAAAATGTTATGATCGCTATCAACAACTGCAGTTCCTTAATCCTCGCGTTGCGCAATTGAATAGATCCGAGCATAAAAACTATTTGGAGATTATGCTACGCAAACTACCGCAAAACTATGAATGTCTAGACAGCAGTAGGCCGTGGTGTGTCTACTGGATATTGCAGGCAGCACAGATGCTCAATTTCACATTCGATGATAACACACTCGAAGGTGTTGTACAGTTTCTAAGCAAGTAGGTCAGATAGGTTTTTTAGTCAAAACGCAACTATGCTAATTATAAACATTTCTTTGTGAGTGTAGATGCCGCGCGCCGACTGGTGGTTTTGCTGGCGGACCCGGCCAATATGCCCATCTTGCACCAACATATGCGGCCGTAAATAGCCTTTGTATTATTGGTACACCAAGTGCATATTGTGCAATTGATCGGGACTCGCTTGTTGAGTTTCTATTTGCAGTGCGGGAAAGTGATGGTTCTTTTCGTTTACATGTGGATGGTGAGACTGATGTGCGTGGTGCTTATTGTGCGATTTCATGCGCGAAACTGACAAATATACCCCCGGAGATACTGCAACGTTTGTTTGGTGGTACTGGAGATTGGATTGCCAGTTGTCAGACGTATGAAGGTGGATTTGGTGGTGCGCCAGATCTAGAAGCACATGGCGGATATACGTTCTGTGGCATTGCTGGCTTGGCATTACTTAATGAAGCACATAAATGTAATCGAGAAGCGCTGCTTAAATGGAATCTTCAGCGGCAAATGTGCTATGAAGGAGGTTTTCAGGGCCGCACCAATAAATTGGTCGACGGTTGCTATTCGTTTTGGGTGGGTGCAACAATACCCATAACGCAGGCAACACTGGCAGCGGAGGGTGGGTATAATTTATTAATAATTGCCTGATACATTAATATGACTATTTACAGATCAAAATATGGGTCATTCGCTTTTCGATGTAGCGGCGTTACAAGAGTACATCATACTATGTTGTCAGAAACAGAGCGGCGGTCTTCTTGATAAGCCTGGAAAGTGAGTTTCCTTTTAGTTGGTAAAAATTACAATAGCATAATAGTTTTATTTAAAAGACCACAGGATCTCTACCATACCTGCTATACGCTTAGTGGTGTAGCTATAGCGCAGCATTCTGAGTCAGCCTTGTGTCCGCAAGTGCTGGGAAACGCGACAAACGAGCTAGTTCCAACACATCCACTTTTTAATGTACCACCGAATGCTGTTGCGGCGGCTATGCGTCACTTTTCCAAAAGTCACTCAAATGTGGAATGCAACAACAGCAATTGTACCTGGCCCGATGATGAGGAGGATCGATAATTTAAAGCAGAACACAGCATTGACCTCAACTACCACGTTTTTTTTTTTTAACTATTAACATTTTAGCACGAAAAAACATTTTTCTATGGGTTGAAACAGCCCGCGTCTGTACAGCAAATATTTATATATAAATATACATTTCAATCGTTTAAACTGTAGAACAAAGTATATTTTGAATTTGTTTTGGCGCGAACTTTTGTTAAATGTTAGGGAAGGTTGGCAACCCTGCGTACGCTTCCAGTTTGCGCGCACAGTTTATATCAAAAGAGAGAAGAGGTCGGGCCAGACGCATTAATTGTCGAAATTTGTGAAATTAAATAAAGTATTTTGTTGTGGAATAAATTTGTTTAAAATGTCAACGCTCGAACTGTGCGAAAAATTTTTCGATACGCGTGATATATACAAACTACTAGAATTGAATAAAAGTGCAGAGGCAAAAGACATTAAGAAGGCATATTACAAATTATCGCTCCAGGTGCATCCCGATCGAGTGGCCGAGGCACAGAAGGAGACTGCAACCGAGAAGTTTAAAGTATTATCCAAGATATATCAGGTTCTAACCGATAAAGACAAGCGGGCACTATACGATGAACAGGGCATTATCGATGATGATGACATGGAAAGCAAATTTACATCCTGGTTAGATCTCTGGGGCAAACTTTTTAAACCGCTGACCGAGGAAGATGTTGCCAATCATCATAAAGAATACATGGATTCTGAATTGGAACGCAAGGACATTAAGAAGTCTTACCTTGCAGGCTCAGGCTGTATCAACAGAATGATGCAAGAGGTGCCGTTCATGACGGTGGAGGATGAGCCACGGATACAGAAAATAGTTTGTAAAATGATAGATGATGGTGAGGTCCCGGAATATAAACAGTTTACCGAAGAACCGGCGCGTAAACGACGTCGACGACACGAAAAGTATGCACGAGAGTCTAAGGAAGTTGAAGAAATTAAAGCAATGCGGAGGAATAAGTTTGTTGCTAATGGAGGTGGTGAAGAGATTAACGATACCTCTGGCAGTCTTGAGTCGCAGATAGCGTTGCGACGGCAGGCTCGGGAGGCTAGCTTTGATAATCTCATTGACAGATTGGCTGCGAAGTACGGTGCCGATGAAAAGAAGAAAAAGAAAAATCCAACTACAAAAAAGGATAAGGTTAAGAATGGCCGGGTACAAAAACAAAAGAAGTAACATTTTGAAACTAGTACTTTAAGCGTTGCTTTGTATTCGATATATTAATTCTGCTGCAAATAAAAAAAGATAAATACTCTCATATCCGTCCTAGTACATTTTTGCAGTTGCCGCGTTCATTTAGGGTTGAATGCAGCGTTGTTGCTCTCAAACAGCTGTGCTTGACATTAGACATGCCAACTTGAGAAAAAAACAATGGCGTCGCCAAGCCATAGCAAAGCAAAGTTAGTATTTAATTGTACACAAACAGCTAAAGGGAAATATAAATAAATATTTGGAATTTGAAATAAATTGCAATGGTCGATGTATTATTAAAGTGTCGCTTATGCCTGGCCGATTCTGCAGGCAGTAAAATGTATGCACTTTTCGAGGATCCTGGTAGAGATGCTGAGACGTTGGACGATAACTTGCAACTCTTTGAAAAAGTCGAGTTATGTTGTGGCATTGAGGTTCGCGTGTGGACGAATATTATTATTAACAAAATTCAATAATTGCTTTAATTTTATAATAGATTCGGCCTGATCTTGATTTGCCCACAAACATATGCGAACGATGCTTTGATATGACGCGAATGTGGTACAACTTTCGTAAAATGTGCATTAATACTCAAACGTACTTGGACAGTTTAAAACCTGAATCTGGCGGTGATTTTAATAACGAAGTAGTCGAAGAGCCTATAGTGTTTGCAGAAGATGAAATGAAAGTTGAATATCTCGTAGATGATGATGAAGTAATTGTACATCACATAAGTCAACCAATCATACAAAGGGAAGCTACCACTACAATTGTCCAGGCAACCCACGTTGATAGTACTAGGAATGCCGCACAGATGGATCAGTATGAGGAAAACGAATATAAGCATGATGTAGATTTTGAATCAGATGAATTTCTGGATGACTTAGCACAACTTGCGAGTGAAGATGTAGACAGTAGCAGAACAATGCAAGACAATAATGATATAGAAAAAGAAATTGCTACAACCGCAATCATGCAGGAGCAGGAGAATGATCAACTTCTTTCTGATCCAAATTACGAGTCGGATTCCGATAGTATAGATTTTCTGGATGACTATGACGAGATATCAGTAGCGTGTACAGCGTCTGGCAAAAAGAAAACACGGCCAAAAACTGAAAAAATTCCAAAAGAGGAAAAACCTACATCTTACATGTGCAATGTCTGCGGCAATGTTTACAATAAACGATATTTATTCAATTGTCATATGAAACAGCACGTCGAAATTAAGGCGCATACTTGCGAGTAAGTTTGTCCAAACCGAAAAGTTACAAATCCATTTCTTTCTTTATCGATTAATTAGTTTATTGTTTTATTGCTTGTACTTTCTTTTTCTAGAATTTGTAACAAGGCGTTTCGACAGTTGGGCGAACTACGTGCGCATATTAAGCGGCATTCCGGTATACGACCATTCAAATGTGGTTATTGTGATCGTCATTTTATCGATCGCAGCGAAAAGCGAAAACACGAGCGTCTTCATACCAATGTTCGTCCGTTTGTCTGTGGCGAGTGCGGTAAGGCTTTTGCGGTTGCAGCAATTTTGAGGAATCATCTGAAGACTCATACGGGGGAGAAAAATTTTATATGCACCGTTTGTGATAAATCGTTTGCGTTACAGCATCAACTCAAGGCACACCAGATGACGTTGACACATAAACACAAAGTAGAACAGCTCAACGGAATCGGATTAAATAGTTAAGTATAATAATGTATTATACTCTTGTCTTAATTTTTGGTGTAATGTTAACGTCTTAGCTGCTTATAAATAAATTTATAATAAAACAACATATGTATTTTGTTGGTATGTGATTTTCATAGACATCATGAAGAATTTTTTTACAATTCAAATTAAATTTTAAAATATAAATATGTGTTAAAAATGATTCAAACTAATTCAAAGTCTCCGCTGTTTACTTTATGAGCATACGTTGTAAGATGCGCTTTCAGTTGATGCGCCAATTTAAAACTCTTTTGACACGTCGTGCAACTGAAATGATAATGTAAAAAATCACCTAAGTTTACTTATAATTTGCTCAGACTCACCTGAATGGTTTACTATCCGAATGCGTTGCTTTATGCGTTTTTAACGTCGAAGAGAGGGAAAACTTCTTACCGCATATTTTACAACCAAAAGGTTTTTCATTCGTGTGCACACTAGTTTTTAAAAAATATATGTATATATAATTTATGTATTTTAATAAAACTAATAAATTAGCATTTTACCGTTCGTGTTTAATATGTGTGCTGCGATCCGCAAAACGTCGATCGCAGTATTGACACTTAAATGGCTTTTCACCGGTATGTGTTCGCATATGATTAACAAGATTATGTGAGCTGCCAAATAACTTGTTGCAAAGTCTGAAATAATAAACTTAATTTAAATGTTTAAAACTAACATTACCAATAAAAAAACTCACTCGCAAGAATATTTCCTGTCAGTACGATGCAGGCGCATGTGTATTTTCAGTGCACTTGAATGTGGAAAACCATTTCTACATATTGTGCATATATGCGTAAAGGGTGACTTCAATTTAATAGTATTTGTATCTGCTCCGTCCGTCGCTATGTCAAAATATTGCTGATCTTGCTCCTCTTCGTCCAGTAACAACTCATTAATGATTTTAATGTCACCGGCACTACCACTGTCCGTTTGTAAGCCGTCGTCTTCCTCAATTAATTGATCGATATTGCGTATATCTGGTATCACATATACACTGCTATTGTCCTTTGCGTCATCTAACTCTTCTACTTGAAAAACTATTTGATCGCTTGCCTCTTCACTCTTCTGCATGCACTCTAAGTAATTGCCCACTTCATCTTCAAACTCTTCGTTGTTGTTGTCGTCGTCCTCATACTCCCCGTCATTAGGTGGTTCGCATTTGAACTTGCTGTTTTCTTTGTTTAAAACAACAATGATTTCATTACTGTTACCAGCCATGTCGGATACTTTCTGTGCCGTTTTTTTGATCGACGCCGTTGTTTTCCTAGTAGTTGCTGTTGTAGTCATGAATTCAAATTCATGTTCGCTTTCGTTTTCATCATTTCTCACGTTATAATTTCTGCAATTTAGCTCCAAATTAATGCTATCGCCCCCGCCGACATCACTTTTTTCCTCATCGTCAACGTTATCTATGCCACCGCCTCTGCTATTCAGGTCCATGCACCCACGTACATCGGCTGCAAATAGTTCTTTCAAATTTAAATATTTAAAAAAAAATTTTTCTACAAATAAAAAACAAATTATACGCACCAGACACGCCGACGTTCTCATCGGAGTCTTCTAAAACTGTTTCGTCATATGTGCTTACTGTCAGCACCTTCTGTAACTTAAGTCTAAACTCTTCTTGTTTTGGCAATTTTTCGGGATTTGATTTAGTGGTTCTATGTGAAGTTTTAGTATTTGGCATTGTGACACCTTTATTTTGTTTGGGTAATAACAATTTACTGCTTAAAGCATTATCACCACCGGCCTCTTGACTCTCATCCTGTTCCGCATGCAATTCTTCATCGTCTAAATCGCCATCGTTATTAGCTAAGGCAGCAAATTTGGTTTTGGTTGACATAGTACGTTGTATCATTAATTTAATATGATCGTCTGATTTTTTATATTTTGCAATAAACCTTCTTACAACTCTTAATTCATCGAGGCAACCTTTGCAGATTTTATTAGGCATGCCATCGTCAGGGCGTGGTAACTGGCACCAAAAATTTAATTATTTATTTATATGTATTTAAAAATATAAAACAAATCTTACCGTTCGACCCGAGCAATCCTGAATGGTTTTCGTTAACTTGGCATCATTGAATAACGGTAACAATTGCGACTTATCTGATGTTAGACAAATACGGCATACACCCCATTTTATAGATATTTCCATTTTGTATAAAAATTAATTTATAATTAATTGTTTTTATTTATTTCACGTATAATTTAGACGCTTGATATAAGAGATATAAGACAGATTGACAGAATTGTGGAGACGAGACTGTACAGTGTGACCAATGGTAATGCATTTCTTTTAGTTACTACTTTTCCAACACTATTTAAACATTCGCGCCACATACAGAGACACAGTTTAAGTGTGTAATACATATAGAATTGCTCCAATAACTAATAATAATAAATAGTGACGCAAATATTAGTTTACATTAATATTATTTTACAATATTAATTTACAATTTGCAGAAATAAAAACATATAAATTTATATTTAAAAGTGTAGGGTTGCTGTGTTGCTGCAGTGACAAAAAACATATGATTAACAAAAATAGTGGTAAATATTATACATTCGTTGCGAAACTCGAGAGGTGCGTGTACGTTTTTTTACGGCGTAAGCTTAAAAAAAGAAAAAATAAAAAAGTCCGGTGTGTTTTACTTAATTTTCTGTTGTTTTTTACGCGTAGTTGCATATTGAAATTGAGTTTCGATTGCAACTTAAAAGCAATGTGCACAAATGTCCAAAACCGTTTCTATTAAATTATTAAAATCGTGCATTCCATTTCTTACAACCGCCGCTGTAGTTACGCATTTCGATATTGGCTACGCAACGAATCGTGAGGCCTCTGCGGCCGCCGTCAACGGCGTGCATATAGAATGGGCATACAAAATGATCTGATAGTTATAACCAGTTGTCGCAAAACCATTTTTCATCTAGCAATGCTTACTTCATTATTGGCACTTACTGCCACCTCATCCGCCGGCGCTGCTGCTGCAATGCCGGATGCATCATCATCAGTACCACCAGAAGCAACACCACCCGCACCGGAATTACCATACTGCGATGATAAACTGGAACGCACCATTGGACGTAGGTAAGAAAATGATAAATCAACTTAATTTTTAAATTATTAACTAAAGTAAAAGAAAAAGAGCAAGAACCCTGAACATAGTTGAATGCAAATACATTTCGAAAATGTTCGAGAAAGTTCTTGTAAAGTCAAGTCAACGTAGTTTAACGTTATATTGAGAATTAAAATAAATTTGAAACAAGAAAAATGTATAAAAACAAATAAATAGTTCATTTGTTATTTTGTGTGGTAATTTTATCAACAAAACACCTGTGAGGCGTTAGTGAGTCATAAACTTTGGTAGCGGGTTTCTCAATTATATTTAACCCATTAAGTTATTTTTGTTTTGTTGTACGAATGCCGTTTAATTTTTAAAACGTAAAGAAAGTAGATACGTATTTAATACACAAAAAGAAAAAGGCCATTTTCGATTTTTTTTTGTTTGTTGTTGTAGTTTCCCTTATTCCAAATATATTCGAATTTCACCATTCTCTTCGTTTATATCTCACACCGATTTTCCGATGCTTGTTTGGCCAACTAAATTGCGAACCTTCGCCATGTTCAAATAATTTACGTTATTTTGTTGTTGCATGTTAAATTAATTAAAATTCTCTTTTTGTGTTTTGTTTTTATTTTCATATTCTGTCTGCTTTTTTTTTTTTTTTTTGCTTCTCTCTCCAATGTCTAATACTCTGTTTTAAATTAAACAAACAGCTGAGAAACCTCCCTCTAAATGTGAATTAAATAGATATAAAAATTGAGCGCTGATGTGGTCCAATGTAATTTGCTTAAACATGAGCATACCTTCTTCTTGTTGCTTTTACTTGTTGTCTTGTGAAAATGTATCTCACTCTCCCCTCTCTCTCTCTCTCTCTTTATTGTTACATTACAGGATTTTCGCGCCAAAAATTTATCCACTTGTTGCCCTTTATAAATCGGTTTGTTATTTTTCTGATTCGTTACTAATAGGATAAAAATGCATGATGCAATCATAATAAACATACTTAAAAATAATTTCTTCAAAATTTTTTTGCCAAGCGTTGATAACAGAGAAATTGTTGTTTAGGGTCATGGTTTGAATTGTATTATTTTTATTGTCATGACTCACATTTGTAAGATAAATTATTTAATAATAAAGAAGTTTACGAAATTTATTTTTGTTTATTTTTATTTTCCGAATTAATTTTTCGGATAACGAATAATTTCCTATCAAACGAATATACTAAAACCGCAAATTACAAATGTAAATTTGACCGGGAGTATGACTGAAAGAAAATATATTATTTTTGATATATACATAGCATTACTTAGGTATTTAACAAATACCGGGTTTAAAACAGCTATGTATATCAATACATACCAATTAAATATATTAGAAGCATGTGTTGCAGTTGGAATGTTATCGATACAATTTATATAATTTGAATGAGTAAAGCTTTACATACGATATGTATTTGTATATAACTAGTACAATAACTGGATATAGAATTCATACATTTATTTCACGACCTTGTTTGTGTACTAATCTAGTAATCAAATAAAAAAGATGAAATTTTAAAAATAAAATGTTCAATTATATGAATATGAGAAAGCTTAAAAATTAAATTACGAAAACAATAAATAAAAAAATGTTTTTTTTTATCTATATGTTTTTTTTTTTTATTGTCATAAATTATCTTAATGGCTTTTAACTCTCTTAGATTACTTTACATCACAACTTTGGACGGACGCCTCTCAGCATTAGATATCACAAAATCGGGTAATTTACGCTGGAGCATACCAACTGGTCCAGGACCGCTCGTTTCATCGAGTATACACCGTCTAGAGTTGACAAATAACGGACAGTTTGTACGTATGATACCATCGCTAAATGGTGGCATTTACAAATTCGACGGCGAATCCATTGATCCGATACCTATTTCCGCTGAAAATTTGCTTAGTTCTTCGGCAAAGTTCTCTGATGACTTGGTTATATCGGGTGGTAAAGAGACACGTACTTATGGCGTCTCTGCTCGCACTGGAAAACTGCTTTACGAATGTTCCATGAATGGCTGTGTAAACGCAACAGATGATGTCGAAGCGTTGACTGACAATAAAGATGATTTTATAAACGAAAACATCAATGATTTAGATGACAATGAGGAGAACATTTCTTCCAGTAACGGACAATTGCGCGATAAAGAGGGTTACATTGTTAAACACGATCCGCATCTGGATGATGTGATTGTTGTCCGGCGACAGACACAGACTGTGCGTGCAGTGGAATCTCGTACTGGTTTAGAACGTTGGAATTTCAGTGTAGGGCAGCATGAGGTTGATCTCTTGCCTGCAGCAGATTGCCATGATCGTGATTATAGTGATTTGGATTTGGCTCTATTGGATGTAGACTTCAAAGTAGTTGTGCCAGAAGGTTTAATCTGTGCATTTAGTAAGACCGATCCGCACATGATGTTATGGAAGTATAAGGTTTGTAAATCCTTCAGTTATATAACCACAAGTACACTAATGTTCAACTATACTCTCGAATTTTAGTTTGATCATCCGATTGTCAGCGCTTGGAAAATGGGGGCTTCTGATGAACTTGAAACAGTTGATTTATTCAGCTCTGCACAATGGCTTTGGGATCGCGATAATACATACGACAACATACCGACTTCAGGGCCGTCAATATATTTGGGAATGTACGAGCGACAATTGTATATACAAGAATCCATAAATTTACGTCATGAAATTGACGACCATTCGCAAAAATTGTATACACAATTAACATCCGATTCTAACATGCCAAAGTTTCCATGGCGTCCAATAGTAGCATCCAGTAATTCATTGGTAGTTATTCAAAATAGTAAACCAATTGCCAGCGGAACACTGCCGCCAAATATGGACGACGAAACATCGAATAGTGGCCAGGAACTCGTGCCTTATGATGATGAACAATTTTCGCTTTCGGCTCAATCGGTGCTCAATGCTTCAGAATTTGTCAACGGCAATGGCTTTTACTTCTATACAAACGACGATTGGAAAAAACAGGTGAAAGATACAATGTGTACATCTAAAGGATTGCCAGCAATTGAAGATTCAAGCAACATGGATAATAATGCAGCGAACTTAAATACTGTGAGCGGCAATGATACTGGCGCTGGTGGTGAGATCAATCGAACAATTAACGATGATTTGGGATTTAGTTTGGATGATATTGATGCGCCCGTAAAAGTAGTCATACTATCATTGTGGTTTTGGTGGAAGGAGATTGTTGTGATTGCATTTACATCCGCTGTATTATTAAACATGTTTCTGGGACAGCGTCAGCGTCGTGAACCCGAAATTGTGGTAATCGAACGACATGTACCAGTGGCGACCGCTATTGAAGCAACAGAAGCATCCACGCAAGCCCTTCTTGGTCCGGTTAATATGTTGGCCAACAACCGAAATAATTTCCCAATACCACAACGTTCCATCTCTGAGAGTACAACAATTTCTGGCGAACATTTTACTTCACGCTTTCAAAGCGATTTCGAACTAGTGCAATGTTTAGGTCGTGGTGGTTTTGGTGTGGTTTTCGAAGCAAAGAATAAGTTGGATGAGAACAAGTACGCTGTAAAGCGTATTACACTGCCCAACAAAGAACAATCGCGTCAGCGTGTGCTGCGCGAGGCACGTACCTTAGCCAGTTGCGAACATCATAATATTGTGCGGTATTTTCATGTAAGTCTTTTTTTCTTATTAAAGTAAAGCATCCATTATATTTTAATATACAATTTTTTTGTTTTTAGTCTTGGGTCGAGATGCCACCGGTGGGTTGGCAGGAAGAAGAGGATCGAAAGTTGCTTGCTCAAGAAGCGTCTACTTCTATACAAATCGAGACGCCAGACGGCAGCACAATGCCTTCGCTAGCTGAAAGTCTGTTCAAATACAATGAGAATAAATTATCGACGTTTCAAAAGAATAAGCGTCAGGAGTTGTTTTCTTGGGTTTCAGATGCTGCCTCAAGTACTGCATGCAGTTTCGATCATGCACCGGGTGACAGCTGTCTGAATGGCATTAAGGAGATGGATGAGCTTGATGAAGACGAGGATTCATGCATAGTTTTTCGCAGCGAATCGGAATCGGCTGCTTTGCGTGAAGTCACAGCAGACGACGATGATGATGAGAGTGATGAAAGTAAGGAAAAATCACAAGAGAAGCGGAAGGCAGTACAGCGCGACTCAGTTTCCATAGATATACATTCAACATCATTCGATTTAAAAAATATCAATTACACTCAACTGTCCGACTCATTTCAAATTGAATTTGTACGTTCTACTGGTGCTGGCGGCGATGATGAAAGCAACGACTTTAATGCATCCTTAAGTGGTACTGCTGGTGAAAAGGCTGTGGCGACTAAAACAAGCACTGAACGTAGACAACTCTCCCTTGCGTTGGCAAATATTAATCATTACAACAACAAAGCAACTCCATCGTCTTCAGCGACTCAGCAAAACACTCAGCCAGTGAATAAGCCAAGCAAAGTTTATCTTTACATACAAATGCAATTGTGTCGAAAGGAAAGTTTGCGTGATTGGTTGCGTGAAAACCGGACTGATGCGCGAGAACAATACATTTCGCACATATTTCATCAGATTGTAGATGCTGTTGCCTATGTACATCTCAAGGGGTTAATACATCGTGATCTAAAACCAAGCAATATCTTCTTCTCTCAAGATGGCCAAGTTAAAATTGGCGATTTCGGACTGGTCACCGATATGTCGGATATTCCAAATATGGTAACAAAATGTGGCGATCAAACAGGATTACCTTCGTGCGCACGTCATACGCAGCAGGTTGGCACTCATCTTTATATGTCTCCTGAACAGTTACGCGGCCAACATTATGACTACAAAGTGGATATATATTCGCTTGGATTGATCTTCTTTGAACTGCATGTACATTTCAACACCGAAATGGAACGCATCAAAACACTGAGAGACCTTAGGGATGGCAAATATCCGTCACATTTTCTCTCCGAATATCCAGCGGAATATGAACTTTTGCAGCAAATGCTTGCCAATGACCCTGCGCATCGTCCGCAAACAAAAGAACTAAAACAACAGTTAAAAGAGATACTCAGCCTGCCGGGACATCTTGAGAATGGTCGAAGCGAAGCTGAAGCCAGGGCGGCAGCAGCACGCAGACTCAGCCGTAGTCGCACATTTAGCAGCAGTAATGAGTAAATCGAAGATAAAAAACCATCGAGTGTTGCATGTGTGATTATCGACATAATTAGTTTTAGGTCTGAAAGTCATATAAATTTAGTTTCCTTACATTTTTTGTTTAGTTTAAAATTTTTTCCGTTTTGTGTATTGAGTGTTTTGCACATTTACATTTTTATTTATTTGTATTTCTTGTGTGCTTAATATTTTTAAGCTGACTGCACACATGCGCTAAGTTTATTAAAACTTTCAATATCCTTTTGACTTAAAGTTTTTATTTTAAAAATAACTTTTTTTTTATTATATATAAAAAGTAATTGTTATTTATGCTTAAGCATAAATTAAGTAATTGTATAGTTATTTAAGTATTAACAGAGTCCTTTGATCCGAAAGACTTAAAATTATGAGAAAATAAAGATAAGGCGACATAGTCAATTTTCTATGAGAATGAATGATTTGTGTCCAATTTATAATGCAACATATTTTGATATGCACCTTAGAGTTTAAAAAATAAATTATATTTATAATTTAGGTTAGTAAAAGACAAATGTAAATCTTAGCTAATAAATATATTATAGAAAAAATCTTCTCATCTTAAACAATATAGTATGTTTCCATAATTATAAATTTTTGAAACCCGAAAAAGTTATTTTGTAGATAGACTGAATAATGATAATCGATTAAATTTGACTTAAAAAGTAACTTTAAAGTAAGGGATGACACATTTTTTTTTTTTTTTACAGAAATTTAATTAAAATCTTAAACTATACATTTAATCACATTTTCTAATCATACATTTAGCCAGCGGATTCATAGGCGCATCAACTGTGCAGTTGAAAGCAACCTGAAAAGCTGGCATATTCATAAAGCTACGATTAATCTGCGCAGCAAAGAGTTGTTCATTGCGATTGCAATATTGTTGCGCTACAGCATAAAAGAGAATACGTTTGGAGTCTAATTTAAAGTATTGCAGCACAAAATCTTCAGCAAACGCAAAGGACTCACCTTCTAACCAAAATCGATAGTCATCGTAGCTCTCGACAAAAGCGCGATAAAATTGAAAGACTTCATCCACTTCATGTGAGCTAAGCATACGATACAAATGTGCAAATGCATCGTCATCGTCTATGTGAAGTAACGACTGACGTTCCAGACAATCTAGTGCAGTATAGAAGCCATCGCTATCGTAAAGCAGATTCGATAAATGCCATAATTCAAAGCCCTGCGAGGAATAATAGTGAAACATGGGCTGTTTCAGCGATAAAATGCAAAAGTCTAGGAACTGTCGTAAAAAGTAGGCTGGATGATTGAGATCCTCGTCGTCGATGATGACCGATGCAAAGCTAAGACGTAGATTAAATTTGCGCAGCTTCAAGAGATTTGCATAAAATGCATTCGGAGTAAACTGAAGTGACGTATACTCATTAGTGAGTTGCTCAACATTAAGGTAACTTTGCGCATGCGCCTGAATTCCGCGAAGCGTATTGAAATCCTTGCGCTCGAGTGGTGCCATTAAAAATCGATACCAGTCAACTTTACCCAACAATTGGGTTTTACGCTTATGCTGAAAACGTGTTGTATGATGCAGATACATAGCCATAGCTACACTGCGGCGAAAATGCATTGCAAAGACATCCCAGTGCCAGTATTCAGTTAATAGTAAACGCTCGAATTCCTCTGTCAACGTATAACAATCATCAAACTTGAGACTCTCGTGTGCGTGCCAGAGAATAAAATTAAAAATGATTCGCGGTTCGGTTCGACGCAATAGCTGCACTATTTCTCCCATGCGTTGTACATTAATTGGCAGTTTTCGTGCATGTTCCAAGTCATATTCAGTAAAATTGAGTAACGCAAAAAAATGCTGAAAGTACACAGCTGTATTGTCATCGACGAGTATATGGCTTTCGAACGTGGCATTTGTGACGTCAGTGCCAGCGCCTGCGCCGTTGGACGATGGCAATTCACCGCGTAAACCACGACAAAAAACACGCAACTCATGTCCAATAACATGTGCAATCTGTGGATTACGACCTACCAACACCGGTTCCAAGCTTTTTTTAATCTCTTCCAGCGCGGGACAATGTAGATTTTCCAATGGCGCTATGAAAATGGTTTGCTCCGCAAAGTAAACGTGCAGCAGGGAGGGTAAACCGTGTACGGCAAATTGCGCCGCCAGCGCGACCCACTGAAGTTCGAAACGTTTATTCCGACGTGTCCATTGGTGTCGCAAATAAGGCCAACCACTGTAAAGTTCTGCATTGTACGCCAAAAAATCGATTTGTTCCAGCATGCGTTCCCAATGACTTTGTGGCGCCTTTGTGCTCAGCACATTGTAATCATTGCGTACTTTACACTGGGTGTACAGTTCCGAAAGCATTCGTCCTGGACGTGTTTCAAAATTTTGATGTTCTTCATCGAAGAAATGCATGCGATCTTCGCGATTATAGAGAAATGGTGGTACACTCTCCTCATCTTCTTCCGCCGCTTTTTGTTCAATGTCTGCATCCAAAATATTATATTCCGCACCATTCTTTTCAACCCCGACTTCGGTTACGCCGCCATAAATCGTTTGAAAGTTGCCACAAGCATGCGCGTAGAAATCATAACAAGGATCCGCCGTGCTATTCAAAATTTTAACCAATTGTTCCAAATTGTGCTTGTAGAGTTTTGTAAAGTTTTTGGTTACTGAATCAGCTTCTTGTTCGTGCCCAGAGGCGATGCCGCCACTTAGGCTGCTTGAGATTAGTAAACATAATACAACCGTTAAATTAGGCGTTCTCATCGCAATTGTAAGTCGGAATTAAATGAATTGAAAAAATACAATATTAAGCGAATTTAATTGTGCGTTTGTTGCAACTGATAAGACGCTGATAGATCGACAATATATTTACTATATGTACATATATACACACATACGAGTATATAATAATTTTTTGCTAAATTAGTCCCGGCTGACTAGCAATCAGCTACAGCTATAATAGGTTTCCTCGGAAGCGTAATCGCATTTCGTGGCGTTGCGCTTTATTTCTGCCGATTCTCGATCTCGATTTGTTGACCTTTAAATTGGTTATATATTTTGCGTTGTTTTAAATTGAGAGGATTTACCGAAGGCGGTATGAAATGTTATATTAACTACATGAATTACAAGATTGAATCTAAATTCTAGAATTTTTTCAAAGCTAAGGGAATTGAACTTAAAATGCTGAAGAAGGCGTGACAGATCCCATGAAGGACATGTGTCTGTCCATCTGTCCGTATTTGTATTTGTCACTTAAAGTGGTCAATTACACAGGCCTACAAGTTTTTAACCCAGAGACAAGACCTATCATACCCGAAGGATTTTGATGCGCTGAATCCGAATCCGTGCTCGGAATTGCTCCTATACGTCTGGTTTTTGAGATATCCTAACCTAAAAGTGCCAAAAACGCGTTTTTTGCAGTTTTTGAGGTTACGCGACAGACGGAAAAAAATTATTATCAAAAAACGTTTTATGGCAATTGAAAGTACCACCCTTCCCCTTTTAAACCTTTTTGGATTTTTTCAAATATCTTTTTTTCACCGAAAAATCTCTATTTGAAATTTTACAATTAAGCGTATTAAGCGTTAAAGGGTTAATACGCTTAATTGTAAAATTTCAAATAGCGATATTTCGGTGAAAAAAAATATATTTGAAAAATCCAAAAAGGTTTAGAAGGGGAAGGGTGATACTTTCAATTGCCATAAAACGTTTTTTGATAATAATTTTTTTCCTTCCGTCACGTAACCTCAAAAACTGCAAAAAACGCGTTTTTTGCACTTTTAGGTTAGGATATCTCGAAAACCAGACGTATAGGAGCATTCCGAGCACGGATTCGGATTCAGCGCATCAAAATCCTTCGGGTATGATAGGTCCGGTCTCTGGGTCTAGACTTTTGTTAAATTTTGTCGGCCTGTGTTATCGTTCCTTAAAAAAAGAAAAATAAAAAACAGTTTTTATTGTATTAAAATTTCGTTTTTATTTAAGGTAATAAGAAAAAAAAAAGATTTATGCTGTTTTACTAAGACTTAAAACTCCTTTGTTTTCAAAGAACGGCAACAATTGACACATGGCTTTTGCATAAATTGGATTTGTTAAAGTTTTATAGCGGAATGCTATACCCTCGGGTCCCTGATCCAACATACTCGCTATACTAGAATCTTTATCTGTTGGAAATAGCACAACGACCAAAGTGCCATTTGCTGTTAGCAGACCTATTTAGGAGCAAATAAATATTTTAATAGAAAAAAAATGAATTATTCGAATGAGTTCACTCTAAAACATACCCCAAAATCCATATCTGAGCATCATCATATGCAGTTGTCTTAGCGTTGGTAAAGGTTTATCGTACTTCAACATTTTCAGACACTCTACAAGGCGTGTATGATAAATATGCACAAAATTATCGAATTCCTTGACTCGTATATCAATGTTAGCCGAAGTAACTATAAGATACCACAAATCTTGCGCTGGTGAGCCCCATTTGGAAACTTGTAGGTCCACAAATATTGTCTCATCGATTTCACCATTTTCTTTGTAATTAAACATGATATTATTGGACCAGCAATCGCCATGATTCAAAACATTAAACTCTTTTGGATCGACTTCATTGAGCAAGAGGGCCTCATCAAAGGATGCCATTGGATCTGGTAAGTTACGAATATAATGTTCAACATTCTCCAATCCCCATTCACGCATTGCTTTCCGATAAAGTTGCATTTGTGCAGCCGACATAACCTCATAGATTTTACGATTTTTCTCCGTGTAAAATGTTATATCGAACATTTCATCGTATGGACCAACTTGTTGATAATTTACCGCGGAAGCAGCATGAAATTCGGCCAGTTTACGCAAGACACTACGCATATGTTTTAGATCGAAACCCTCTAAGCGATTAACATTTTTAAATTTCTTCATTTTAAGATCCTCCAAAACAAGTGAAATATTCTCAGGACTCTTCTCATCGATATGCAGGCAACGTGGCGCTAATGTAACATCGTAACCGGCCTCCTTGTAGAGTTTTGTAAATCTGGGTATATGCAACTGATACATCTGTCGCTCCTTTGGAAACAAACAAACATCATTGACCATTGCTGCAGCTGCGTCACTCTCCAGTGTCGTCTTCAAAATGTAAGATACTTGACGCTCGGTGCCATCTGTAGAAGAATCAAAAACAAATTAAATAATACATTATGTATTGTACTATACTATACCATATAACTGATTTTCTTTATATACTATATACACATACGTATGTATGCATACACACACCTTTTAATTCGATATCAATTATTATGCGCACCATTATCGATGTAAAATTTTCACCAGGTGCGGTCGCTGCCATTGGTAAAAATTTCTTGATACGCACATAATTTTCAATATCTTTTTCAAGTATTGTTTCAAAATATTGCTCATTAATCCAATTTGGAATTTTAAGAAATTCGTTTGGATTATTCTCCTTTTCGCTGTTTACATTCGGTGACATATTTTATTGTTTTTGTTTTTATTTTCTTCTTTAATTGTATTGAAATTTCGACTTTGTATCCGTAAATGTGTATTTGTGTTTCGGATTTAATACTGCAGAATGAATGTGTTTCCGTTGAAGTTTGCCCAAAAACTGATCGATTCGAAAAACTTAAATTTATTTTATAAATTGCAATGCAAAAGTTATAAGATAAGAAAGAGCGCTTGACTGGTTTCTATACGATATGAATAGTAACTAATTTCGTGAATTTAACTAAAATTACTATAATAATAATAAAAAAAAAAAAAATAATATAGTAAATTGCTCAGAGAGTAAATTATTTCTAAGCTTTGGCGTCATTGCGAACACAAAAAAAGCAAAAAGTGGAGAGCAAATAATTCTTCGTATATGCGGCGAGTATAAAAGATAGTTATGCTATAAAAAGAGATCTCTCAGATGTTAGCTTTAGCAAAAACAAAACAAACAAAAAAAAAAAAATAGTCTCGGACACACACACATATATATTTATTTGTTTTAGTAAATAGTGTAGTAAATACATACATTCATATGTACATTATATAGTTTATTTAAATTCATTCAATCTCTCTAAACTTCAAATTCAGTTCAATTTTAGAGTATAACTCGTTTCGGCAATACTTTGTAACACAGAAAATTATCCGTATTACGTATATTCACGTGACCCAATGACAAACTTTTTATTGGGTGGCATATACTACATATATATGTATGTATATATGTATACATAAGCTATTCTGAAAACTATGCATATAAAAGAGCTCAATAAAAAGACTTTAAATGTAGAATACTCATACTATACATAAGAAGGGTATTCGAAATTCTGATTAAACGAATAAAACAACTTTGATCAATTTGATTTCTCTCTATTTTTTTGTCTATTTATATAATTTTTATACCCGCCACACATAGTGTGAAGGGTATATTCAGTTTGTCTAAAAGTTTGTAATGCATTGAAGGAGACGTCGTAGACCCCATAAAGTATATATATTCTTGATCAGTTCGATGAGACGAATCGATATAGCCATGTCCGTCTGTCTGTTTATTTGTACACATATTTTTCAATGAAGATATATAGATATTACGCCGAAATTTGGAACTTAAGCTTTTCTCGGCAACGACTACATACAAACTTACTGAAAATTTTCGAATTTTTGTAAAAAAAATAGGTATTATTGTTGCATGTATTAACTCCAAATTGGGTAAAAACTCTTCTTATGTCATCCAAAGTCGAAACTAAGTTGCCACGCCCTTTCTTAGGTTTTGCCCCATACAAACTTACCGCCCATTTTCGAATTTTTGTATGAAAATAGGTATTAATTATAAATGTATTCACGAAAAATTGAACAAAAACGTTTCTAATGACATCCAATGTCAAAAACAAAGTACCACGCCCATTTTTAGGTGTAGCCGCCACACATATTTACCGCCCATTTTCTAATTTATTTACTCCAAATTGGGTAAAAACACTTCTTACATCATCCAATTCCAATACCAAGATGCCACGCCTATTTTTATGTATAGCCCCCTAACAAACTCACCGATTGTTTTTGAACTTTTGTATGAAAAATTAATTATGTTCGTCTATATATTTATAAATGTATATAAGCCACTGATGACCATACATAAACTATTCAAAGATTCATGTGGCGGGTATTTATGCTTCGGTTCCACCGAAGTTAACATTTTTCTTGTTATTATTATTATTTATATTTGGAATTCTGTCCAACAAATAAAAATTCGTTAGCGTCCGACATTGACTTGCGATTATTTTATCAGTTTATAAGCATTGTTTTTAGCATTTATATCATGCTTCGAATTCGATTAATGTTTTGCAAACTCATTCAAACTATGCAGTATGTGCGTCATTAATAAATATGATAGGAAAAAAATATTTGAAATTTTTCAATTAAAGAATGTAATTAGACACGTTTAGAATTTTGTGAATTTAAAGCGGAGATAGTTAGGATCAATGATCCGATCTTGATTACGATCTAACTAGTATTTAAGATTCAAAAAATAAAATAATATTAAAAAAATTCGAAAATTGATTTGGCTCGATATAAGAAGTGGTTTTATCATATAACAACCTTTAAAGAGCATTGATTGATTTTATATGGAACTGTTTCTAAAAGAGAGAGCGTAACATATATTTTTTTTTCACATACAAATTAGTTATGACCAAGAAAAGAATTTATTTTAGATTTCAGCTTAATATCTTTAAAACTAAGCGAAAAATCACACAAATAGATTGATAGTGTCAATTGATAATACTTATATACCCGTATACCCGTCCCTTTCACTTTATTATGCCATTTAATTTATCGCTACGGTACGGCTGATAAGCGTGAAGATTTTGCAAAAATTCAAGTAGTAAAAGTGAAAATAAATGTTTTTCAATTACGTTTTTTTTTTTTTTTTTTTGCGTAAATACATTCTTGAGATAATATTTCAAGAAATCTTTTTTACCTTTAAAAAGTGCTTTCAAAATGTAGCCTCGATTTCATACTTCGAAAAGTGAACTTGTTATGATTGGAAAGTGTTGCTAGGAAAAGTACAAAAATATAAATCTGTTTTCGCGACACAGGTTCTCAGAAGAACGTATTATGTGTTCTGAAAAAATAGTACATTTTGATCCAGTATGTCGATTTACAAGTTTATTATTTTAAAAGTCTATAACTGTATTTTTATTTTATACTATATAAAATAATAATTATATAATTTTTATAGAGACAAAATTATACATACGATTAGTGACTATAATTATTGTCTATCAAATAAAACCGATTAATTCTGCCTTCTCAGAGTACTTAAATACTCGTTTATTTGCATCAACTTTTTAATAACTTTGAACTTTAATATCAAATATGCGTGCACATTCGACCGTGAAGGTTCTTCCAGTATAAGTGAAACGAGTCGATATTAAGTCTATAATTTAACAATGAAGATTAATAGTTCCGGTACAAAACAAAACAAAACAAAATAAATAAAGTCAAAAGAACACAATCTTTTTTTTTTATCAACTTTCTTATCACTTTATTATGTCTTTCAAAAAAATTAATATACATTATTAAATTTTTTTTATTAATTTTTTGTCGGTTTTTTTTTTTTTTTTTGCATTTATAAGCTTACAAAATTCAAAAGTGCAATTTTTTAATTTTATTTTCTTGACATTTTAATTTTGCTTATGTCTTTTCGTTATAATTTTATTTTTACTTTCCTATTTATTTTACGGTACTATTTTTTTATTGCAAATTAAGCTTAAGCAGTTTCAATTTTTCTTAAATTATTTAAACCATTTTTTCATTTAAAAACATTTTGCAATTCGCTTAACTGAATTGCATTTCGCTTACTAAAAAATCTGTAACAATATTTTTTCGCTTTAATTTTTAGTTCAGTAATTTTTTTTTTAAATATATAAATCTTAATAATTATTTTATTTGAGTTATTTTTCTTTTATTATTTATTATTGAATGCTTATTTTACTAAAATATTAAGCGGCATTAAGCATTTTTATTTTGCATTAAATATTAGCATGCATTAGGCCACGCTTTGTTTTTATTTGTTGAGCAGTTATTATTATTATTATTTATAATTATATTTAATTATTTAAAAACATTTAAGTTTTAAATTTTTTTTTATTATAATTTCTTTTTTGCTCTTTTGGTTTTTAAAAATTAACAGCCATTTTGACGAATTCGTAATTGTTTCAAAATTATATTTAAAAATTTCAAATAAAAACAATTATTATTATTTTTTTATGTGTTAGTTTTGTATTATTATAATTTCGTTTTTTTTTTTTTTTTTTGGCCGTGCACTATTAATAAAAACATTTTAATTATTTTTTTTGTAAAGGCAGCTGTTCCCATTTTTAATTTGGATTTAATTGTTCATCAGTTTTGATAATTTCCTTTAAATGGAAAAAGAACAGCTGCGTATTTTCCTGTATTCAAAATACAAAACAAAAATCAAAAAGAAATAAATAGAACTCTTTTTCAAGAGATTTAGGTAAAGTCACATTCAGACGGTAATACACGCATTTAACTTGAAATACATAGTTTAAAATTTCTAGAGCGTTGAAATAAAAGTGGTAGCAAAGGGCACAGCTGGGTAGGCTTGGAAAAAAAACCCCAAATGAAAAACTTTACCCAATGTTCTTTATTTCTTGAACTAAGAAACTTTTCGAAATACTTATTTTGGCAATAAATACGCCCCATTAAGGTAGGTGAGAAAGACATATAATAAACGCAAGCGTTGTCAGCTTATTATAGAATCGAAAATATTATTTCGCTACACCACTTTAACAGGGTAGTCCCATAGAAATCTACCCCAAAATTTTGGAGCATTAAATAAATCAATACGAATATATTCATCGTGTATACAATTAATCTTCAGTTGAAATAGTTTATATATAATATGTAACCCTTAGCTAACTGTATAAAAACAATACAAAATTAATTAGATTCATCATTAAATTTCTGTTTTGTTATGGATGCACTGTATACTTTAGAGATAGTCACGATCTTTACAAATACAAATTTGCAGTAGAGTAGCCCATGTTCATTTGTGGGTTATTTATTTTATTAGAAATGTATACGAGGTGCACGGTCTACAAATACTTTTCGTGAATATCCCTATTGACGAGTGCACAATTTGTATTTTTTTGTATATTTTGTATCTTATTCTAATTTTTGAAACTTATTTACTTCTGTACGAGTATATAGTATGTATACTATGTATGTACATAACTTGCATCACTATTTCAAAAGTTTGTTCTTCCGTTTTTTCTTTTTATTTGTCATTATGGATAAATTATGAATGAAGAGCTGTTCGAAATATAGAATCAACTACATATTTATACTTCAATATTATAAAATATTCAATTAAGCAAGTATTCATTTATAAAAGAAGAATTTATTTGTTTGTAGAAAACAATTTAAAAGTCGAATTAATCGCTTGAAACAAAAAATCGGATAGTTTAAACAAGATTGATAAAGTTTATCTAAAAATTCCCAGTTAGTTAATTGTAGTTTCGCAGTAATTAGTCATAGTAAATATTCCTCACTTTCATTTATAAGTATGTATGTATTTATGTATGTACGATTTCAGCCTTGATTATATTTGAAAAGTATGCAACAGTGCCTGACAAAATTATTTGATAAAATTTAAACGACACGCACTGTGTTTGCTATTAGTTTATCAGTTTATCAGTTTATCGGTGCTGTTCATAATTTCATTTTAGCAAAATTTTATCAATTCATGTTTTGAGCAAATCTTGCAAAAGTGAAATTGAAAACACTCTTTTTTGTTTTTTGTTTTTAGTAGAATTATGTGAATTTGTTGTTAAAAATAAATAATATGAAATGAGTTTTTTAATTTAATAATACATATTCAACCCGTAATTATGTAATTCTAATTGCTCAAAAATATTGTAACTTATATTTTTATGCAAGTACGTTTTTTTTTCTTTTTATTTTTTTAATTATTAAACTACTTTTTTTTGTAACAATTTAAATAACACTTAAATATTTTTTATGCGATTTGTGCGTTTTATGTTTTGAATGTTTTTTTTTTTAATTTTTAATTAAGTTCTTACAAATTTGTTTATTCTCTTTTTTATTTTTTTTTGCTTTGTTAAAAACTAATTCTTGAATTGATCACAACGTTTAATGCATTTTATTTTTAATTATTATTTCATTTTTTTAGTTTAAGATTAACTTTTTTTTTTTATTAATATCTTATATATAGTTAAACATTTAATTACAATTAATTAATTTCATTTAATACCTTTTTTAATGTTGTTAATCATATTGTTATATTATTTATCATCATCATCGCATTCATAAAATATATTGTAAATTATGGTGGGATTAATTACCTACTTTACGTACTTTTTTAAATTTTTTTACTTTATTTATTTTTGTATTTTTGAAAAGAAGAAAGGAATGAGATCAATTTTAATTATTCATTTTTTCACACAAAATGTTTAGGCAGGTTGTGTTAGTTGTGTTGCTTGTGTAAATGAGCATGATTAAAAACAAAAAGGAAAACAAATAAATAAAATTTAATTGAAAAGAGAACGGTTTTTATGTTTTGGAGAGATCGACTTAATATTGAAAGTTCCATGACTTTAAAGCGTTGCTCATTTGTTTAGCATTAATTACTAAGATAGTCTCAATATGTCATTGACAAAATATGCCTCCTAAATAGTCGATAATGCAGTTTTTATTCGATAACACGATACAAGAGTATCTTTTTCTTTTGAAAGTTATCTTTCAGAACGTTTTAAATTATTTTACTTAAATTTTTTTTTATATTTATTCTAGATTTTTTATTGCAATTTAAATAATTTCAAATTATGCTTTATCATTTCACACCAAATGTGCAAAGTGTTTTCTAAAGATATGAAAAAAATGCATATTCATACACAATTAAATGCAGAACAAGTCTCAAGAGCCAAATACGCAAAAAAAAAAAAACAAAGATTTGCATTTAAAATTTGAATTCAGCCATAAAAGTTACATTTTATATACTTACTATATATATACAGCATATAACAAATGAAAAAGCAAACACTGAAACAAACTTGGCAACAAATGATTATTCTCCATAAAAACGGAAACAAAGTGCAGTAGAAGAATATTGTAGAAAATTCGGGTATGTATATGCACTTCCGTTTGCACTTCTTTTACTAGTGAGAGTTACGGACATACACTGGGATGACCAGTGATGGTCAGTGCATTAGTTCTCCAAATAAATGAAATATAATATGCTTTTAGCACTTTAAATAGTCTCTTCCATATATTTTATGTGCAATACACGGAAGGAAGTTTGTGCTCGCGTAGTTTTCTGTATCACGAATATTGCAGATAACTTTCGGTAATATAGAAATAATTTGAAAACGATTCTTTTTTTAAGAATATGCATAAAAATAAAAAAGATGTTACACCAGCAATAACAAAGAAAAAAAAAATAGGTTGATATTTTGTAATTTTTAGGAAAGTAAAAGAAAGCTTTCCTTATCGAGAATAAAAGCGAACGATGCTAAAATAGAAAATGCTAAAATATGCATGAGCAAACAATAAAAGAACATTGAAGTAGACATTGTCGCATTCTCTGGCTAACTTCGATGCATGTAAAACGCTTCTCGAGTTTTCATTTTATGCATTTTGCTGCTTTTCAAACGATTTTATTACAACTTTGCATTGCATGAAAGCGCTGTGAGACTACTTTTCTTTTAAAACATTTTGGATTTTATTCAATTCAAAGAAAAAACTAGAAACAAAAAAAAATAAAGACAAAAACACTTTATATGCATTTAAATGAAATGAAATGTATTTTTGATGTTACATAAAAATGTTAAATGTATGAAAATGGATCCAAATATATATATTTATATTTTTTTTTGTTATTAGTAAAAATTTTTTTTACTTCTCCCCCTTTTCAATTAAATGCCTAAATTGCGTATACGCCGCGTTAGCTTTTTTTGTTGACTTTCGTGTTTTTTTTTTTTTTGTTTTTAATTATTCATTATATTTTATGTATTTATGCATGTATTTTGTATATTTCATTATTACGCTACTATTTTGAACGTTTTAGTTTAGTTTAGTTTCTTTTTTTAGATTCTAAATATGTATCTCATACGTTCGACAATTTGTTTGTGTTCTGTTCGTGTTTTTACAAGTGTGCAGTGTATTTTGTTATTGGTAATACTTGATTTATTTTTTAATAAAATGTTTGATTAAAAAACTTATGCAGAAATTGCTAAAGTATTGTACAACGTCCTTTATTTCTAGTTGATTGTGAGAAATCGGTAGCGACAACGCTTCCAGATCTGGTGCAACCCATCAGCTCTCGAAAACGTCGCCGATTCTAAAATTGTATCTACGGAAATACAAAAAAAAATTAGAAAATTTTTTAAGTTTTCAACTCGCCTCGAAGTATTTGCTATAAAATTAAAATTTTTACTTACTGTGCTGAACACTCTACGTAACCGCAACGCCAATGTTTGCGCACTAACGTCGAAATATCTTTAAGTTCCTGTTCAATATAAACATGTGAGATATGCAAGTATGCATATATTTTCAAAATAGCTAAATAAATTTTGCATTTTACCTGTGAGTTTGCTTGTGCTACGCCCACATTATCAAATTTATTGCCAACCACTAAAATGCTAAAATCTCGATGACTGAAACTATCCAATATTTGATCACGCATCGAGCGGCAGTACTAAATGAGTGAGTATACGTAGATGAGATAATTATTATATTTTGTTTGCTTAGTTTGTATCTTATATTATATAATTGCAATTAACTTCACCTGAAATGTATCTAAGTTGCCCATGTCGTAAACTAATACATAGGCCTGCACCGTTCGCAACCCCAGCGGATTTCCGTTGTTCCACTCGGCAAAGTTGTCAGCCGGAAATCGTTTCTGCAAAATAATTTTGTTGTTTATTTTTAATTAAATTTTTGTAAACATAATTATCATTGGTGACAACAATTTTCAAATCGATGTGGTGAAGTATTATTTAAAATACACAAAACTGATGATTTTATGTTTATCGTGTAAATTGCTGCTGGCTAAATGCATTTCTAGTACATAGTAATGAGACTAAATCCGTTTGCATCAACTACGGAAAAACATGTATTGCAGTTTTGGTTGTATTAAATAATATGAAAGCAAATAATATTATAAATCTGCAATGATAAGTTTATAATTCCATTTAATTATAATAATTTCTTAGAAAAACACACAAGTTATAACTTAAGAATACCAAAATAAAACAATGAAAAATCTTAATTGAAATCAAAATCAGAATTGCTAACGACCAAAATCATTGGACTCACTCAAGCATTTAGACAGTCAGACAGAGGGACAGACGGAAGGATGGACGGACGGACGGATGGAATGACAGTCAGACATTGTAATATATATTCGTACTAGACAGTAGAAGAGATACGTAAGGAGCGGTAAGAGTATAGTTAGCCAAAAGTCGCAGGATGCCATTAAAAAGGAGACTACAGAGCAATAACGAAGAGAAACAAACATAAACGAGAACAGGTACGGCAGGTAAATGTTGTTAAAATGGGCGTAAATAGGGATTGCTGAGCAAGCGTCCGTCCGTCCGTCCAGGCCGTAAGATGCACTAATGAGCAAGCAAAATAATAGAATAAAATGTCAAAGAATCTCAGCATGATAGGCAACAAGTAAAAAGATAATAATTATAATAGCACAAACAACATCATCAAAACAACAACAACAATGCATTAAGTGAGTAAATATTATAATTAAATTTAACGAAACATTCTAAGTGCAAAGAAACTGTACTACCTTCAGTTCACTGCTACGAAGTTTGATTAACTGGTTTACATTTTTCTAAAAGTGTACAAATCAGTGAATATAAATTTATTTTTAAACAAACCTCGTATAATTGATTATATCAAAGAAATTTACTTTAGATACCGTTTAGTTAGGTACAACATCAAACAAACGAAGAGACAGGCGGACAGACAGACAGACGGACTGACTGACTGTTGAGCTATGTACAAACGATAGCGTGCGCACCCTGCATAAAAAGTACAAAAAGTGTTTTTTTTTTTCTTTTTTAATACTAACAAGTTGCTCTAACTTAGCTGGATATTGTTTTGATTAAATTTTTGTTTAATTTTCTGCATCTTTATTTTTTCTAACATTTGCTCTGTTATCTAATTACTTTTCTTGTTCCTTTCATTTTCCTTTTTTTCTTTTTCGTTGTTTTTGGCGCTTATTTTCTTGCGCCAACCTTTGTAAACTTGATAATTAACAGCTTCTTTCTCGTTAAAATAAAATGGCGCTGGTAAAAAAAAAAAAGAAAATAAAATAGAAAATGCCAACGAGGTTGCGTATGATTAATATCTAAATAATTTTGGAAAAAGGAAACCGGAAGAATTTAATGGAATGACTAATATGTAGAAAAGAAGAAAGAATGCGGTAGAGAATAAAAAGGAACAACAATGATTTGTAAAATGTTTAAAAGTGCTGTCGGAACGAGTCTATCTCTCAGACTTTAAAGTGAAAGATTTAAAAAAGAAAGCCAACCACCAACGTCGAAATATTAGATTTTGCAAATCTACAAAGATAAAATAAATTTTCAATTATGTATTATCAAGATTTGACTGAAAGCAAAACTGTCACAAAATGAATTACACTTATTTAAACTTATTGTATTTCAACTAAAAATAATTATTTACATTCTAAACTTAGGTGACTCCGACCGCTTCAATAAAAACACTCAAAAAAAGAAAACTTATATTTCGTTTCAGCTGCTAAAGTAAGACCAAACAAATGTTTTTAGCTAAACAGCCATTAAGGTTGGAAGGACTTTGAGTTATGACTCTTAGCTTAGCTCAGGCAATGCACTTGAAGATGAAAAATTTACCACAATAAACACAACAATGGCGTCCATGACTACACACAGACACGAATGTATACATACATCGCGGTAAAATAGAACCATAAACAAACCAAAAATAAAAATATATACAAAAAAAAAAAAAAAAAACAAGAAAAATCGAAAGAAAAACTCGAAAACAAATTCACGCTAAAATGAACATGAATAAGTTAAAAGAAACGGCTAAAGGTTTGTGTGGCAATATCATCATCATTGCTGCTGCTGCAATGGACACTGTACGAAACCAAAAAGCACTTAAAAAGACGAGAAGCGTACGCCATTTTGTTGTGTGGACAGACGGAAGAATGAAAGTCGACAGACGCTCGTTTTCATTGTGTCCATATATGCATTACTTCTGACTGTCTGTCTGAGTGTCTATCTGCTCATTTTATGCTGCTATACAGAGTCTATTCCAGCCAGTCAAGCAGCCAGGCAGCCAGTCCAAGAGTTAGTTGTCATTTGCAGTTGTCAGTTGTCCTGGTTGCTTGTCAGTTATAAATATTCAGTGCAGTGCTTGTATTGTGTTACCTTTCAATAGCAGTTGATTTTCATTTTCATTCTCATTTTCAGTTTCATTTATATTGTATTTTATTTTATTTTCATTTTACTCTTTACTTTTGTAAATTACTCGACATATTTTTGTAAAAATTGTTTTTATTCATGTCTATTTCGGTTTGGTTTGGTTGTTTTTTTTTTTTTTTTTTTGTATATGCAAACTAAAACAGTGCTTAGCGTTGATAAACGTTAAAAAAAATGGAGAAAAAAAGTATAGAACAGCATTGAATTGTCAACACTTGGCCGTATTTTTCTATTGCGGTTATGCGGTTGCACTTTTACTTTTTAGCTTAGCGTGTTAAACAATGACAGCGATATACTATAAAGTATGTATGTAATATAATATATGTATGTGATGTACAGTAAAAACTCGGTTGAATTTACAGTTATCATGAGCAATCATATTATTTGTCACAGATTTTTTAAGAACTAGAGGACGGGCGACTTTATATATATAAACTTTAGCTTTCTTCCTCTTAGTTTTCAACATATACATATGCATTCATTATAGAACCTTCACTGTACATACTACCTACATACGTATGTACGTACATAACTATGCATTGTTCGGCTCAGCGGTTGTCGGACAAATGGAATAACGGTCATTCATTTGGTTTATGAACTTTTCTGGCTTTTTATCTTTTCCGCTATGCTGCCTTCGTTTCGAGTTCCAGCATCAGTTGTGTTGGCCTCCATTTTTTGTACATTTTGTTCATTCAGTATTTCCTGTGTTTTATACATTCAAATACATATTTATGCAACATTAACGTTTTACTTGTGCTTCTATATAGAAGGATATCTTTCCATTCTTGTTAAAATAACACGAGTACATTTGTATGTACTATGTGAGGCATTCTCTTTTCGTACATTCAAAGAAATTTGCTTCAACGATTTGTCACTTCTGCTTGGTGGGTATTACTTTTAGATGTCCATATACACATTCGCTCCTTACCCTCTTTACCTTACTGACCGCTGCAGCTGTATCTGTGCACGCTAAAAGCTTTAGAAACAGTTTTGTCAATAAACGAACAAAACCTCAAATGTTGAACCAAGGGCAAACCTTATAAATATTTTATACCCATGAAAATGGCGTTTATACAGTTGCTCAGGTTGCTTTGAGATTTTTTTTTTGTCCACGGACTGTAGGCTAAGCTGTCAGATGGACTAAATAGTTGTTTGACAGTATGAAATAATTTTGGTAAGTTTTCAATTTTAAGCCAAGTTTAGTTAAATTTTGAGCCATCATCTCGCTTAAGATTTGAAAGATTTTAAACGGAAACATTTTTATTCGATTTTAAATTATTGAATTTCGCTTGAACAAACAACTTGAATGATTTTATTATTTTTTTTTATGTCATTTTGTATTTGAATCAGTTTTACCAAAGTGTTTCGCACTTGCGACAAGTATTCAACATAAAATAAAAACGCAATGAAATGGAAAGCAGGACAAAAATAAAAAATATGGAAAAATTAAAAAAATAATAATAATAAAAATGAAAGGACAAGGAAAAATATTCTGTTTAATAAAACCTAATCTTTAATACATGTTGCAGAAATTTATCAATTGTGAGAGAGTGTAATGAGTGCAAATTTGTATCTTTCGGAATTTTAATGATAAAATTTTAACAATGAACTCAGAACTGGAAACTTAAAGTTGGGTGTACCAGCACGATTCCTCTAAGACTTCAACAAAAAGACAGAAAGACAGATGGATGCATATTTATGTTAGAGAGACTTCATACATTGCACTCTTCCATACATTTTAAGCTTTTTGACAAATTTATAATACCCATTCTGCGTATCGTTTGACTGATATGAAAAAAAACAGGATGCTATGAATTTAAAACAACATCAAAAGCGTTTTTGATTGTCATGTCGTCGTAACGTTTTATGGGTCAACTAAATGCAAAGCAAAAATAAAAAAAAATCTGAAATTAAAATAGCGAAGAGAAAAAAATAAAAGCCATAAGCACGTGCAACAATTTTATGGTAATTAAAAATTAATAAAACAGAAGACTAGGTCAGCAAGCAAGCGTTTAAGGTATATAAACACAATTATGCATTTTTTTGGCTTACACAAGCAGCGAGAATTAATAAAGACAAATAAAACAACCCATGGAGAGGCAGCAAAAAAAAGAAAAAAAAAAAACGACGAAAACAGAAAAAAATTATATGAACACAAAATCCTGAATGCTGCAAACAAGTAAAATTCTGGCAGAAGGTACGGCAAAGGATTATGCAAAAAATAAAAAACGAAAGAAAGTAACGAATGTTCTCTATGATAGGAAGCAATTGCTGCAGGCTAAAGTGAAGTGCGAGCATCTTTTTCTTCATTGCTTGTTTTTGTTGTTGCTGTTGCCGTTCTGGTTATTCAGCTGTTGCTTTTGGTTATTAAAAGGAATATGTGTACGTACATATATTATGAGTATGTACATATGTATAAAGTTGCGGCAAGGATATTGAGAGTAACGCTTTATCTACTACATTGCGCCTTTTCACATACTCCAACCACAATAGCCGTACTAGTATATCTGTAACTATATTCGGCTATATTTATACTCAGCTGGGATTATACCAATGTGTGTGCCTCCTCTCCTACTCTATATATCTAAATTCGAGCATTGAATATCCATGAGTTTCCGACGACACTGAGAACGTTGAATATTTATGCCCCTGCAAAGAATTATGAAGTAGTAAAATGTTACTGCAACAGCTGTGCCAGTGCCAGTGTCAGTGCCAGGATTTTGCTTTTATTGCCTTCAGCTGTGTGGCTGGTTGTCTTCGTTAGAATTGTTAATATGGAGTATTAAAAAGTGGGAGCAACACACACACACACACATTTGGTATATTCTTTTATTAAATAAATGATTAAATAGAATCGTATGCATCGCAAGTAAGCGAACTGATTGAATTTATGGTGGCATATGGATTTATGAAATACTTTTATTTGTTGATTAGTGCAGCACACTTACCTGAGGCGGAACGTCGAGTACCATCAGCTCACGTATAACGGTGTCACAGACCAAGCAGTTTTTGTAGATTTTACGGCGTGTGGTCGCTTTGTGAGTCGTTGGAAAGTCATGGTAGAAAAATTGCTGCAAAATAAAAATAAAAATTTATTTAATATTAAGAGTAACATGTATTAAGGCTTGTTTAGACTGTAAAATGTCGTATATAGCATATAACAAGAATGACGTAGAATCTTTAGTAAATTCTTTTATTGCTTACAAATATTACGTATACGACACCAAAGACTAAAAAAAAACATAAAATTGTATTTCTGCAAAAAAAAAAAAAAAAAAGTGCACATGAGAAAAAATAAAATTGTACAAAAAATACTTTATGCCATAAAAAAGTTTTCTCTGAAATTTACAATCGCAATCAAAAATAATAAATATTAATATTTTATGTTACAATATTTGTGTCAACATGCTGTTGTCGCAGAGAGAAAGATACAGATACAGATTCACATGTAGATCCAGATAGAAATTGTAGATATATGTACATATTTATGAGTATCTGTATCTGACAAGCAAACCCAACTAAAAAACACGTTGAAGAAAGCACAGATTCATGCATCCTGTTTACATTTTTGTATCACTTTTTGACTTCTGTGCTTTCGTTTCCATAAAATGTTAACTGCGCACATATTCATAGTTTAAACATTTTTATTACTATTTTTTTTTTTTTTTTTGTTTTACATCAGTCCATAATGAATTTTATTTTTTGCTTTTGACTCTTCATGTGTTATACAATATTTAGTAAATGTATAATAATTGCATTTTTTGTAGTCATCGCTTATAAATTTATCACAAAAAAAAGAATGGTTTTATTGGTTGCATTAAGAAAAAAACTTAAAAAATGTCGTGCTTGCTGTGGACTATATCAATTTGTGCCATTTTTTAAACTAGCAGATGAAATTTTTATTCATTTTAATATTTTTTTGCACAATAAAACGTGACTGGGTTAAGCAAAAAATCAATTGGTTAAGCAAGTTTACTCCATTTAAAATTGATTTATTCGTATATGTTTTGGATGGAACCGCTATAGGGTATTAATATTTGTAATAAATAAAATATTCCAACAAGTGTTTCTTTTTTTTTATTTTATTAATTAAATTAATTCGATTAAATTTCTGATTGAAGTCTCATGATTGTTAAACAGTGAGTCAAATCTGGTCCAGTGGACTGTTAGATCTGCTTTTGTGTGGTAAATAAAGACTTATGCCAAATGACATAATATGCCAAATTAAAAGTTGATAGTACAAGAATTCAGTTCTTAGTCGATAACTAAGAGAGTCTCTGTTTCTATTAAAACAATTCGAACTATTTTTAAATATCGTTTATTTATTTTAAATTATTGTACTAAAATTATTGTAGCATAAAAATGTTTGAAAGCTTTAAATTAAATGTTCGCAATTTATTTTATTTTCAACTGTTGACTTTGCTATTCATTCAGCTATAAAGAATTACACAGACACGCACTCGATTGGAAACATATTCGCGACTAGGACAATTCCATTTCTTATTCAATTACGGCTTCAATAAAAGTAAAAAATTCAATGGCATCTAAGAGCTCAGATAAAATAAAAGAGAAACGAATGAATTTCTATCGAACGCAAAAGCGTGCACGATTTGAACACGTTCGATACTTGTGCTTTGACAATGCTATAAAAAAAGGATAAAATGGTAAAGTTAGTGAGCAAGTGAGCCAGTCAGTCAGTCAGCAGGACAACAGGACAACAGTTGTTGCAAAAATACATGCAAGTCTAATTTAAAATTGCCAACTCTGCTACTAAAAGCTTTTCCGTTTTTATGCTGCCGTCTAGAGTTTTATTCCATTTCTTATCTTTTTTTCGTCCGGTTTGTTTTTTTTTTTTTCTTTTCTTTTTAACTGTGAGTAACTATATTGCTTTGTGTTACTTCCGTTTGCCGCTTGTCATAGTTTCAACTGCGACTTCCGTTTTTGTCATTCCTTGCCATTGTAAAACACTTTCCAAATGAAGTTAATTGAATTGAAAGGAAAGGGAATAGAAGGAAGGAGAAGAATAGAAGGAGAAAGACGTGAATTACTGCACTTTATTCGCGTGCTTTTCTGATTTTATTGCCGCGACAATTGTATGTCTCACACTTAATTTTTTTACGACAAGGACAAAGAGCAGCTCAATGAATAAGTTTTGTGAGTTAACATTGACTTTTGGGTATTTGCCGGTTTTACTTCATTTTGATGATTTGCATAATGAATACCAAATCTACATAGAACGCGTTTAAAAGTTTAGCTACTTATAGAGAAAATGATGCTTTTCACGGTTTTAGTTCTCTCCTCGAAGTTTAAAGTTACACTCTACTTTTACTTGGCGAATGTAGTGCACAAAAGATGCGGTTCTTTTTCCTTTTCTCCTTTTATCCAGTAACTTTATTAGAAAAAAGCCATTATTGGCTTAGTTGCTGCTATTGAAATAGTCTCCAATGTATGATTTGCCATTCAAATTTACATATAAATTAGTTTAAGCATATAAATGTGCTTTGGGTTTTCCAATAAAGATTTCTTAGGGTCTCATATGTAAACCGCACTAACAACATCAACACTTCCTTTCAGTATAAATGCTTCGCTTATTTGCATCGTTCGATCCATTTTAAATACATGCGTACATCGACTTTTTTACAATATCATTGTTAGCAACATTTTGTATTTTCGATAAAAATAAAAATAAAAAAAACTAGCTGCTTATCTTGGCTATTTTTGTTTCAAAGCTGAATATTTTCTATGACAAAGTTTTTCAGTGCTCCTGCTTGTTTGCTTATCGCAGTGTAACGAAGTGCTCAACTTTACTTTGAAATGCAATCAAGCGTTAAATATACTCCGTAGGCTGCCGTTCATTCGTTCATTCATTCACTCATATGACTTACGGATATCAATGTCCCATTTATTTGTCTATGGGTGAATGCATATCTTTGCCCTTTTCGCAACCAAAACTACCGCATTTTCATAATAGGTTTTTTTACTCATGACTGAGCTAGCAAAGTATATTGTATATATTAAGGCAAATTTTCTTTCAGATAGGCTTGCATGCGTATGGGTCTACTGAACACTCATACGCCATATAAGCCCTAGCAGAGAAAGGGAGCAGAGAATGGGGAGAGAGAGAGAGAAAGAGAGAGTTAAGACAGAAAGAGAATAAAATGTGTAAAAAATAAAATTATGGTAAAATTACATAAAAAAGATTTTCTGGGAAATTTAATTCGAGGTCCTTCTGCCTTAAATCAAAGTTTAATTTTATTGACCATTAACAAAGTTCATGACATATCTTTGAGTTGACAAATTAAATTGATAGATTTGAAGTTTTCACAGAAGTCAAGCTGCAAATTCAAATGAAAAAGTTTACGAAATTTTTTTGCTCAATCAATACGAGGCGAAAATACATAATTGGCTTGGTTCGAAGCACTGTAAACTCTATGAAGAATAAAATTTAACGTTTTTTTTAATTTTAAAAATTGCCAATAATTAATTTATTTAAAAATATATATTTTTTTTTTAGTTGCAAAAATCATTCATGAACTTTGTTAAACATTTTACAAAGACAGTTTAATTTCAAACATTTTTTACATTTAATTTAGCGTTATTTTTTTTGCATTTTAACATAATTTTTTTTTTGTTTGTTCATTCATCTTTGATCCTTTTTCTATATAGCAACGTTTTCTTATTTTCCTTCTCTGTTCCATTCTGTCTCTCTCTCTCTCAGTCTATCATTTTGGCTGGCATTCAACAGTTCTTTTTTTTTCATCTTCGTTTTTTATATGCACCCTTTTCAACTTTGGTACCATTATTTTTGCCCAACCGAGCGTTAAAAGTGACACGGATTTAAATGAAACGAAAACTCCCAACACACAAGCTCATGCATATGATGTGAACTCTGGTGACTCTTTCGATTGCACTTTTCGTGCAGATTTGGTTTTTATATTTCTGTTGATTTTGTTTTTTGTTTTTTTAGTTTTACAGGATTTTACTTAACTGGTTTTTATAGCAAACACTGTGTGGAAAAAAGTGAATTGTTATATTAAATTTGTTGAAAAATGTGTAAAACTATAAAGTTCCTGAATAGTACATTTTACTTGCAATGGTTTTAATCGATGTGCTTTATTCTTGTTTCGGCTTATTTTATAGTCGGGATTCATAAAGTTTTTCTTCATTTTTGTATTCTTTAATCCGTCAGTCTGTTTAAAAATAACATTAAACATTCCGCAAAAATCCTTTTATTGCTACTTTCGAGGCTAGTCCCCATACAAATTTCCCCGCTGCGTAATACATAAAAAGTATCGAAGCTTTTGTACAAGTAACACATATAGTACTATACACATACGAGTAAGAGGTTTTATTTCCACAATTTTACCCTTTATTCTATTATTTCATTTAGCGTGCATTATTAATTGGCATTATGATTTGCATTTGCATTAAAAGGCAATGAAAGCTTCAAATAAAATGGTAAAAGTTTAACAATTCCCTTCCTCTCTTTGCTTTGACCGCTCGCGTATACTTCACAGACATTTCCGGTCACTGAATCGTATAACGGTACAATGACTCACAACAAAAAAACATTTTTTATTATTTATGTTTTTTTTTTTTTTTTTTTTTTTTTTTTTTTTGAATTTATGTTTTACTAAAATAGTTTTTGCTTCATTAATTTGCACAAGGTTTATCTCATGAAATGAAAGCTGCTGTAACAACAACAAGAACAACAAATAGTTTACGCAATTTTCAAGTTCGTTTTCGCATTTTCCATTTTCAAATACAATTAAATATTTAAGTGACTAAATGAGCGACTTAATTACTTAAATAAGTTTGTTACTCTAGATGGACTATGAACTGGTTGGGCTGTGCTGCGCCCTGCAGGGCTTTGTGACGGAATACTAACTGAGCTGAGCATTAACTTGCGGTTTTTTGTTTTGTTTTATTTTTGTTTTTTTTTGTTCTACACAAATTACAATTAATTTTCTTTTGTCTATTTGATTCGTTGCCTTGCGTTGCCTTGTGTTGCGCTGCAGTAAAGTTAATGCAGTTCATTGAGTTTAAAACTCTTTTGTATGAATTTATATGTGTGTGTGTGTGTACGCATACGCATACGAATAAGAACGCATCTCATCCGGTTGGCTTTCGTTTCCATACAAACTTTTTGAAAATATGTTTTGTATTTCCGAGCTACTTGCGGTCGTTTGTTTGTGGTTTTATAATGAATGTTTGCATGCAAGCCATGCCATGCCATGCCATAAAGAGAGATTGAGTACAATTAACAATGAATTTGTAAATGCGTAAAGTTCACTTAAGGTAAATTAAAATGACTTTAAAACGCATTTTGTCGGTTTTAATTATATTAACAAGCGGACTTCCTGTACAATTAAGTTTGCAATTATTACATATGTAAATGAAATACTTCAAAAATGTTGATTGACTTTAAAAACAAATAAAAACTGAAGGGCTTTACTTTATAGTATATTCTATGGAGCATGATTTTCCTAATAAACTATTTTTTAAGTTACAATTTAATTATTTTTGTGCAAAAGCAAATTTTTTTTTTTGCTCGTATTAAATTTTAAACACATAATTTTTTCTGGCATACAAGCATCTTAACATGATAACAGAATTCGACATCAATAAGGGGTTCACTACACAGAAGTTGGGGTAACAGATCTATTCTCAGACATGTTGCAATGATACCTGATATAGGTATTATTCTTCGAACACCACAAATCGTATAATTACACCATATAGCAAAGAGCTGTTCATAAAATAGCCACAGTGTGTACATTTGTACATCAATCAAAGAATATACGAGTAACCAGTTTTAAGTCTGCCTTTAATTGAACAATTTAAATTCAATTGCTCAAGTTTTCTGTTGCATTGAACTGCACATAATTTAATTATGTTCAATTTTCAGTTAACTGCTACAAAATTGATTTTAAAATCAAGCAGATTCTTTTTGACCGTGAGAACATGTGCGAGGACATTTAAAGTTTTTTTTAAAAATATTACTCATACGCATCGTTTTCGAGTTATCCAAAATAATTAAAAAATATATTTCAAAATTTAAGAAACTTCATGCTTAACGAGTAATAAAACGCCATTTTTCAATAAATATTTTTTTTTTGGTTTTGTTGTTGTTTCTTACAATATTTTAACAAATTTAAATATGAATTTACGATGTATACAAATCAAGTAATTTGCTTTCAGGCGTTTCATGTGTATCTGAGTTGTTTATTACATATGTGTATATGTGTGCGTTTAAATCCTTTTGGAGTTGTAAATTCTCATTAACATTAATTGATCGTAAATAAAGTCTATGGCTCTCTTTACTTCATGTTCGAAACAGCACAACGCTTCGAGACTCATGAGGTTTTTATACATGATTTTTATTTGTTTATTTATTTTTTTTGGTGTAGAGGGACATATTTTCAGGCATTTTAACTACATAAATAATCGTAAATTTTACTCTGTTGTATGAATTTTCTTTGGATGTTATTTATATCTTTATTATTAAAGATATGCCCAGACTTTCTGTTAAAATGGCTGCAAAATGCCATTTATATTTGAGCCAGAAAATTTATTACACTCGTACTCCTTTGAACATTCAGTCTCGCTTTGCTCTTTTGGCATTATAAATTATAAAAGCGATTAGTTTTCTCTGAAAATATGCAGAAATTAGCTATCGACAATTCCTCAGGCATACTTAAGCGCACAAATTAAAGATAAAAGTGTGTGTGTGTGCTGTCTGTCGGCCGTTCTGTCTGTCCGTCTGTCTGTCGTTTTTCGGTTTCGTTTTGGTTTTAGCTTTGGTTTTGGCATAATAAATGGATGACTGCGCGGATTGAAATCATGAAATTAATCGAATGTTATAATATGCACTTAAGAGTTTGCTAAACTAATTAATTGTGATATTTGTGAATATGTGGACAATGTGAATAAATACAACGAAGTAAATATACCCTACATCGTGGCATATGTGGTCACTTAAAAATCATATGAAAATTTTGCTTACCTGTAAAATACTTGTTTTGCCAACGCCTGAGGCCCCCAAAAATGCTGCTTTAAGGGGGCCCTGCAGCCATGGCGGCTCCGCACCACCCTCCAGAGTGATGCGCTATGCCGAAATGCACTTATTTTGTATATGAATTTCCATAGCGATTGAAATCTTTGTTTTTTTTAGACTTTGGTGCTGTTGCTGTTGTTGTTGTAGTTGATGTTGCTCTTGTTGTTGTTGCTGTTGTTGTATTTGAGGTGTTCTTTTTTGTTGTTGCTGTGATTTTAGAAGCCGTAGGTTTTTTTGTTGTAGCTGTTGACTGAGTTGCTGTTCTGGTTGTTGCTGTAATTGCGTTATTCGCTCTTTGATTCCAATCACCGACATAATCAACGTTTCGTGTACTTCCAATTAATAATTTCTTTGAATTTGTTGGCGATATTGTACTACTCCACATTATATTTGTGTCTGCCATTAAAAATTATATATATCTATATATGTGTATGTGTTATTGTTGTATTCTATTTAGTATATGTGTACGTATGTAAATGTATAACAATTATTATATGGATTTCTATTGGCGTTAAAAAATTTAGTTTTTTTTAATATTATCTTAGTAAATTAATTTTAATATTGCTTTGATTTTGATTGTATTTATTTATCTATAATTTTTTTAAATTATTTAATTTTATTTTTTTATTTGATTTTAATTTGTTTTGCTTTTAATGTAATTGAAATATCAATTTACTTATTTTTTTGTTTTATGTTTGTTTGTGCATTTTATTGCTGAAAAGAAATAAACGAAGAATATTTTATTAAATTTTCCATATAATATAGTTTTTAAAGTTAGTCTATCAAATAAGTAGTTGCGCATCTGTACAGTTTTAAATAATTTGTTTTTATAAATTATTTTGTTATTATATTTTTATTTTGTCACTTTCTAAGTACTTATTTCATAACAACAATTATAATGATATTTTGATGTAATTAAAAAATAAGGCCGACGAAAACTTTGAACGAAATTAAATTTCAACAAAATTTTAATCAGCTACAAATCATTCAGTTTAATTTATTCCATGTCAAAAACTTTTATTAATTTTTCGTTTTGAAAATAAATAAGAAAACGAATATTATATTCGACCTGACACCATTTACATACACACGAAAAACTTTTGCAATTATAAAAAGTTGTCAAGAAAAATAATGCGTTGCTTCTCAAAACATTACAGATTCAGTTGGTCTTATACAAATCTAACACAAATTGGAATTTCCAACAATTATCGTTGAAATAGTGTCTTTTTAGATTAAAAACTTTTTTTAATACGAAACACAGTTAGTCTGCTTATATGTTAATATTCATCCGTATTCCAATTATTACCACACACTCCACTCCTTTCTTTTATTTATTCAATGTACTTCGTTGCAATTACCGTAGAGCTGTGCAAACAAACATTTAGCTGTGTTAAGTTTGTACAATTAACATATCAGACTGAAGTACATTTTATTTAAGTATAAATTCATCAATTTGAACTTTTCCAAATGTATTCAATGCAAACTTAATGGTGCAGCTGTTATTACAATGCAATGTCCTTAGCATCTTCAATATACGAGTTTGTATACCATAGATACTTTTTGTATCTAGATACTTTCTTGTACACAATCATTACAACTGCTACCAACACTAATGAGGCTACTTATGCAATCCACCGTTTATACTATGCTTTGTGTGTGTGTGTGTGTGTGTGTACATACACATACTTATAAATACTGTCTGCAACTACACCCACAATTTTTGTCTCTTTTTTTTAGCTTGAATATTTTTGCGTTTTTATGTATGCGCATATTTTCCAAGAGATTTCCTGCAACTAAATAAATATAATTTTTGTCTACGCTGTTTTTTTTTTTCTTTCTAGTTTACTACTTACAACACTATTTTCCATTTTCATTTTCATTCTTTTTTTTTTTTTTTTCACATTTTGAGTTTTTTATGCACATTTTTATGGCAAACGCGCCATCTTGTCTGGCTTGCTGCGTTATCTGATTTGCGGTAAGGTTGCGGTATGAAGGGTAGAAAGCATTAGACATGAACATACACACATACACACAAACACACATGCACATACAAATACAGTTATAGAGATGCGTCTAAAAAAAAATGGAATATTAAAAGGCAAGTGAGCGACAAAGTAGCCAATGAGGCCAAGAGGTTTTGTGATCTCTTCTCTCTCTCTCTGATTTGACTGATTTGACATATGAAGGCTATGCGTATTCGTATCTAAATCAGCAATCGATTTACATGTCATGCCAGAAAATAAAAGGGAAAAGAGAAGTAAAGAAACAAAAAAACTGTCAATCTTATATAACGCTTTAACATATTTTCACATCTAACAGGAAGGAAGCTCATAAAAAACACATCCAAAAGATACAGATAAAGCAAAAAGCAACCAACACGAGAATTTGTCATAAAAATGTCTTACATTAGTTTTCAGTAAGCAGGCCAGCAAATATATTTTTCTTTTTCATTTTTTTAGCGTAACAAGAATATTGATTTTTGTTGTTTAGATGCAAAATAAAACAGAAATAAAAAATCTATATTATTTTTATTCCAATAGTTTTCGACGCAACTGTTGAGTAAAGTTGTCAGTCTGACACAACACATAATGTCTTAAGTATTTAATATATCTACTTGAAATATGTAAATGTGCATCTTGAAGTGTGCTAAGTAAGACGTAGAGTGGTTCAACAATCCAAATAAGTGGAAGTTGTCGACGCTATTGAGGTGTAGCGTAGTCATAAATATGTATGTAAGCTACTTAAGTATATGTAATTAAGGTGTACGTAAGTGTATCCGTGCGATGATTAAGATAACTGTCGTTGTGATTACAAATTGCAGTTGAATTGGCAGCAAATCATAGATTACATTAATGAACATTATTTTAAAGGCATATGTCTGCTCTTTTTTTACACTAAACATGATATAATTAATATTTAATTTCTACACAAACAAATTAATTAAAATATTTACGAGGTATTTATATATGGTATAAATCTAAATCATACAATTGCAAGCAGCTCAGTCACACAAATATTGTTCAAGTGGCAGATAGATCACACTTTTCAAGAGACTAGCAAAGTCTTGTCAAAATCTCAGTGTCTACATAGTATTATTATCGTTTCAATTGGTGCCTGAGAGTGTCTGTCAGTAGTATGTCTGTCTGTCTGTCTGTCTGTCTATCCATTTTGGTAGAATATTCTTCTATCATTTATGCGACGTGCTTGCCCGTAGCTTAGTGCAAATAAGCTGAAACGAGTTTTGCTCTCAAAGCTGTATTTGAATTTTGGTGATTTCGCATGAACGCGCAGCACACCTACACCGTTTAATACTTATATAATTGTACTACATATATCTACTATGGTATATGTAAGTATTTGTCTAACCTGCCGGTGCTGCGTGCTTGTCTCCTTTTCGTTTATTCGTTTTCTAGTTCGTCATATTCAAAAAGCGTTCGAGTTCACTCAAGTTGCGGCACTGTCTGTGAAAATGACGACGATTTTGTTGCGCGAGTCGAGTGTTGAGCAAAGAAACTTGTGTGTTCATTCGCGCGCGTTTTCATTTGCACTGATTGTCTTCAGCAGCTTCAGGCCCCAGACTACTGCTTTTGCTGTTGTGCAGCTGTAGATGCTGCTATTTCTTTGCTTCTTGACCAGATTCGTTTGTTTAGTTTGAGGTTTTCTGGTAGCTTTCATTCGTTCATTCGTTCTATCGTTTGATTCTTCTTTGCTAGTCATGAATAGTGTATCTAAACGTTAGAGTAACTGCCTACTTCAATTCGATGCCATTAGTAGATATGCAAGAGTGTATAGTTCCTGTGTAATAAATTGTAATAAATATTTGTAGCCTAGTAGAGCACTTGATTGTGCGCACTGTTTTTTAGAGCTCTAAACTATAATTTTCTTATATAAATTTTAAATTTTGGCTTCCGAGATTAAATAAGCTCTGCTCTTCGTTCTACAACGAAAATATTTTTGCTTTCACTTAATTGAAAATAAATGCGTTCAATTAGAAAGCCTCGAGTGACTCATTAGAAAATGTGAAATTGTTGTATATGATTTAGCTTAAATTTATTTAAACAGCTTTAATACAGCCCATCGCTTCTAATAATAACACCGGCCTATGCAACTAAAGTGCTATAAATAACGTGCCTTGTGAACCAAGAGCTAAAAGCGTTCAACGTAGGCGTCGAAACGATATGCTAAAACCAAAGAAGAATGCTAACCTAACTTTGAATTGGTTGATTTCATTACATTATGTTTGCGTGGTTGTGTTGACATTGACGCCTATTCAAAAAATTCCGAAAAAAAGATACAAAGAAATATTGAAGTACACGATGCTGCCTAAGCTATACAATGAGTCACGCTTGAAATGCAATAACATGGCGTACATTTTGTCTGTGGTGTTGCGCTGTAAATGTTACGTATACGAACTGTTGCCAGTGAGCAATTTCGAGGACATGCGTTTCTACTTCAAAATGTCTGCTACATAAATGGAGATGAAAATGAAAAAAAAAAAAAAACCAAAGACCGAAGACCGAAGGAACATAGGATGCGGTTTGATTGATATACCAGTGTTGCTTGTTGCTTGATAAATGCTTATAACTCAATGACGACAGTCGCCTGCCTCTTGATATACACAAGCACATGTAGGTACATACATACATATATGAAAAAATGTTTATTGTTCGGTTGTACTCTACATGCGAAGTGCTTACTTTTAGAAATTTATACTTTACGGATGTTTTGTCGATGCCACGTTTCTTAATTTTAGAATATTTTTCGCGGTACCCTAGGTTCTACTTACATATGTCTTTACTTGGGAGACTATCCGTTTTTGTGAGTATATTTACAAAGATTGCTTCTATTTTTCTATTGATTTTAATTATATTATATAAAATTGTTTAGAAGCAAATTGAAGCTTCGGTTTTAAATGAGTATTCTTGATTTTTTCTTCTTCTTAGTTTTGCTTGTTTTCGACAAGAAAAACAACAACAACAACAACAACTACAACAACGTAAACAATCTTAGGTGTGTCTCGATGCCATAAAATCGCTACTGCTTCACAACTTTTCCCGAAATAAGTGGCGACGTACTTCGCATTAAAGTGAATCACTGCCTGCTGGCATCGTTCTTGCTTTTTGTTGTTGTCCATGAAAAATAT
Organism: Leucophenga varia; assembly: GCA_018903435.1. Taxonomy (NCBI): domain Eukaryota; kingdom Metazoa; phylum Arthropoda; class Insecta; order Diptera; family Drosophilidae; genus Leucophenga; species Leucophenga varia. The sequence continues at coordinate 1,506,759 of JAEIFJ010001427.1, forward strand.
TATAACACAGAAAAGGCATTTGTGTGTTATGCTATGTTATGCTTTGCGTTTCCTTAGCCCCTTTTTCACAAACAGTTTTTGGAAAATGTTTGTCTCGCGGCATTCTCAATTGGATTTTCTTGCAACGTTTGTGGAAATAAATTTTGCTTGTTACAAAAACAATAAAAATAACAAACAACTTCAAGAAAACAGACAGATGGACAAACGAATCATTGAAAAATGTTTTTGTTGAAGGCAACATTTGTTTGCATGTGTGTGGGTATGTGAGTGTGTGTGTGTTGATATCTACAGAAAACATCCGGTTAAGTCAAATAGACAGACAGACAGACAGAGGGGGAAATCAGACTTCATGCTACAAACCAAAAACAAGGCAGGCGGCATTTCTTTAAACGAAGACACTTAAATTAAAGCGATCTGCCTTCAGCTGAATTGAATCTGCTACACATTTTCCACAACCATTTGTCTTGATACTAAAATTTTATTGGTTTATTTATTTTATTTGAAAGAAGTTCGCTACAATGTTTTCGTTTCGTTCGTTTCGTTTGGTTATCTTTGCATTTGAATCGCTGTTAGCTGCCCTCAGGGCGTTTTATTTACTGCTTAAGCGTAAAACTTTTGACAATCAATTAAAAAGTTTTGATTTAAATATAATTTAGTATTTATACATACACTCGTAGCAGGTTTATAATAGGTAAGCATTTTTTTTTTTTTTGTTCGTTGCGTTACAATGTTTTTCGGTGAAATTTATATAAAAAAATTTAGATAATGTTCTGCATCGTGTTGATATTTTCCCAGTTCTCTAAATTTTTTATTGACGATGAAATGTCGGTGGTAAGCTTCATAATTCGATTTAAGATTTACAATAAAAATAAGATTCAGTTAAACATAAATAAATTGCCGCATTAAAGTTTTGTAGAAATTCTAAACAAATAAAAAAAAAAGCGTGACAAATGTTCATAACTGACATAATTCAAATTCAAGATTTCAAAAGCTTTTCATAAAATTCTCTTAAACTTTGTTTAACTAAGTTGTAGCTACTTAATTAATAAGTGCAACACCAACTACAACAAATACATCTCGACTGAACAGCTTTCTTTGCACTTGAGTAGCTCGAAAGCGTTTTTAACATTTTCACAAAAAAAAAAGATAAATAAAAAGAAATGAAACGAACAGGAAAGAAGAGAATTAAACTGAAAAGCATCAAACAGTTTTAATCGTCAAAAATTTTTTAATTAAACAAAAGTCGATAGATGACGGTAAGAGTTTTCTCTGAAAAGTTTAAGTGAGAGAGAGAGAGAGAGAGAGAGGAAAGAGAGAAAGAGATAAACGTAAAAAGAGTAAGGTGAATGTAACGAAAAAAAGCACGTAGCAAGCTTTTTAGATTGCACGATCAAAAGTTTCCAAGCAGTCTGAGCCAAAGTTGGCAATAAAATGAAAAGAGATATATTGCGTATAATTCGATTTTGCACACCATCAACCTTCTCGCCAGGGACTTTTTTTTTGAATTTCCTACTCATATGCTACTTTTTTTTAAATTTTTTCTGATAAATACTTTTAATTTAAAGTTTTTAATTTTAAGTTTTACACAGAGTAAAATAGTTGTGTATATAAATTAAACTTTAAATAAAAAAAAAAACAAATATTTTTTTTTTACATTCTCTGCAAAGTTTAATTTATTAAAAATTCATTTTCCTAAATATTAACTTTGATTATTTTTAGAATAAATGTTCAAAATTATAATATTTTCGTCGTAAATACTTATCTTAAGGCTAACAAATTTATTTAAAAATAGTAAAAGCGGAGGGAAGTGTTTTTTTTGTCTTTTAAATGTGTTAAGTCTAAAGCCTAAAAGCATGCAACAAATTTTTCGATATTTTCAATTTTAGACACGTTTGCGCGCACGTTCAATGTAATTTTGAAGCGTTTCAGCAATTTGCACACGTTCAAGGACCTTTTTGTTTGTGGTTGTGCCTTTATTTATCGAATATAAAAAAATAAAAATAAATGAAATAAAAGGAAAATCCTTTGCTATTTTTGAAATTCTGTAGGCGTATCTCGAATTAAATTTTTGCTACTCAACAGAGCGCCATGTGCAGTTTAGAGACTCACCGAGTTGAAAGACTTACAAAAGCACTTCATGCTTTACTTAACTTAATACAATATTTTGAAACATTGCTAATCCTGTTGCTTAGGTGTAATCACTTAAAGATTTACTAAAAAAAAAAAAAAAGAAAAAATTTAGATACTTTTAATTTGTCCTATTGTTGATTTTATCTCTTCAGCTGCTGATATATACACACATACACTGTTGAGTTGTCTGAATATAACTGCCTCCGTTTCGTTTAACATAACTTTTTTTTTTTAACTTTATCGTCTTTTATTTTCTATAGAGTAGGCCTTACAAGATATTCGAAGGACACTTGCATATATTTTTTCTTATTTAAAATACATAAAGATTTAATATGGATTAATTGTCGTTATGTCTCAAAATATGTAATAAGTATTTTGCAAAATCAAATCAATCATATTGAATATACATATTATCTAAGTTTTCTACACCTATTGCCAAAATATCAGATACAATTCAGTTATTTAAAATATATTTTAATATTTAATAAACTTTCCTCCATAACATTACCTCCATTGTTTATGTTGGGGTACATATATACAATATATTGTATATACATACATGTATACATACACACATATGTATGTATGCAAATAAGTTTTTGACTTTAAGTACAATACAATGTGTTTTTGTATGTAGAGCGTTTGAATTTTTATGTAGTCGAGTATTAAAAAGTTTGCTGAATACGAAATTTGATCTGTCGTACAATTTTAATATTTTGATTTTGCATATGCCGAAAATTTGTAAAGTCTGCCATTTCATCTAAAAATAAGTACATATGTACATACATACATATAAGGATATGGTATGCTATATATGGTATGTATACATATATATATATATTTGTTTGCTTCCAAAAGCGCCAGACATACGCTTGATTTGATTTCGTTTAAACGAAAATCTTTTTTAAAAATTTTTCGTGTTGTTGGGTCTATCTGAAAGTTTTGTAACTTTTATTTATAATTGTTTTTAAATTCTTCTTGTTTGATTTTGTTGGATCTCAATGCATAAAATATTTAGAAACAGGATAAACAATTTTATTCCCGGCCAAAAGTAAACATTCAATGAAGTATTTAATAAAAGAGTGTACATATATGCTTATAATTAAAAATAATAATATTCTTTTTAATGAATTTATTAAATCTTTTAATGGAAACTAATATCTCTAAAAATGCAAGAACAGCTTCAACGACGAAAACTGATAATAAAGCAAAAATAATTTAAAAGTAGCAATTTGAAACGTTAAAGGACTCATAAAGAACATTTGTGCGGCTACAAAATCACACAGAAACACACGTACATATGCAATCAAGAGAGAGAGAGACACACACACACACAGACAACGCTTTTTAAAAGCGAAGCGCATTAATTTAAAGCTTATGGAGCATTAATTTTAATTAAATTCTACAACTTGCTTACTTATTAAGCGTCATTCCTTAGTAATACTCATTTTGCGTCGGCGTATAGCAGTAGTTGCCTTAGTATGTTTGCTTGTTCTGTCACTCATACTCATTTCCCTTCTCTTCCCTTTCCTTCTCATTTTGTTACTTAGTTTTATTTATGCAAGTTGTGCGTTGGATTTATAACTAAGACGACGACAACGACTACGACGACTATGGCAGACATAATGATTAGCATGAAGCGTACACATAATGACATGTCAGCATTATATGTGGCTTTACTTGCATATATTGTATCCTTTTTATAAAAAAAAGTAAAATAAAAATAATAATGAGTTTGTGTGTGTGTGTGTGAGTAAGCATTTAAAGTGACATTGTCATGGTGTAAAGTTTTGCTGCCAATATACTCGCAAATGTATAGAGCCAACTTAAAATGACAACTTCATCAACAACGACTTTGAGGTCCTCGAATTGTCAGCATAAATAAAACAATAATGCACAAACATACTCGTATGTGCATGTACATGTGTATGTGTATTAGAGATTGCGCCTTTGGGTTTATATTGTCTGGTCTCGTTCGAAAAATTGCTGTTTGCAAAGCATATAAAAGATACTCGAACATTTATACGTGCTGCGCCTATCTGTCTGTCTGTCTGTTGTGTCTGTGTGTCTGTCTGTCGGTCTGCCTGTCTCAAAGTTTGTGTTAACTGACATCGAATAAACATAGTTTCTAGCTCGTTTGTCAATATATTGTGTTGCTATTTGCGGCATCAACAGTTTCGTCATAGCCTTCGCTAACAAAACCATCAACATTATTGTCAAACTCACATTATGGTCGGCATTTGTATCTTTTGTGGCATTCTACGATACATTGAGACATTCGTAATGCACACAAAAATTGTAAGATTTGATAAATTCTGTACAAATTGAATTTAATAATGGAAATGTATGTTCAGCACAAAAGAGCATTGATGTGTTGAACAATGTATTTACGAATGACTTTGTTGCTTATAATCAAACTTAACTAGAGCTGTAGCGAAAAGAGCTTGTTGCGGTTATTATAGCCAAAACTTTTACACAAATACATGTGTACATACCCGCATACATGTGCAATATTTTTATGATATGTATTTTCGATAAAAATTATTTTTTTAAAAACTTATAAGTCTTTCTGTCTATTAGTCTATCTGATTAGTGACAGCTGCCATTTTTCGATAGGTGGTAAAAATTTGTTTTCAATTTTCTGCCGAAAACTTTTTCGGTAACAAAAGCAAGAACAACAACACCAACAACAACAAAAACTACAACTAATGAGTTTCTTTTTATTGAGTTGTTGTGGATGTTGTTATGACATCTTTTTCAACTTCTTCAACTTTTCTTTGATAAGTTTTTACCGTCGTATCTGTCACACATTCTTATGGTCGTAGACACACTACAAAAGAAATACAAATGTATTTTGTTCTTGTTTATGTACACTCGTATGGTTGTGTTGTATTTGTACACACATTGTGTGAATAATAAATTATTTTTGGTTTTGAAGAAGACGCTCGACATAGGAATGTGATTGTCCTTCCACGCATCCCTTACAACGATACAACATTTGTTAATAGATATCTTTGTTAAAACTTGTATACAAACTCTCTGGAATCATGGCAAATGTTTCAAATACTCAATTTGTTATGCAACACACATTTTTAGTGGTAGTCTGCCTGACGTCTTGGAAACATAGAAACTTAACAAGTTTAAGAAAAAAAATTGGAAATGAAGCTACAAAAAGTGTGAAGTTTATTTCAGCTTTGGTTCCAACGAATCATGGTTTTTATATACAAATGTATTAAAGCGTTTGTGGCTATGTTTATATATATACTATACATATGTATTTCTTCATATGTGTATACATATATAGTATGTGCCTTCGTTTGTCAGAACGTTTCTGAATAAATTGTGCGTTTCGCAGATTTAGCATGCCCACAACTTTTTAACGAGTTTTGCGGTCTTTAGACACACTTAGACCATATGCAACATCTTTAGTTCTTTTTTCGTTTTTTATTTATTTATTTATTTTTGTTTTTGTTGTCTCTTCACTAGTTATGGTTTTTGTGGTTGTGGCTGTTGTATTTAGCCTTGTTTAAAATTATTGAGTTTTTAGAAAATAAGTATTTTATTAAATAAGAATTTCCTTAAAAAAAATTATTTTACACTTGAAAGATTTTTTTAAAATCCCTTTTCGGCTCAATTTCATAGATTTTGATGTGTTAAAATAAGATAAGGGAAAACATTCGCTGCGCATTGACAATTTGCTTTTAATTAAATTTCTTTTAATGAAACTTTTCTACGAAAAAAAAATTGAAGACAATTTTCTCCAAAAAATTGTAACACCTTCACTGTTAACATTTAGCAAAAAGATAAATGTTTTATGCACATAAATACATACGTACATATTGTGTGTACTCATAGCACACACACACACATAAGAATATTCATGTGCAAAAGTTTTTCATTTAATTTACAACAACAACAAAAAACGTATCACGAAATAAAATTCTACAAAAGACTAAACTTTTTCGAAATTAAGAAACAAAGCAAAATACAAAAAAAAAAAAAGAATGCAGGCAATGCGTAAAGACAAACAAAAAAAAATAGAGTTTTATATAAGTAAAAGTGCTGAGTTGTCCCTACAAAAAAGACAAAATATATTGAAAAATGTCTAACAAAAGTATAAAATCAGAGATTAACAAGAAATCGTGTAATAAAAATCAAAATTAAAATCAAGAAACTTGAACAACTCAAGAAGAAACTCATTTTATACGTCTTAACACTCTGTTACCAATTCCGGTTGCATATCTAGATATAAGACATTAAATAATATAGCAGCAATTGCTTACTTTCTGAATTGTTTGAAATATTTTGCATAGTTTTCCCAAGAGCGCCTTTAGATACTCGTACACACACACACACACACACACACAAAGTCGCATTCAGTGAAGACACGAAGAATATGCAAAAAGACGTTACCAAAGATAATGATGAAAATAATAGTAATAATAATAATAATAATGAAAGATTTGCTAATGATAATGACACTGACAGTAGAGTATGCTAATAATGATGATTAACATATTCAAATGACAATAAAAGTGCTGAAATTGTATGCCAACAAGTTTGAGTTTGTCTTGCGGCACTGAAAATATGCATGCACAAAGAAGTTGCTTTCTATTTAATAAATATTTTTTTTTTTTTTATTTTTGGACGTCATTAAAATTGTGTGACATTATCGCATATTTCGGTTTGTGTTTTCTACTCTTTTGTGCTAAAAATTCATTAAAAACGTATTTGAATTCATTTTCCAAGCGACAAACGGACGTAGAAGATGCTGAAAACAAAGAAGGACAAGAGACATGACGGCATTAAAGACACAAAAGGTTAAAACTTGCACTGCACAGCATAGCACAGCACACACACAGACAGATACACACATAAAATCATTGAATATGAAAAGTGTCAAAAGTATTTCAACATCATCAATTCATATTAAAATCCCTGAGAATTCATTTTGTCGCAATGTTAATTTGAAAGCTGTCATTTTACTGAAACTAAATGCAAATCTGCTCTCCTACAAGAATTTATGAAAAATCTTGTAAGTCTGAAAGATATTTTCGTAAAAGTGTCTTTTATTTGAAATGAATTAAATTTTTCAAATTGCTAATCAGAAAAGTTCTTCAACTGCAACGGAATATAAAGGAAATTTATTGTATTCCGAGAAAGTGAATGTAAACGACTGACTGGACTTGGGCTTTGAGCAGAAACATTTTAATCTTTACACATTGGATTGGAAGCTTGAATCACAATTTCGAAATAAATGCACAAATATACTCTTAATTATATATTCTTAATAGAGTTTCTTCATTCCATTCCACACAAAGAGAAAATGCAAAGCAAAGCATTCAGATACACAACAAAGCACAGAGCACATTAAAGCCTTTTGGAGCAACACGTGCGCTAAATTTTGGCTTCGATACAAAAAAAGAAAATGCGATACAGCTGGTCGTATACAATCAAATATATTTTACAAAGCTCTAGTTTTGTGTTGATTATGCTTGTTAAGTTGATTTTGTGAAGATACTCGCATTGTACAAGTGCGCCATAATAGAAAAGTAGCCAACAAAGCACATATCAAATTCATTTTAAATGTACTCTTAAAGCCTACCTACATAACTACTCTGCTAGACATATTATTATTATTATTATTATTACATTTTTTCTATTTGTTACCAAGGAAACATCAAATAAACTGTTCATGTAATACTTCTCACTACAAATTACTTACATATGTACGGAGACATAACCACTATTATATCTATAAATACATATAACGTATATTGTAAATCGTATATAGTATGTGCATAAATATGTAGGTACCTACTATATGTATGGAACATGAAACTATAATCATAACAAGCATGTATAAGTCATAATATGAAATCCAAATAAAATCTTTTTTTTTTCTGAACGGATTTGATGTTCCGTTGTGTGTCGTGTGAATATGAGAAAACAACAAATAAACAAAAACAAAAACTTACTTTGACATAGAAACACGCGCGAAAAAAGTCACGAAAAAGTAGCATATCAGCAGTTGCTGTCACATTTGACGAGGAGCAACGCAACAGCATCATTTCAACAACTGAATTGCTTTATAAATACATACATACACATATGTACAAATATATGTGTATATATATTCATGTTTGTGTGTGTGTGTGAGTCTTTTTGTTTATTGATGTGCGTGGTATGACATTTCATGTGCTTCTTTATTTTGTTTTATTCACTTAAGAGGTGCGAATTCGCAATTCTCAATAGAACAGGAAGTGAAATACAAGCACGATTCCATTCCATTCAATACCATTTTCAAATGGAACTTTCGTCTCTGTCGTCACAACGACATCATTATGAATATTTTCAAGAGAGACAGACTATAAAATAATTTCAATGTGTCATTTTTGCAGCGTTGCAGAATTATGTCCTTCGATATTTGGCGTAAGTTATCATCAAGTGTTGAAACTTTTGCTAACAAGGGGGAGTGTACGTCTTTTTGTCTGTCATTGTCTGTCTGTCTGTCTGTCTGCCTTTCTGTGTTACTGTAATATGTGTGCTTGAGAACGTGTTATATGAATAGTCACAGTTGTCCTTATCGGAAATTGCAAATATCCTTTGAGAAATTGTAGCGGAAAATGAAATAATGAGACAAACGAAAGATACATTGTCACAAGATGAAAGAAGAGTTTTATATAACTTGAAATTGGTTGACTTGATGAATTGCATACAAGTTTTGCTTGCCTTGAATTCTTGCTATTTAAATTTGAATTTTCGTTACCACATTGTATGTTCGTGTAAATATATTTAAGCTAACAATTAGTTATATTTAAATAGTTTAAATACTATTAGAAAATATATAATTAACAACAATTTTTTACCTTTTGAAACTCTTAACTGAACTTGCAATGATCCAAAATATTTATTGTACATTGTTACGTATGCCAGTCAATCATGCTGAAATTGGAAGAATGAACAAATATTTTTTTAAGAAAACTGTAAATCAAAAACTCATTTAATTAAATTATTTCAATTGCATTAAAGTCGGAACATTTTTTAAATTGAACAAATCCAATAAACTTAAAAGCGTGCCAAAACTAAAAACTATGAAAACAAACAACAGCAACAGACAGCAAAAAACAAACAAAACCACATTTAAAAAAAAAAAATCGTAAAATAGAGAACCTATTAGAGAATTATGTCGGCAGCTGTATAAATATTTTATAATACAAACAAAAAACAATTTTCCTAAACGAAAGGACGAATGGACGAGAGAACGAAGGCAATGGTTGTGCTGCATGCAACTTACCATATAACAAATTATAAGCGACAACAATGCACACCGCATAAAATGCTATAAAGGATATTCAGAGTTGAGTTTTTAAAAAGCGTAAAAGAGAAAGAAACTACGAAAATGTTTTATTTTTAATTTATTATTTTTTTTTTTTTAAAGGCAGCTGCAGAAGCTAAACGAAGCGCATACGAGTACGAATGCAATATGCGAAGTTGTGCAAATAAATTTAATTGAAAAACCAAATTGTAAATAGTAAAGTGTAGCTATGTACTATATACGCGTATGCAATTGTAAATAGAATGAGCAAATATACTTGTATATGCACACAAATGTACATATAGTATCGTGTATCTGTGTGCCTTAAGGGAAGTTATATGAATTAAGCAATACATATGTATGTGTCTGTCTGTCTTTCTGTCTACATTTTCAATGTTTGTTGCGGAAGCGAAAGCGTTTTGATGCATAATCAATTTGAAAATTAATCAAGTTTAAAAAAGCGTTGAAGCGACAAGCCAGAAGACAGCTGTGTGCTGGACAGATAGACAAATACAGATAGATATTTAGATACATATGTAGACACTTTTAGATATATGGAAACATAAGTTGTACTACTGAATAGATACCAAAAAGTAGTTAAGTGAATTGAGTAGAATGCTTGAATTGCTATTAAATAATTGTTTGTCGTTTGCCAAAAGCAAATAGAATAGCATTAAGAAGCAACGCAACTAATGGCTGCTTGACACTATCAAGATATTTCATTATATAAAGCTGAGTACAGCATGGCGTATGCGCAATATTTATACCCATCGCACAAAAAAGGTATCTTTTAACTTTGTATTTAATATTAGTGCATAACGCCCATTTTTAGGCATGTTCCAACACAGACCCAGGTTTAAAAAACAAATCGGTTGCCTTAAAGCTAGTGAGGAGGATTTCATTGAAATTAATTCATATTTTTCTGTTTATAACTTAAAACTATTAAAAGTAACCTATTTTTTGTATGCATGTAGCAACAAACTCATTTTTATCGTTGTAGTTGTTGTTGCTTCAAGTAGTTACTACAACTGCAATGAACTCATTTGTATCTTTTGTGTTGTTTTTTGCTGTTGCTATTGAAATTCGCGTAGATAATTGAAAATGAAATGTTGCCAGAAAATATTTTTGGCATGCTTTCGAGCTCTTGTTAGTCTCTCAAATATGTTGTTAGCTGTTTGATTTCGCTTTGGTATCTAACGTTTTCATTGCTAACAACTTGTATCGTGTTGCTTTTTTTGATTTTAATCAGTTCGGAATTGATTGAAATTCCTTTGATAATTGTTTTGCTATTTACTTATTCATTTATTTATTTATTTATGCAAGTTTATTGTTTGTTTTGTTTTTAATCCTTTTCAATCATTAAATTTTACTCTGCAAAATTGTGTGGATTTTGTGTTTGGAATTTTAATTGTGTGTAAAATGTTTATACTTAGGATTATGCAGATTAAGTTGGTTTTTTTTTATATATTTGTATTTGTATTTTGACTTTTGTAATTTTTTTTTTTATTCGTTGCTTGTCACATTTAAAAATATGCAAATCGCAATTTGAAAAAAGAGAAATGCAAATATTTTTACTGTGCAATGGATCGAAATAAAAATATGCAGACTTCTTTAATGGATTATGGAATATCACAATTTGTATTTAATAAAAGCATTTCATATCATAAATTTTGGTCAAATTTTGTTTATACGCGAAAATAGAGTTAACCTATTCGAGAGCAAACGCACATAAACTAACGAAAAGAATAGTTTTTTTAAGTAGGAATTTTCATCGATTTTTTTAGAAAAATTTTTTTTTGTTAAGAATTTGAATTTGTTCAAATCTTAAGTGTAAAATAAAAAAAATATTTGCGCTTAACAAGCAAAAATTTTATTCAAGTACAGAAAAAAAGGTTTGTTTCTTGGCAGCCAAAATTGGAAAGATTACAGTCTTAGTTCCTTTGAACTTGAAACTCCATTGATCATAATTATTTTTTGAGCTCAGTAAACATCCTTTTGATAAATTGGCTCATTTGTTGCAGACCATTTAACTTTTAACTCTTGCGAAGCGGATAAAAGGTTTTTTTGTGCATATAACTCAAAATTGTTGCCAATGCTTTTACGCGCCCTGAAAGTTATCAATAACGCACTAAAAACAAGGAATGTAATCTTCTGTGGAATTGAGTAAAGTAGTAGCACTAACCATACAATACATTGTATGGTTAGTGGTAGTAGGTTAACTTCGATTTAATAAATACTAAGTATATACTTTATAGTATTTATTACCTTTTACTGGTAACGGGTGTTTTTTAAAGATGTCCATAAATAGAGTTTTCTAGAATTTGTGATTTGGGGAAGGTCTATTTTTTTCTTATGTTGTATGTTTTTATTTAAACGATTTTTTACATTATTATTTTTTCTTTTTCTTTTTTGTAAACATGACAAGCAGAAAATACATTAAGCATGCATCAACTTGATAAAAGGCAATGTAAAGCAAAAGGAAATACACATATGTATGTATGCTCATTTTATATATAGATTTATGTACATGGTTGCAAATATATACACATACACATTCACACACGTCTAGTAAAGTTATACCTCAGCAGTTAAAGTGAACTGCTTAGAAAGTCATGAAGGCGTTTACTAGAGCAGATTCCAGCACGTCTCATGTCAACTGCTCATATAAATATGCTTACGAGTAGACGCTGAGCTTGTTAAAATAACGCTCATATATATTTGACTGACCCGATTTTTGACATGGTCTACTATACTTATGTATATTGAAGATACTTATTGAAATATAAAGATAAATAAATATTTTTGCAGAATATGTATGCAGAAAATCAAGTTGTATGGATTTCACCTCAATTCAGCTTTTGCTGTGTCAAGAAGGATATTTGTTTATATCCATTTCATGTTATGTCAGAAAAAACAAAAGTTAAAGGCATTGTATAAAGACAATATAAACAAAATAAAAAAATATCAACACTAACGTTGAATAGCATTTTCTTCAAGTCATTCATAGAACATTTGTTTGCTCGGTCCTCATAATTAACCCTTTTATTAACATCCTTTAGCACTTATAAAATAAACAAAAAAGACCTATACACAAAAGTGTACTCGTTGATATATAGTAAAGTTACTTGACATATTCATGCAAGCGTACAGGAGCGGATCAGATCAAATTAGCTCTTTCCATTCTTATCATTTTCTTTTCCTGCAATAGTTTTACAATGGATACAGCCCTGTACATGCCACGTCAGCACATTCATTAGTTTGCTTGAGTGTACCATAAAAATGTGTGTTAGTTGCTTTAAATTGGATTCTAATATGTCGACTGGTTGGCTGACTAAAGAGCTCTTTCTATATAATTTATGTAAGTATTTAAACGTTTCTATGTGTATGTGTAAATAGCCGTATCGTAGCGTATCATTTGAGCGTTGTAAAAGTTTTCATTCTATATACACAAACACACAGACAAACACTCACACACACACATACACACATTGACATATACAATGACATACTATAGGTTGGCAGAAATTATAATCGAAAAGTTTCACTCTTTTGTGTTTACTCATAAAGGCATCGAAATGAAACGAGACGAGTCGAGACGAAACTTTCTGCTACTCTAATTATGCATTCTTCTATTGATTAAGTATATCTACAAAAAGGCGCTGAGATGTATCTAGATACATATTAATCAGTTAATTATATACATTTACCGTTAACGCTTATTGGATTTGTTTTCGATAATGTGTGTTCCTTTTTTTTTGCTTTGGCAATAGTCTCAGATGTATGTACCAATTCATTTTAGCAGAAAAAGTTTTTCATTGAGATGATATACTCAGTATACTATACATAAGTAAGTGTATGTAGATACATAATTTTATACTTGAACAAAAGATATTTTTGTAGATATTTATGTGTATTGTTATTATTTTAATAGTTTTATTGGAAAGATACAAACAGCTTTAGACGTAGTTACTACACATTCGAAAAACATTCAAAAACTTGTTTCTTCTTTTATTGCCATTTACAGCATTTATTATTCCTTGTATGTAGTAGACCCCCCATCGATTTAAAAGAGGCTAACTACACGAATTGGCTTTTAAGCAGAAATATATTTGCAAATGACATTTTTTTTTGTAGTAAATATTTTTGGTAAAATACAGCTTTACATATTTTTCTTCTTTCTTTCTTTCTTTCTTTCTTTGATTGCATGATAACGGAATGGAATTAACTCTTCTCTCTCTCTCTCTATCTCTCTCTCTTTCAATTTTAATTTATTATTTCATAATGCCAAAACATTGAAAAAAGGCTTTAAAAAAAAAAAAAAAAAAAAACAAGAAATAGTTGGATTCATTCTTTGAAAACAGCCGCAAATGAAAAGTGAAAAGCTTGTTCAAATCATGCCCTAGAGCACGTTTTTTGTATAAAAATTTTGATGCGGATGCTTCGATGCATGATCAGCAATGCTTTCACTTTTTATTGCTCTGCGCCGAAGTTTCGAATAGTTTATTCCGGTTTATTAATCGCGGTTGCCCGTTGGCAACTTTTGTTGTTTGTTGGGTTGCTGTTGCTCCCTAACCTTGCCACGATCACGTTTTTTGTCATTTTGTTTGTTATTGTTATCCTTTGGCGCGCGCAGCCAATCGTAGGCGTAATCGTATAAATACTTACGGCTGCGCGCGAGCTGCTGAAAGATGCGACGCAAATAATCGTAGTTGGGCTGTTCGGCAAAATCTAAATCACGGCAGTAGCTCATATAGACTTGAAACTCAAATGGTGACTTCGAGCATAGATCTTCAATTTTTTGTTGATATCTTTATCTCGGCGATTTGCTCGTACTTTTGTTTTTTGCTCGAAGACCTAACGCCCTGCCAGGGTAAACAGCCACGTTGAAAATAGATCAGCAAGTAACCAACTGATTCCATGTCATCGCGTCGGGATTGCTCTAGTCCACGGTGTGCATTGCATGAGGCATAGCGTGCAGTTCCGATCAATTCGTACCTATCACGAAAGTTTATATGCCTGTGTGTAGTCGGATCACAGTAACGCTTCGCCAGACCGTAATCAATAAGAAACACGTTATGACAGTCTGAGCCCAAACCCATTAGAAAGTTCTCTGGTTTTATATCCCTGTGTATGAGACAATTGAAATGCAACAAATTCAAACGCAAGATCATTTGATCGGCCAACATGAGTGTTGTCTTCAAACTGAAACGGCGACAGCAATAGTTAAATAGATCTTCCAGAGAGGGGCCCAATAGATCAAGCACAAGAATGTTATAGTTGCCCTCCACACCGTGATAGCGGTAGTGCGGTATACCAACGGAACCCTTTAGCAAATCGTAGATGCTTGCCTCGTTCGGCAATTGTGGATGACGTCCATTGGCGACTTCTAGCTTAATGGCTACCTGTTCGCCATTAAAAATGTTCGCCCCGAGATATATATCGCCAAATGATCCATTACCAATCTTCTTCTGTAATGCATATGTACCAGCGACAATGGTGTGCACGGTTGTCGTGGATATTTCTTGTAGTATAGGCTGTGACTGTTGTGGTGCTGGTGCTGGTGCTGGTGGTGACGGTGATGATGGTGGCGGTGGTGTTTGTGGTTTTGATGGTGTTTCTGGTGACACATTGTATACATTTTTATTTGCTGGTGGTGCCATTTTTTTAAATTTATGCATCTGTCGAAGAGGTGGCAACTCTGTTTGGCGCCTAAATATTTTTCAAATTTTTTTTTATGCTAATTATTTCTAGTCTTCCTACGTTTAGTATTATTTTTACAACTTATTTAATTATATTATGAAGTCTAACAGAAAATTGATAACAATATGACATTTTCTCATATTTTTTAAGGATTATAGAATTTAAGGATAACGGATTTGATTGTTTTTCACTCATAGAAATGTGTTAAAGGATATTTTTTAGTTTAAGAAACCTGGCAACTCTGGAAATCTCAAGTTAACAGAAGTACCAAAATTTCATGGAGTCTTTTACTTTTGTGTTTTAAAATATTTATCTAACCGGAAGTGTTTTTTAATTGTAGGTCCTTTCAAACAAAAATTTTGTGATATTTGTCAAAAAAGGAGAAAAAAAAATTGTAAACAATAAAAATAAATAAAATTGTATCTACAAATCGATCAAGAGACAAATTTCCTTGACGAAAGTCTTTTTAAATAATAAACACATTTTCAAGAGCGCTTTAGATCGTTTATAACAAATACTGTCAAATGTTTCAAGTAAAAACCCAATGGATTCACCATATTTTATTGGTAATGTTTCTTAGTGCCTTTTAGCCTTTTATATACATATACATGCATATACTATGTATATATAAAAAAAAAAATAAAAATGAACGCTGATAGATTTTTTGAAAACAATGGCATTTTTTTAAATAAATATTAAAAATAGAGTGGTAAAAGTTCAATACAAAACAATATTCAACTCCCCGTCAGCTTGATTGAGAATTGATCTCTCCGAAAAGGGAACTCGTTTAAATAATACTGCCGTTATCTATTCTCCTGCTTCCATCGACCATCTCTTGCTGTTTTCTAGACTTTTCAGCCCTGCCAGACAAAAAGGGATTTTTAGAAACCGATTTTTCAGACTCGAACGTATGCACTTCAACGCTCTTTCAACGTGCCGATGCTATTTGCCTTATACGCTTCCTTGGCTGCGCGGACGTTGTATCAATATTTGAAACCTTTTACAGGTTTGCTGTAGAACCAGTTTTAGACCACTTTTTTTAAATGCTTTTACATTATCCATAAAATATAAGAGAAATAGATTTGAAGTTTCCGCATCCGTATTTTTATGTGTTTAGACTATGAAATATCTCAAGAACTATTTTTCTATTTGCTTTTGGCTTTTTGTGCAATAATGAAATTTATTTGCAAAGTCGAAATATTTAATAAATTTGTTTGCTACAAATTTAAGAATATTGAAAAAAAAAATCCTAACGTGCTTCGTTTTTAGTTTGTGTCAATCAAAAATCGTTCAAAATTTTTTGGTTTCTCATACCCCCCTTTAGCCGTTTATGAACATTTATGAACTATTCAACAAATTTCAAACTTTCAATAAGCTTTTCGAAATGCCTTATATAAAAATGTCCACATTCAAAATATGCGGAATACTTTTTGTTTATTAGTCTCGCTACAAAAGGAATTTCACGCGACCTAATAATAAATTTTTCAATTAAAAATCGCGACATGGAATCCGTTGAGTACAATGGCAGCGCATTAGCGAACGAGCGTGGGTGAACGGGTGAAGTTGAGCATGTAATTAAAACGGCATCAATTACAGTATTCGACAAAGCGATTTTATAATATTATTTTGTGGTGATATCCTACTTTTGTATGTATGTATATACTCATTAAATGTTTTTGTACCGGTACCCGTAGGGTAAACGGATATATTGTATAAATTTATGTAACGGGCAACAGAAAACGAAAAAGACCCTATAAAGCCAATAAGTTAAGATAAAGAAGCATTAAATTTTTATCTTATCGTTAGGTTGAGGGTATCTTGCAGTCGCATACACTCATTTTAAAAGTTATATTCTTTTTTTTTTGCTCTGTTGCGTCCACATATTTCGTTTTAAATGCTTTTAATTTAATTACATAGAAATGCTAGCATTGAAAATGGCGTCATGAACCATTTTGAATGCGCGGCCATTTAAATTAAATTTATAATCAGTTGTACATTGCGTGAATAAATTAAAATTTTGATTTTGTACACATTCATTGGAAAATCATTGCTTTAAATTATGCTTTTTATATTGCATGTTGCGATTTGATCATAAATTAAATATGAAATGTCAAGTTTAAATATTTTAGCACATCCGGTAGCCATTTTGTGTGCATTATTTTAATAAATTGTAAAATGGACTACCAACAGTTATGCACACTAAAATAAAAATTTGAGCAAAGCCATTTTAATAAAATTATTTTAACCAATAAATGACTAAAATTACTGTTTTCAAAATGAACCATCCAAAAAGCCAAGCATAAAATCCTACAAATTATTAAATTTATGCAATTGCAGCAAAGATAATTTTCTGCGGCAGCCTAGAAAAAAGTCATAAATTTATAAAAATAAAGTGATTCGTTTGTTTTGTTGATTACAGTCTGCCTTGCTTTGGCCGCGGTCAACGTAGATATTTTCATTTTGGATGTCATGCCAGATATTCTATATGAGCACGTTCTGTGTGTACACACATACATGCATACTATACATATGTATATACATACATATGTTACTTGTACATATGTGTATATGCATTTTCATTGTCAAAAATTTTAGTTTATTTTTGCATGAATAATGAAGATATTTCTGGCAATTGCAGCTGTTTGCTTGGGTTTTCCTGTGGCGAATGATTAATGCTTATGTTGACGCGTTTAAATTACGTATACGCAGCTTATGCAGTTTTGGTTGAGGTTTCGCTCTGAATAAATGAGACTTAAAGCTAAAATTGGCTTAAACGTTTATGCAAAGAGAGTTATGGCTGTGCAAAATGTTTACGCTTAGTAAAAATGGTGTATGAAGCTTTTAAAAAATCTCTAATATTCGAATATAAATTCGATGCTCCTCTTTAAAAAAATTTGCGTAGCGTGTACCCAAAATACATAGCAACAAATACATAAGAGTATATGAAATAGAAGCACAAAATGCTAAGTTAAGCTACTAACATTTGAATTTATAGAGGGCAAAAAATAGATACATACATACATATGTACATATATGTATAGTACATAACATAATGCGATTTTAAAATTGCATTACTCGACTTAGCTTAAAAGTGCATAAAAAGATAGCACTAAGAAAAGTTTAGCCAAAAACTTTTGATATACGAAAAGTTTGTGAGTCAAAAAGTATAAAAGATATACTCCGACGATTTCCAAAAAAGAAAAAAAAATTAAAAAAAGTTTTCTTTGTGACATTAAAAAACCGAATTAAACTGGAAAAAATTTTAAATTAAAATAAATAATATGATTAAATGCAACGAAGTTGAAAATATTGTTAGAAAAACTTTAAAATGTGAATTTATTTCACGAAAACTGAAATTTTTAATAAATTTCATTAAGTTTGCTGTCAGAAACCTCAAAGAAGCCGCCTCTGCATGTAAGCAAACGTAAAACAAACTTTTGTACTTGAATAAAAATAAGAATAAACTATAAAGCATAAACCAACAATTAGAAACATGATAAAGTTCAACAAACAAATAGAGCAATCGAAATGCAAAATTGTTTATAGACAGTTGTAAATATATTTTCGCAACAAAGTTGTAACAATTTGCGGAACTAAACTTCAATTTCAGTCAACGATAAAAATAAAAATGAAAAGAAAAAGAAAAAAGAAACAAATTGAAAAGAAAGACTTAGTTTGATTGCATAAACATGCATATATAGTACATACATAGATATATGATAGATATATACTATACTTACACTGCAGATATATAGATAGATAAATGCAACTTTTGCATCTTGTGACATTGTATGCTGTTCAGATACAAAAACACTCTGGCAACAACTTAGCAATTCACTTGAAAGCGGAAATTCATGCACTGAAATGAAAAGAGCGACAAAGTTGGCATGATAAGGTGAGTTCGAGTTAGAAAAGTTTAAAACGTGAGCATGGGCAAAAAAAAAAAAAAATCGAAACAAAAAACAAGGAAGAGTAGGATAACTGTGAAAGTGTATAGCAAATATACATTTTCGAATACACTTTTTGCCAACTAAATAAGTACTGCGTTGCATTACGAGTATATTGCATGTAAATTAAATTTTTCTTATACTAAAGGAAATAAGAAATGGTATCTGAAGTTACCTAGCTGCATATTCATCAAGATTTACAAAATTGATCTTGCTAAGCTTTGTCAAATCGTAAAGATAAATCACTTAAAATGATTATAAATTCGATAGAGTGAACATTTTAAGCTAAACTCAAAAAAAAAAAAAACTGATGAAAGTATGCATTTGTAAGTTTGTATTTAATTTCACTTAATAATTCTTAAAATAATTATTTATATATATTTAAGCAGCATTAAATGAGGATTTTCTTGTTCTCTAGTCTAGAATTGCAAAAAAAAAAAAAAAAAAAAAAAAAAAATATAAACAGACTCTGTCTAACTTTGGTAAAATAAAAAGGCGACGGACATTGCATTACATACATACGTCTCGTTTGTAACCGAGCAAAAGATAGACAGACAAACGTACACAACGATACACATCCATATGCATGTGTGTTTGTTAGAAAGAGAAGAAAGATATTCAACGCTCTTTGCATATTATTGTAGAACGATAAAGATAAAAAAGTGCAAAGCAAGGCAAGTTTAAAATGAAATAAGTGAAAATGCAGCAAATAAAATTCAAAACCGGCCAACTTTTAGCTTGCTTAAGCGTAAGTTTTATTATAAAAGAAAATAAATGTAAAGAGAGAAGAAGAAACGACGAAACGCACAGGAAGCAGAAAACGGACAAAAATTATACAATACAATTGTTGCTCTTGTTGCATTTAAATAAAATATTATCGGGTTTAGTTAGAAAGCATATAAACTACAAATTAAAACTTGTTGACTAAGCAATCTACTATTCTATAAAAGTAAAATTATATCTACCTACATGCACATACATACATACATACGTATGTATGTAAATACTCGTTGTAAAATTTGAAATGATTTTATCTTTTGTAATAAAATAAAAGTTACTTCGTGTTGAATTTGTTTTATTTATTTGTTGCTTAAATGATTAAATTATTACAAATCATTCACAAAGTAAGCAAACAAGCGAACTGGTAAGAGAACAACAATTGATTTCGAGTAATTTATTGTGTGCTCCTGACAAAGACAAAAGTAGTAGGGACAGACACCAGACAGGAATTTAATATATTCCTAATTGACCTGGTTTTCTGGTTGCATTTTCAATTTGAAAGCTGTTGAGAATCGAATATGTCCTATATGATTTTGTCTTTATTGCAGTGCTGGGCACACACATGCTATCACATATCGCTCTCGTGTATGTAGCGGAAATAAAAGAAACTAAAGTATGGAACATAGTAAAGCAACAGACGAGCGCTCATTGTTGTCACACAATAAAAGTTCGATCATTGTTGTAATTAAATCTTTTCCATAGTTACAATATTTTATATCCGTCCTTTACTTTTTGTATAACATACGAATTCGTTCGTTCTGTTCTGACAGTTGAAATTGTTTCATTATTAAATATTGTCATTTTTACAACAATGCATGGCATACTTAACACAAAAACAAAAATTTTGCATTGCATTGAATTGAGTGAATAATGAATAAATACATACAAATACATGAATTAGTTTTTATATATTTTTTATAATTGTTTTTGAATGCAAAAAAGATACATTTTTAAGTTGTTTATTGAACGATTTGCATGAATTTAAACAAAACAATTTTTAATAGACATAAAAATAGTAAAAGATGGCGTATGCTTAATGTAGTGTGTATGCAAATTATTTCAAATATTTAAATACAACGAAAAAAAAAAAACGAAAATGTTACGAAAAACTTTTACAAGTCTTATTTAAGTTTGTGAAATCCACAAAAACTAACTGCATAACTGCAGCATACAAAACCGCAGAAAGTGAATGTCTTCGGTTTTGTAGTGTCTAGCAAAGAACAAAAACTTAACTAAACAAAACTAAGCTGAAACACGATATTACTTGCATGTCAATATATTTAAGATATTATACTAGAGTATTAATGTACATACTATATAGTACATATGTACTTGACGGTAGTTGTAGTTT
The DNA here is from genome assembly GCA_018903435.1 of Leucophenga varia. NCBI lineage: Eukaryota > Metazoa > Arthropoda > Insecta > Diptera > Drosophilidae > Leucophenga > Leucophenga varia. The sequence continues at coordinate 1,527,985 of JAEIFJ010001427.1, forward strand.
TTGTTTTAGTACACTGCAGTGTGTGTGCAGATAATAAAAATAAAATTGAGTTGAGCATGAAATGAAATGAAATTGCTTGAACATGCTTTGGCGTTTGTTTGAAGCGTTTGAATCGGCGTTTGCTAAGCTTCTTAAGCTTAAGCTACACCATACACACGCAGTTGAGTTGACTAACCAAAAATTATGCTCACAGGATTCATAAAAAATATGTACGAATTGAATGTAACAAAGCGAGAGATTACTTACATACATTCAGAATTTTAGCAAAATTGATGGCAAAACCAAAATCATTGGTGTAAAAAATTTTGATCTTCAACTTTGAAATTAAATTTTGAAATAAAACTAACTAAAATACATTTACGTTCCAAAACATTTATGCAGATTTTAGATTAAGAAAAAAGTCCGAAATTTAAGGCAAGCACGACGAAGAATTAAATAATTCAACCTAGAAGTAGGCACTGAGTGTTTTTATTCATACAGTTTCAGAGATATGAAAATGTGAGAAACTTTTTTAAACAAAACTCTTCAAAAGTATCTATTAAGTTATTTTTTTTTTTTTTTTTTATTAATATTATGTGGTGTGAAAAAGTTATTTTTGTATAAGAATGTAACTTCTTCAGCCAATCTCAAAACATATTTATTAAATATTTCATGACTGGAAATCATGCCACAGTAAAATAACAAATTAACGTGGCAATAAGTTTCTAAATACTTAAAATACACAATCTCTTTTTTTATTTTAATAAAAAAACACAAAACAACAATATAATTAATTTATGTGAGAAACCGCAACAGCTGCGTAAATACTTTGCTTAAAAGAACAAAATGTTGAAATATTAAAATATATAAAAATGGCCATGACATCATTAAAATAAAAAAATAATCTAAATAAACTAAAAATAATTGGAAAAATGAGTGCAATTCACTTTAGAAAATTATATTCTAAAAATTAAATCTAACAAATATTGCTGAAAATGTCGAAAATGGAGAGGAAAATAATTTAATAAAAAAAAAATGAAAGAAGGAGCTTCAAACAACAAAACACACCATTTTTAAATTGACGAACAAAAACAAATATAAACAAAATAAAGTTTGTGCAAAAACCAAAAAAAAAAAAAAAAAAAAGGATGGCAATCAAAGCAATTAACAACACAAAGAATGTTGCTTCAATAAAGAGGATTAAAAACTACACAAAATGGTATAGGAATGTACTGCGACAAGGATTGAAACGACAATCGAAGAGGCGTCTAGAAGTTTAATGGCTTTCAAAAGTAGAGTATGAACATAAAATCCGAAATAAAATTCTAAGCGGACGGACTAAGTTTAGAGCCGACCAAATTTGGCCAATTTGGGCACAAACAATTAAAAAAGTAAAAAGAAAACAAAAATGCCAAAAGTCCTAAAAAAAATAAATAAACGAACAAAAAAAAAAAAAACAGAAACGAAAATTAGGAGAACAGCATTAAAAGCATTTAAAGTGAAAAAGGCCAACGAAAGAGAAAAAAAAATATTGAAAATAAAAGCACTGATAAAAAGTAAAAAAATTAGAAGCACAAAACTGTCAAATGTCAAAATTAAAAGAGAGGGCAGAGAAAAGCGGACGCAACAGACAAATTTAAAAAGGTACAAAAACTTTTTTAAGCCAACATTTTTTTCTTTTTTTTTTTTTTTTTTGCGGCACAACTGAAATTGTCTCAACTTGACGCAGGCTTTGGTTTGTTTTGTTTGTGCAAATTGGTTTAATGGAAAAGCGCTTTGCAAAATGTTGTTTAGTCAACAAAAAGACATGGTTAACATTAAGCGAATACATACATAGTAAGGGAAATACTGAGGGACAACGGACAACGGACAACGTGTCACGTCAACACAGACAGATTGACTGGGTACTATGCGAGTATTCAATTTTTTTGTTTTAGTCAATCCATGTCAATCTAAAGTCAATATTTGTGTATTTAAAACACAAGTTCGATTGGATAACTATAGACTTCCAACATTGCTAATAACAAGCCTAACGGTTACATTATATATTCGTATACGCCTGCCGCATCCATCACATAGCTTGGAATTGTTAAACAAATAAAATGCGCAACAGCAGCTAAACGCATATCAATTATCGCATCAATCAAAATAATTTGAATTTGAGTTTGTTCGCGAAAATTTGCCACTTTAATTAAAGGACATCGATATGGGCAAATATTTGATTTCTATTTTTTTTTTTTATTTCTTTTTTTTTTTTTTTTGTATTCAGTAGCCGGAAAATTGTTGTAGACTGTTTTGGGGTCTAACATAAATTGTTTTCAAATGTTTTTATGCGCTTTCCTAATGATAAACCAACTCTCTAGCAATCTCAGTTTATTTGCTTTTAGTTGAGTTTGATTTTATTGTGTCATTGTACTCTTATATCATAATTTTTTCTACTAATGAAAATGTACAAATAATATAATTTCCTGTCAATGTTTTGATAATTTTTCTTGATCCTTTCAAAGTGCTTGCCACACTCATTTACAATTCACATATAATAGTAATAATAATATTGTTATAACTGCTGCCATAGCAGAATCAACTAAGTGGATAACTTATTATCCGCTGAATTTCTGAAATTAATGCACAGCAAAAGCAAAGCAATGGCAACAAGAATGATAAATGATGTGAAGCGAGGTCAGAGAAAAAGTAAGGAAAGGCAGCAAGGGAAATGATGATACATAATATATAGCAATAGTAGGTAACTACTTACTTACTTTCTTATAAAGATTACAACTTTCTTGATTATTCACTATGAAGTACATATGTAAATATACAAAGGTATGTTTCCATGTATGTATTTATACTAACCTCTTGGCTTGCACACTTCTGCTACTCCTTCTGCTTTTGCCATTTTTTTTTTTTTTTTTTTGTTTTGTTTACAATTTTGCTTTTACTTCCGTTTTGCTGATGCTTCCGTTGCGTTTTGTTTACTTTTTTTTTTTTTTTTTTTTTTTATTTATCTTTGTATATGTATATGTATTTGTGAGCGTGAGCGTGTGCGTATTTTAGTGTTTCAATGTGTATGTTTTTACTGCACATCCATTTAACAAAACAGTTAATCCATCATCATTATGTTTTTTTTTTATGAGTCACGGCTTTTTTATTTTGTTTGGTCTTTGTTGTAGTTGTTGCAATCTTTTGTTTTGCGTTGGATTCGCGCTCCAAAAAGTGAACTGCAAAGCGATGTGATATGTTTATTTAAATGTGGAACAAAACACAAAATCCCCACGATAAACTTGGGTAAAACACGAAAGAGAATTGGAGTCAAGACATGAATAGGTGTATGTAACATTGGTATTTTTTTAGGCGAAAATATTATTTTAAATTGTGTCTACTTGTGTCTTCTCCTTCTTTTGTTTAAGTTACTACATTTTTTTTTTTAATTTTGCTTTACACGTGTTTATTGTGTTTTATATTGTGCCTGGAAGCAGAACACGTGTATCTGTATTTTTGTAACTGAACTTTAACTTGTTTAAACAAAAGCTGTTTCAAATATATCACAATATTAAAATACCAAACATAAATACAGCTAGGTAAGGTCTTTATTTCAAGCGATTTTATTTATGTTTCTCTTTTTTTTAAATTAAGAAAAAAAAAATGAAATTTAACTACAAAGAATGTAACAAAAATATAGTAAATCACTTTTTTTTAGTAATTTGTAAACCTTTCAAAAAAGTCCTTCATTTACTTTCTTTCTTTCGAATTTGATCAAATGTTTCATGTATAAAATTTGATGTTATTACATTATTCGGTTACGACAACAACCACAAACACAACAATAACAAGAAAAAACGTTAACTTCGGTAGAACCGAAGCTTAAATACCCGTCACACGAATCTTTAAAGAGTTTATGTGTAATCATCAGTGGTCACCCAAGTTTACACACAATATTAAGTTCAAATTTTGAGCTAAAAATACAGATATGTATAACAACATATTTCTCGAATATATCTGGATATGACCGGTAAGGTTGAATGCAAGAAACACCTGAAAATGGGCGTGGCACCATGATATTGGAAGAGTTTTTACCCAATATGGAGTAAATACATGAATAAATAATAACCATTTTCATACAAAAAAACGAAAATGGTCGGAAAGTTTGTATGGGGGCTATACCAAAAAATGGGCGTGGCACATCTGATTTGACATTGGATGACATTAAAAGTGTTTTTAACCAAATTTGAGTGAATATATGCATAAATAATTAGTATTTTTTACAAAAATCGGAAAAATCGGAAAAAACGGAAAGTTTATATGGAGGCTATGCCTAAAAGAGGGCGTGGCATTTTGGTTTTGACACTGGATGACAAAAGAAATGTTTTTACACAATTGGGAGCGAATACATTCATAAATAATTACAATTTTTATACAAAAATCGGAAAAAAACGGTAAGTTTGTATGGGGCTATACCTAAAAATGGGCGTGGCACCTTGGTTCTGGTATACAAACTAACTAGGAGCACAAAAAGCTTAAGTTTCGAATTTCAGGTCAATATCTTTAAAACTTTTCGAGTAACAGCCATCGCAACAGACAGACGGACAGACAGACAGACGGACAGACAGACAGACGGACAGACGGACAGACGGACAGACAGACGGACATGGCTAAATCGATTCGTCTCATCGAGCTGACCAAGAATATATATACTTTATAGGGTCTCCGATGTCTCCTTCCATGCGTTGCAAACTTTCGGACAAAATGATAATACCCGTTCACACTATATGTGACGGGTATAAAAATATCTGTGTACAATAACAACAACGACATCAACAACAACAACAATTCAATTATAACCGCTTATAGTCGTCTACTCATATTATTTTTCCAAAACCAATCTTTGATGTTCAGCAGCCTGATTTTAGTGTAAAATATTGTGGCATACTTTTAGGCTTCTATGTGTTTTTTTTTCTCATTTTTTATTTCATTTAATCTTAATTTTATTTTTGTTGGCCTATTTAACCTTTTTGCATGTATCCTGCAAAACTCTTTTTGCACTAAAATATAATTATATTTTAATTGCGGTTTTTGGAGCTTATTTAACGCAAATGAATTTTGGCATTTTCTGCTTCGCTCCTAAATTTTTGTGGTTTATTTATTGCGCGCTAGCTGGATATTAATATACATTTAAAATTCTTTTATATTCCATTATACTGTTGCCATTAATTATATTGCTTAAATATTTTGTGTTCAAATACATTTAGCATGTGCGCCTTGTTTTATGTTGAGCAAATAAATAAATAAGTTAATAATGGATTTAAAATTATTTACAAATTGTTAGTTTGTGTAATTAAAATGTGTAATTTTAAAATTAAAATGACGACAGCTGTTGTAAAGTAATTATTTTTGTAATCGATATTGATTATCTTTGGTTTTTTATTTATAAAAAGTTTAATGGAATTAAATAGTTTTTTTTTTTTTCAACTCACGTTTTGTAATAAATCGAAAATGTAATACGCAAAAATAAATCATATTTAAGTGTAAAATGGCTAAATACACAATAATTATGTTAACGTCTACTAATTTTTTGCAAAGACTTTTTAAAGCTCTCGTTTAATCCGAAACAGAATACATATAAATTTGTTCGCTTCAAAGAATAGCAGCAACAATGACTTCTAGCAGAGCACGTTCACTGACGCGCCCCAAAATTCACTTGAATGAGTAGATAGTACACCAGGTGCGTACAAATGCTTAGAGCTTCTAGTGAAACCGGTTCTATTCAACAGCCTTCTATGCTAACAATGAGTGTATATATTACCACTTGACTATAACGCCCCGCTGCTTAACTGAACATTAAGCTAAGAACTGAGCTGAAATACGCTACGCATTTGTAAAATACTCGTATCTGAGTTTGTACTACGCCTATAGGTATGCTATAATGAGTTTTACTTTAGCTCAATGACGTTGTTGAAGGTTGCTATATAGCTATATACTTCTACCGACTACTACTACCACCAGCATTGCTGCCTTGTTATGTATCTTCTACTTAATTTGTTTGGTGTTTGCGGCACGCCTATTCACAGCGATGTGCCTAGACACAAACACATACATATAGATAAAAGAAACTACGCCAGGCGGTTACCATTTTATAAGCAATTCTTTCAGCTGCTGCTGCTTCAGATAGTGATGGCATAAACATTTTATTTTATTTTGTCTTGGCTTGGCTTGGCTTTATTCTGTATCTGTAGCAACTGGCAGGCGGACAAAAGAAGAGGGTAGGGTTGTTGAATATTATCTGTATAGCTTAAAACTGAATTATTTGATTGGTTAAAACATATTTCAAATATTTCGTTTTTATTTATAAGATTCTACAATAAATATATAAATATTTTATTCGAATCATATACACACACATATAAACATGTGTACATAAGTATGTATGCAAGTATGTGTATGATCAATTAAAAATATTGAATAATCTAACTTTTGTGTTGTAAATTTTGTTAAACTACCCTCGTAGCTATAAATAGTTTTGTGCAGACAAGCGGTTTAACGCATCGTATGCGTAATTTGATTGCCATAACACGTATACGTATCTCTGTTATCTCTGTATACAATCTAAATGTTTTAGTTGTTGTTGCTGTTGAAAACTTTTATTGTTGTTGCTTTGCTGATTAAGATGCAGTATCTGTATTTATTACACCCCTAATTTCCAAAAGATAAATGAAGCAAAATGGAAAAGGTAAAATAAAATCACAACAACAAAAAAATCTTTCAAATTTAGCACAAAACTCATACAAATACTTTAGAGGTATTCTTTTTACGCTTACTGCTTTTTTTTCCAGCGACGCTGTTAACTTATGTAACTTAAAGCTGCAAAAAAATATACTTATGTATATACGAGTATGTATGGCATTGGCAGACACACAAAACACTTTTCTACAAAATTATTTTTAGCACTGCTGCTGTGGCTGCTGCTTTTTAAATATCATTTTGCCATTATTTGATTTTTTTTTACTTTTTTTTTTTTGTTTTTTAATGATTTTAAAATATACTTTTATGTTGTTGTTGTTGTTTTTTTAGCCGTTCTTTTAAGCGTTAACAGGCGCACAGCAGTCGATTATTTTAGCTGTTGCACTGCTGTTGTTCAGCAGTTAACTGGCAAATGGATTGAGTGGCTAAATGAAAACAATTTTATTCCTGAAACTTGCAGCACGTTTTCCATAGCACACTGTAAGAGTTCGCGTTGGTCCATAACGATGACAACGACAACGACAACGATTGACAATAAGCACAATAGGCAACAACAACATCAACAGCAAAAAAAAAAAAAATAAACAAATAAAATACGAAAATTTATATATAACTATGACATGCAACAACAACAACAATAATAATTGCAACAATAACGAGAGGGCTTCAGTTAATAATAATGATAATGCAACAAAATGTTATTCTTTTGTTAATGTTTTGTTTTTTATTTAACACTTACACATATAAATTTATTTTAATTGTTGTAATACACTTTTCTCTTATTGTAGTTGTAGTTGTTGTTTTTTTTTTTTTTTTTTTTTTAATTTGTGTCAACTTGTTTGTTATACATGTGTTCGCTCATTTATTCAGTTCTTTTAAACTCGTTCATTCTTTGCATTAATTTGCCTTTCACTTTTATTTAATTCACTTTGCATTTAACATTCACATTCACATTCGTATTCGCTTTTTGTTATGCATCCAGGATGCTGTATTATGCTGTTGCCTGTTGTTGTTGTATTTTGACGCTGTTGTGCCGCTCTGTACATGTCACAACGTCGATGGACCATTTTTGACTGGATTCGAAGTTAGATATTTGACTTGATTTTTGTGAGTCGTGTTCTGTGCCTAACGGAAGATTTGTTCTGAAATGTGTTAAGAGATTTGAATAATATTGTTGTTGTCTATAAATGTACTTCTGCTACTTCTTTTGTAGAAAGAGTCGAGAGAGCACATTTTACGGATTTTGAACTTTCTTCGCTCTAAGCTCATTTTAATGCAAGCAAAATTGAGAGCGAAAATAGAATTGTGCTAAATTAAAAAAAAAAAAAAGTAACCGTAATGTGCTGCCACCTGTTTTATATACTTCAACTTAAATTTGGTAAGTTGAAAAAAAAATTGAATTCTTTTACTTTAACCTTAATTAAGATTTAGTATAAATTATTGTAGATTTGAAAACTTAAATTTATTTATTTCCTTAATTAAATAAACAAAATTATGGCAGCACACTTATTCTCTCTGCAGTATTCATATTCGATTTTTTCGCTCCATGCTCTTCGTATCGAACAGAGTTTTACTCATGCGCCTTTTTATTTTCGAAAATAAATCTCTTTTGGTGCTCGTGTTGGTGCCTTATATAGCAAGTCGACGAAAAGAATCTCAACAGTAGCAACAGCAGCAGCAGCAGCAGCGCACTGATGAAATGCTCAATGAGAAGACCAAAATTTACAAAACTGAACTCAGAAATGCAGAAAAATGTGCTGCACAACATGGCGTATGAGTGTTAAAAGGGTAAAGCAACAGCAGCATCATTAGACAAGAAGACCATTGCGGCGACAACAACAACAACAAAATATTTATTTGTAGGCAGAAGCAATAAGACTAAAAATAGGAAATAGCAAAAAAATATATAAGGCGTGTGTCACAAAAAGATGCTGAAAAAGAAGAGTTAAACAGGATTATGTCTAGTTTTTTTTTGGTTTTACTTTTTTTGTAGTTAATATATTTTTGTAAATATTTTTTTTTTTTTTTTTTTGTATATTTATGGATTAAAACAATAACAACAAAAACAGCATCAACAAGAAATAAATGTAAACTGGCGTTATAAAGGACTTTCGGTCTTTGAACTAGCAGCAGTAACAGACAGGATAAAAGTAAACACACACACACATACACACACACTCACTTACAGTTATATGTATACTATATTTATATAATATATAGAAATATAGAAGGAAGCAGCTGACAAGAAGACACATGACAACCACACGATTTATGCTTCACTTAAGTTTATTTGTATTTGTGCGTATCTCGCTTTCAAGAATCTTTTCACTTGCAAAATAAATAATAATAAATTTTCTTTTGATATTTTTCACATTTTTCTTATGACAATGTCAACTTTTTACTGTGGTGCCCTTTTCATCTAACTGTTAGTAATGTGTTTACTGCTTCATATCTTTCCATTTATGCAGACTCAATGGCCACAGCGCCATTTCGTGTCACAAAAGGACGACATTCAAATCTTGTTATTGTTATTGTTGTTGTTGTTGTATCAGTTAGATACATATACAATACACTACTTAAAAGCAAAGTTCACTGCTTTGCTTTCTTTGAACACTACTAAAATATAATAAGACCACATTGTTCTGTTACCCATTCTGAATTCTTGCTTCGAAGCACTTGGCAATATTCTCTTGTATGTATGAACCCAAGCAATTTCGTTTGCTCATAAATTTGTGCGTGCCTTGCCTTTTCAAATCAAACCCAACTACTAACCTTATTCTTAGATTCTATTCGTTTTACGCTTGTCCAAGTGCAAAAAAAAAAGGGATAATTTCAGATTTTATTATACGATTGACGTTTACACATAAATGTGGCAAATGATTGCCAGTCAAACGGCCAAGAGAATGTTGTCATTTTCACGGATTTTTGTTTCTATTGATTTCTGATTTAAGAAAAATAAAATCATTTTAGCCTTTTCGTGTTTAGACTTTTAGTCTGTGAATATTTGTAGTGTGGAAATTTATGTATTCGATATGTGTACATATGTACATACATATACACAGTACATATATGGAACTGTGAACATGATTATAGACCATAATGATTTGTTAAGGGTTATCAAAATTACGTTGTATGTCTTCGACACTTTGCACTCGTGAGTGATTAGATTATTTTTTTTTTTTTTTTTTTTTTTTGTGAAACAAAATTTTAGTATTTATTTGGGAGACTCTTCTTCAAGTGGGTTAACCCCTCTCTCCATTTCAAATTTCGTCCAATTCGTCCATATTATAATACCAAATATCTCGGGAGGATTGGATTAATTTTTCTTTATTTGCTACAAAAGGAATAATTCGCTATAAATTCGTTATTTTTCGTCATCGTGGATCAACTACATTTTTTGTTGTTGTTTTTTTTTCCAGAATATATTCAGTGATTGCTAAGCAATCACTACGTTACATCTTATTTTTTTAATTTAATATGTAGTTATGTTAGTAAAATTCAGTTTTTTAAAAAAAATAATTTAATTATTAAGTTTTAACAAGTCAAAAAAAAAAATGGAATGATAATGGAATATATACATCGACATTATCTGACAGAAGCACAATTTTATGCAAATGAGTATAAAGCGTACACAGCCACAGTCACAGACACAGACACACATGCAACAAAAAGACTTGAACAGGCAAATTAAATCTTACACAGGCACAATGCAGATACAATAAACACACACACGCACACGCACACGAAAACATACATGTGCAACGTTTCTTGTTATGGCAATTAAATGTTAAATCAATATTATTAAAACCTATTGCGGCCGATATAAACTACTGCGTTTTAATTTTAAATGGAATCTATTTAGCAGCAGATACAAATATCAACACACACACACACATATATATACTAGTATACGTGTATACATATCATAGTGTTTGAACTATGCCTTTTGTGTAAATGTGTTGGTAGCTCTAGGACGACTTTCTCGGTGCGTGTAGATTCGTCAGTTGTGCTTGAATTATGCATAGAAAATGTTTATGTTTATGTTTGTTTGTTTGTGTTTGTATGTGTTTGTAGATTTAATATAATATCTGGCACAGATACAATATAAAAGCATATGAGTGTGTGTGAGTGTACTCAACTTGCGGTTAATCAATGTGTGTGACTTTAAAATTTACTGTTGCGGCTATTAAATATTTAATATTTGAAAGCCCTTAGATACATGTTACGCATACAGGGTGCGATTTATTTGTTTAGCATTACAGCTAAAAATCACATCGTTTTTTTGTAAAACAAATTATTTTTGTAAAATCGGTTACTCCTCCTCTAATCCTTAGGGAAAGTATTGAAAAATAATCATCCAAAGTGTTTCTGAAACATTAGTCAAAATATTCGATATAAATCTGAGCTACATAAAAACATTTGTAAGCAATCCAAAGAGCAACATTTAAAATTCCTCAATGCCTCATTGTGTCATTTTGTCATGGATTAATTATAAATATAAAATTAGTTTTATTTGTATGTATGTAGACAAATCACCCTGTAAATTTTTTAAAAACCCAAACACACTTCAATAAAATAAGCTATTCAAAAATATTACAAAATGTTCGTATGTAGGTTCGAGTGTCCTTAACCAAAAAGGAAAACATTTTCAGCAACAGCATATCCAGCCAATCAGTGAGACCACACAAGGACATAGCGAAATGTGACTTATAACACAGAAAGCTACGCTTTTTAAAATTTGCACATAGTTTGCCATTATAGCCGATAGAAGTAATGCGAAGTAGCCTAAAATAAATGCACACCACGCGTTTGCATAAATTTAAGCGAAATCAATAACGAAAAAAAAAATTATATTGTTGCTTTAAAGCAGGCCAAGTTCGCGATAGTTTGAACTAAAGTTTATAAAACACAGTGGTAAGTACTTTTTAATAATGGGAAAAAACAGACGTTTACCAATTGAATTGAATATGAAGAAACTAGAAGAAGAAGAAAAGAAACCTCAGCCAGCGCCAAGATATGCACGCATTCATACTTGAAAATGTATAATAAATAATTAATTACGTGTAGACGCTCAGCTCAGCCTTATTTGAAACAACAGACAACAACAACAAATATTTTTCATTAACAATAGCTAACAATGAGTGTCATGGCTGTGCCTGTTTGTATATGTTTCTTACAATACTTGATGTCTGTCATCAATGGCAGCCACCAATGTGCGTTCCCTTTGCCTGCGCCTGTGCCTGTGCCTGTGCTATCCTTTTCACACTTTCGCAGTCGGTTATACACGTATGAGTATCTTAGTTTTTCGTGTATAAACGTTTTTCTATCGATCATCATCAAGCGTGGGAATCTCGTTCAAGTACACGTCGCCACATTTATTATCCTTCATACCACATCCTTATTAAAATTGAAAATTTTACATTTGATTTCTATAGCCATGCGAGTGCAGGAAGTTTTTCAACTTGTTCATATTTCGTTACGACGCGTAAGCAGCAGCTAATCGAGTTTCAACTTCAGTCGTGCGCGGTTCAAGTTCAAATTTTTCGAAAGAACGTCTGAAGACTTCTGAACAAATAAATTGTGCAGAAAATACAAATGATTTTTTGTATTTTTGATAAATCTTTGAAAATTATTTGTTAAATGAAAAGTGTTTGAAATATTTAAAGCTTAAAATGTAAATAAACTGTTTTTAAATATTAATAAAAAAACAAGTTTAAATATTGAAAGTCTATTAAGCTGCAAGTCCTGTAAATTTTCGAAATAAAATAAAAAACAATATTAGCACTAAAATATTAAAGTAGCTAAGGTTTGAAACGCAGTCAATGACAGACAATGATTTTACAGAGACGAAAAATAAAGTTTTTTTTATAATTTTTTATAATTTTTTATAAATAAAGAAGACTTTGCCACAACCAAAAAACAAATACCAGAAAACATTTCAATCATATCCCATCCAAAAAAAATTATCGCATATAGCATAAACAAATATTTTGGATTGGCATTGGCGTACTTCCAATAATATCGATGTTTATTCATATAAAAAAATCATATAATACATACATGACAACAATTTTTATATGATGCAACTATTGAACTCTCGAAATATTGAAAAATAGGAAGTGTATCTTCTATCTATGGTTTTCAAGCTCAAGTACTGAGCAAGAATTTTTTTTTACGAAGAAATTTCAGGTATTACCTGGATCGAAATAAAAAGATCTAAGTCCCTTAAAGCTTGATAAATGAAGACTTCGGATCCAGTATATTTGAGTCTGCTCTAATTCGAAGTCCTCGGCCCGCAGACTTTTTCGACATGTTAGAAGCTTAATTCTTTTAATCAAATTTTAACAGTTTTTTTTCCGATAAATAAAATTGTGATTATATTTGTATGGAATAAGTTCACTATAGAAAGTAGCTTTATGAATCGTCCTTAAAATTAGTTTGAAGATTTTCAAGGAGTAAAAGTATCCTAAACATTTTTAGTTACAAACATGAAGCTTTATAAATTAAACCAACATTCAATTTCTTCATGATATGATGTGACCGTATTTAGACATCAAATTACAATTTCTTTTTCTTTAATAGAAATTTGTAAATATTTTATAGTCGCACTTAATAATAAAATTGAAAAAGTAATTAAATAATCGCTCAGCAGTTAATTAAAGTAAATAATTGATTGACTTTTTAAGTGCCTGAAACGCACTTTTAAAAGCCAACGTTTTACGTTTACGAAACAAAATGAATGCTTTCATTAATCATTGACTTCGGTAAAGCATCAACAACAACAACAACAATAACAATAGCAGCAGCAGCAACAGCAAAACCCAAAATCGTGAAACCTGATGAAAGCGGGCAAGCATCCATTAAAACCAAAAGCCAATTAATTTATAGCCCTGTCCGCGACACCAAGCCTCAATGCCAATGCCAATAGCAACAGCAACGAAAGCAACAACAACAACAACAACATTGGCGAAACTCAAATCATTATTTCCAACTTTATTCTGCCCTTACAGATGACTACACAAATGCAACCGAGTAAATATGTCGGTCTCGTGGCCGATTTGATGCCCAACATTCGCGCCATGAAAATGTCTGGCCTATTTATGCACGCCTTTACCGGTGGCTCGGCTTTCCTCAAGAAGATCTACTCATCGGTGCATCTGGTGGTGCTCCTTATGCAGTTCGCATTCATTCTTGTCAATATGGCACTCAATATGGACGAGGTTAATGAGTTGTCGGGCAACACGATTACGACGCTATTCTTCACGCATTGCATAACCAAATTCATCTACTTGGCGGTCAATCAGAAAAATTTCTACAGGTAAATAGTGTTCGTGGCAGTGACAGTGGCAGTGGCAATGAGTGACTCATTAATCAAGCAAATAATTTATATTTCTGCAGAACTTTGAACATCTGGAATCAAGTGAATACGCATCCACTTTTTGCCGAATCCGATGCACGCTATCATTCGATTGCGCTTGCTAAAATGCGAAAGCTATTCTTTCTGGTAATGCTGACAACAATTGCATCGGCCGTTGGTGAGTATTGCTGGAAATTGGAAATACGCCAAAGCTTATGTATACGCGTATCTATAAAAACTTGAATTTGAATTTGAATTTTTACAGCTTGGATAACAATTACATTTTTCGGTGAAAGCGTAAAATTCGCTTTCGACAAGGATACAAATGCGACTATAACCGTCGAGATACCACGTCTGCCTATTAAATCCTTCTATCCCTGGAACTCCGGTTCGGGCATCTTTTATATGATCAGTTTCGCTTTACAAATCTACTATATACTTTTCTCGATGATACACTCAAATTTATGCGATGTCATTTTCTGCTCTTGGCTAATATTCGCCTGCGAACAACTGCAGCATCTGAAGGGTATAATGAAGCCATTAATGGAGCTCTCAGCCTCTCTCGATACTTACCGCCCAAATTCTGCGGCACTATTTCGTTCATTGTCGGCTAATTCCAAATCAGAGCTGATAAATAATGAGGGTAAGCAGATGCATCATTGTACATCATTGTGTGTGTGCCAGCCGCTATTAAATTCTCTTATATCCTTCTTCTTTTTCGATTTTTTTTTTTTGTTTGATTTTTAGAAAAAGATCCCGGCACTGATTTGGACATGACTGGTGTTTATAGCACCAAAGCCGATTGGGGCGCACAATTTCGTGCACCGTCAACATTGCAGACATTTAATGGCGGCGGCGGGATGAATGGTGGAAAACCGAATGGACTTACCAAAAAGCAGGAAATGATGGTGCGCAGCGCCATTAAATATTGGGTTGAAAGACACAAGCACGTTGTGCGGTAAGCATTCTAATACATACATACAACATACATACATACATACATACATACATACATACATACATACATGCATACATACATACATACACACCTACATATAGTATGTACAAGTACAACAAATCTTGCATTCGTTTCTTCGTTTCATCTATTCAGTTGCAATAAATATGCTTTGTCGAAAATTTGAATTTAAATTATTAAAGAAAACAAAAACAAAAAGAGAAACAAGAAGATATCCTTTTGCATCCTATTGTATTTCACTTTGTTTTGCTCTCTGTAATCAGTGTAAATATTTTATGGGCAAACAATTCGTATTTGCTCGTCAATGAATGAATTATTGCTGCTGCAGCTGCCCCTCGATTGCTTCCTCAGTGTAACAACTTCTGCACTGTGGATTAGAAATGCAAAATTATGCTCGAAAATTACGATGTGTTAAATTCGTTTTTTTTTTATAATATAATTTTTAAAATACATCACATTCCTAAATAAAATACATAAAATATAAATAAAATATTAAAACATTTAAATTTTTTTTTTTTTTGTATTTTTTTTATAGTTCAAACCATGGTGTACACTTTTGAATTCCGATTATAGCGTCGTTCTCATCCACACTGCAAGAGTTAAGCTCGTCTTGCATGATTGAGTGATTGCATGGCATGATGTTTGCAAAGTCCGAACCGACCCGACCCGACCCTAAAGTCCTCGTCATTGTTGTGTCATTTCCTTCGTGGTGTGATTGAGGTATCGTATTGGGAAGTACAAGTTATTTTAGTGCACCCTTACCTTTCGATCTGTTCTGTTCTGTTATGTTCAATTCAATTCAGTTCGATTCGATTCAGTTTAGTTGTGTTTCATATCCGTTTTAAATGACTTGTGAGCTTTGTTGTTTATTGGATTGGTACGAGTATTGCATCTCGGTTCATCAGCTAAGTAAATTGCTTTGTTATTGTAGTTTTAAAAATATTGTATTATGTATTTTCCTGGGCGTTTTGCCATCTATTGATGCCATTCCATTGTGTATTTCAGGCGCGAATGCAATTACTTTATTGTTGCAACATTGAATTTAACAAGGATTTCTGTTGTTTTCTTAAATCTTTTTGTTGTCAATATATTTTATTAAATAAATGAAATATGAAATACATTTTGCAAATTTTCTTTTATCTAAACTTTTCTCTTTTCTTTTTTATTTCATTCTTTCTTTTATCATTATATTCAACGCCATTTATTCGAAAACAATTCAACATCAATTCTCAATCCTTTGCCGCAACACAGCTTAGTGGCAGCCATTGGTGACACTTATGGCGCTGCGCTTTTGCTGCACATGTTGACGTCGACCATTAAACTGACACTCTTGGCATATCAGGCAACTAAAATTACTGGAGTGAATGTCTACGCATTTACAGTTATTGGCTATTTGGTGTACGCTCTGGCTCAGGTATTCCACTTTTGCATTTTTGGCAATCGACTTATTGAAGAGGTAAGCTGAAATTTTTAAATGAAACAAAAAAAATAGTTGTACTAGTCAGATTCAGATTCCTATGCGGATTGGACAGTTGATTGTGTACAAATTAAACTAACAAATTTAAAAAAAAATAAAATAAAAAAAAATCTTTAAAGTTTTACATGTTTCGAATTTGTTGTACAATGCTAACTGCTGAACTGTGACAGCGAGAAATGCTTTTCGTTTATATATTTTATTAAATGCATTCAAAATGTTTACATTCTCATACCAAACTCATGAACAGAGCTCATCAGTCATGGAAGCCGCTTACTCTTGTCATTGGTACGATGGATCTGAGGAGGCAAAAACTTTTGTGCAGATCGTTTGCCAACAATGTCAGAAGGCCATGACTATATCGGGTGCAAAATTCTTTACGGTTTCACTGGACTTGTTTGCATCGGTATGTATGTGTATGTGTACGTGTACGTGTATGTGTAAATGTAAATGTAGCATGCAGCTTTAGCTGTGTTGTTACAGAATAAATATGTCCTTCACAACAAAGACGACGACGACGATGACGTCCAAATAGTCAACACGTATAAGATAGCCAAATGCTTGGCGATTTATAACACAAACTTGAACACAGCACACACACACACACAACTTATATATAGATGCATATGTGTATATGCAAATCCTAAACTATTTCTTTCTATTTTTCAATTTTTTTTTCTGTCTTTCAATACAAATTCAGGTGCTTGGAGCTGTTGTCACCTACTTTATGGTTTTGGTACAATTGAAGTGAAGCGGAGGCGGAAACGGAAACGAAAGCACTAGAAACAAGAAAAATAAAGATTTGCAAGTTGGAAAATGTGCAATAGCAACAACTACAACAAGAATAGCAACAACAACAATGGCTACACTACAACAACAACAATATGGTGAACTATCGCAACATGTTCGACAGACAACTTTTGTGAAAACTAAAACACTTTTATACTCTTGACGAAATTTTGGTTTTTGATAAATTGTTGCATCATTCTTCATGCATACTAAAAAATAAAACTGAAAAAAATAATAATAAAAATAATATCAAATAGAATAACAAAAATATTAAAAAAAAATTTGGAGACAAATATCAAAAGTTAAGCAGAAGAAAAAAAAAAAATAAATATAAACTTGAATCGTGAAATCGTGTCAAACTGTTTAAGAAAAAGAAAATTAAATTTTCAAATTTAAATTTAACTATTCGAAATTAGTTAAGCCAAAAACAAGCTTTTGAAATTATTATTTTTTTATAGTTTTGAATAAGTTGCTCAATTGATTTTAAATGTAGAAATCGTTTTATTTCAGAATTAAAATACATACACACGGCAAATATACATATTTAAAAAAAATAAAATTCACTTTTAAAATACTTAATTATGCCACAATAAACAAATTCACTCTAATATAAGTAAATACTCAACAATAAAATATATGAATAAAAAATGCAAAATGAAAAAAGACTTTCTGATATTTGAAAAACATACAAAAGGTAAGACGTTCTGTTCTGTTAATAAAAATCATAGCCAAAAAAAATTCATAAAGCCCTAACAACAGGATTAAATACATACCAAGTAATGCTTGTATATTCGTAAGTCTGTTCCAAATCGGTACATAGTATAGCTTAGCAACAGCCGCATTTGACTATTTTTGTATATCTTGCAAGTCTGAAAACTCTGAAATTGAAAATAAATGTTCTTACTTTAACTAGGCACATTTACTGCATAAAAGAAGACATGAACGTTGTTATTTTACCGTAAAAATTTCAGCAATCCACACTTTCAAAATACGAAAGAAAAAAAACACATATGTGCATTTTATATAGGAAACTCTTGCTACTCAATTACTGGTAATTGTGACATAAAAAAAAAGGAAAAGCTATATCTATGACTACGGCTATTGAAACAACAAAAGAAATTAGTACGAAGTATGAGTTTCAAAATATAAACCAAAATACAAACTATTTGGACGATCAACGACAACCAGTGACGACAACAGCGAAATAACCGCAAACAAAAAGCACCACCATTACCACAAAAAAACCAAAATTGTGGCTCACAATGTAAAACTCTTTACACGACTCAAACGAAAGCTAATTGGAATACATTTCTTTCATTTACAATTAGCAGAGTCTGTTGCAGATACAATATGCAGTGTATCTACGATAATTATTTATTTATACACTATGGTAGCACATGCAACAAGTAAATTATTGAACGCTGAGTCACATGCATCCGAAGACCAACCGACAGACAGACAGACAAGTAGGCAGGCAGGCAAAAAAAGCTATTAAGCCGCATAGACACGCATTGTAGCAAAAAGCGATATTCTCAAAAAAAAAAAAAAAAGTTTATTGTTAAAAAATTTCAAATATTGCATGTCGTACAAGTTTAGTTTAAAATTTTTAACACATCTGAAAATATTTTAAATACTTTGCAGCATTAATTTCTCTAAACAAAAATATATAAAAATTATATTTAACATAATACACGAAAATTGGGCTGGCTTTACAGCAGAGACATAAAAAAATGTTATAATTAAAAAAAAAGAAATGTAGCTGAAGCTGAAAATCGCTTTTGCTGCCACAACTTTTCGTTTAATTTAATTATATTTTTAATAATGTTTTACTACATATTATACCCAGCACATAAAAACACGTACGTATTGTGCTTGTTGAAAATATGTAGTATGTATAGTGTATCTATGTAGCTATGATCATAGTAAGGGAACGAATACATCTAATCATACTTGACCGTCAATTTTTCAATTTGTTTCTCCGAGAAACTGATTTCCAAACATCGAAAGAAACTAAAAACTTTAAACTTTAAATGTAATTTCGATTTGCTTGTGTTTATACAATATTTTCTCCAGAAGTAAATAGTTTATTGTGGATTAATTTTCTAATTCACTGTACTTAGTTGTCGCTTGAAGATAAAACTAAGGCGAAGCAATAAACAAAAATATAATAAAGCCAAAAATATGTGTTAAAAAATATTAACCAAGAGTGGCCGCATTAAAAGCAAAAAAAAATAAAAAAATTTTAAATTATAAAGAAACACTTTGGTAATAATAAAAAAAACCATAAAGCACACTTTCATTTTAATTACTTACTACATAGTACAGAGACTATTATATACAAAACCAAGTCATACTATTGCTGCAGTAGCCATACAAACAAATCTTACTACTTATGTATGAGCAACATTTGCTTATTGCAAAAAAAAAAAAAAAAAACAAAGAAAAAAACAAAGAAAAAAAAACCGAAAAAATAAAAGTGGCAGCAACAATTGTTGCCACAACTAACTCAATGTGTAGTGTGTCTGCATTAAGTTGGCCGCATTGGCCAAGAGCGCGTGTAGCAAAAGCAAAAACAAAATAAAATGAAAATGAAAAAAAAGCGATTGCTCCGCCATAAAATCAGCTCAACTCCGCTCAATTCAACTCAAGCACGTTTAAACGTTAATAAGCAACTAAACTAAACGATATGATTAAGCATTGAAATTAAAATTTAGCAACGCTTCTACAAGTAAAATCCGACAAAAAACTGTGCAACTTCATTGACAAATGGCAAAACGAAACATATCAGCAATGGTTCCTGAAGTTTTCAAGATTGTAGATTGTAAGGTTTTCATTTATTTAGACTTTTACTTTAAAATAAAAGTCGTTGATAAATCCAAATACGACTTTTATGTACATGTTTCTTTTATATGCTTGCTTCATTATTTATTGATATGTACTATGAAATATATTTTTTTGAGGTAACTACATAAGAAGATAAACTACATAAATTATTGTATAAACATAATCAAATATTCTGAAGGACCGACCCACAGACAGACAGGCAGACAAAAAGTGAGATCAAAAAACATCTTAAAATTATGTGTAAAGAATAATACCTTTGAATAATTTCGAGAATAACACAGACCCCTACAAACACTAACAACATGAAACGAAAATGTTTGAAACCATAATTGATCTTCTCCATAGTTGGAACAAGCGAAGGTGGGCCTTTAAGAGGACATATATCACGATACCATAAAACAAGTAAATAGTCAATGGACACGACGTCTCCAGCATGACTAAGACGGATTATGTACAACCATTTAGAACTTCTCAAATGTTGGACAAAGAATTTTTAAATAAAATATCGAAATTATCCCACATTCGAAATAAATATAATCATATTTATTCACCATGAAATTTCGAGATCATTTGTCAAAGAAAGCTGTTTGTACCAAATTCAATGAAACTATTACGTACATTTTTTATTTTGTTTAAACAATAAAATCAAAACACGATTTCGCCATTTAAAATTACAATAAAGACATTTATGTATTTTAATGCAAACATTATATTCGCATATAAAAAACTAAATTAAAGTAAAAACGAAAGACAACATACTCCATCTATACAGACTTTATGAGTTCATTTTTCATCATCTGCAACCATTTGACACTTTGTTTTTTTTTTTTTTTTTTTTAATTAAATTTCTCTAGAGAGAGATCTACGACTGCTTCTCAAGTTCATTGAAGGCATTAACAGGTAATGCCTTCAATTTACATTAAATCTTAACTCTTTGCAAGTCCAAACCATTTCAACAACAAAAAATTAAGAAATAATCAAAATTAATAATTTTATACCTAAAATTTCTTGGTTGAAAAGAAGGAAAAAAAAATTGTTAAAAAATGCAATGCATGCAAACTTTAAATAATTAACTTAAAATTTACAAAATTTCAAAATTGAAAATCGAATGAAAGAATTTCGAAATAATAATGTAATTCATGCCACATGGAATAGATTTGGATTGGATTGAATATTGCTTTATGCATTTTCTTTGTTTCTATTTCAATATTTTTTTAATTTGTTAGCTTTCACTTCAAAAAGTACATAGAAATTTCAACCCATATAGACTCGGTTTGATAGGGACCACAGATTTAATACTTTGTTAAACTGTATCTCACTAAAATTAAAGAGATTTTAAGCTTGATGGTTTTGCCTCTTATATTATCCGATATACATAAATGCGTTGCGTAGATATATCAGATAATCAAAATATATCAAATACAAAAAGACGGACATATGGAAAATGCAACATGGACTGGTAGTTGATGCTGATCAAGAATACATACATACATTCAATGGAGTACCCCAAGACTATAGGTTTTAAAACGGGACTTCATGTCTGTAACTAAGATATTTTACCAAGACGTGTGTATGTGTAAACCTAAAAAAGAAATTACCAGCATTAGACAGAAAGAAAATAAAACCACTTTTTTTTTTAATTATGTTTCTGACTCATAGAAAATGAACTTAAATCATTCGAAATTACTTATTTTATTTTGCTCGGCAAGATCAGTCGTTCGTTCATTTCTTTTGTATTAGACAGTATGTATGTATGTCTGTCTCCCTGTCTGTCTGTTTGTCTGCCTCAATTGGACCCCCCACTTAAAGTCCGAACTTTAAAAAAAAAACAAATGAAAACAACTAAAAAATAAAATCGAAAAAAAAAGCGTCGACTCAATTTCGATTTGATACGCTACGATTTCCATCGCTGAAGCGTGCAATTTTCCGTCTGCACTTGCGCTCATTGAACTTCTTGCGCAAAATCAAAAATAAACGCAATGCTAACACACGCACACACACAAATACACACACACACACGCTCATATGTATACCACTCTAATTAGTGCACGCGCAAATGCATTCGACTGCGAAAAATTAAACGAAATAAAACTCAAAAAAACTTTATTATTCCTCTTTTGCTCTCTTTAACCCATTTTATTTGCTTTGGTCGCAACTTCGTTACCTTCGTCTATGTCTTCGGAGTTTTCTTCGTTTTCCAACTTCATTCGTGATTTATATAGCGCGTCAAACATGTTTCGATCGTTCAGTGTTCGTTATCAACTGCTTTGTAACGGTTGTGTGCGCTCGTGAAAATCTTTAACAAAAAAAAATCACTGTGCTGTGTGGACTGTGAATACCGCAAATATAAATCACTCATACGCCGCGTTTAGTGCTAAAACAAACATTTCAATTTGCAAACTCGACCAATTTACCAACAAAAAAATTAACTTCTAAAAGGATTAACGCTTATAGTATTTCCTTAGCATTTCCTTATTCCACTAAAACCTCTTTCAAGGTGAGCCTAAAAAATATGCTAACAACTCCTGGTTTCCTAATCGGGTTTTAAGTTAAACAAAATCATTTTTTTTTTATATATAAAAATAAAAAAATATATACATAAAACTACACAAAAAACTTGTTTGTGCTGCAAAATTGTTTGTGCACAAACTGCAAGTACAACAACAACCAAAAAATAGGGTTTGGTTTGCACATCGCTGTTTATCTACTTTGTTGATAAATCTTTTGGACACCTTTTGTATTTACTCCAATGTTGAACTTTTTTATTTAAAAGAAGAATTGTTGGTAAATATATTATACTAAAGAGATTTTTTACGATGCGTTGAAGACCAACAATGTGGATGAGTCATTAAACAGGATGAGTCGTCCTTCCGTCTGTCCGCTGTATAAACGCAACGAACTGGGAGACTATTAAAGATAAAATAATCAAATTTAAAACTGATAGTCGAGTCTCCTTTATAAAAATCTAACTATGGTTAGTTTCTCTAAAAACTTTTCTTTACCTAAAATAATGAATTGTTGAAGAAGTCGTGTCATATTTGGATTTTATTGGAAATCAATTGAAACCAGTAATAAAAAATATGTAGCCCTTCGAAAACATCAAAAGAATATAAAAAAAAAATATAAATAAAGTTTTAATCTACGAGAACCATGTATTATTCCTGTAAATTTATTTTCTGAAATTTTAAATCAAAGTTAACACCTTTGGTAATTATAATAAAGTAATTCCGTTTGCAGCACACAAATGACCTAATGACGCCATCGTTTGCTTAATTCTTCAATGAGCAATAGACAGACAGACAGACGGACAGACAGACAGCAATTCGAATTACGATTTCTCAAAGTGTGCAATACGCGAACATAACGGCGCGCTGTTGATTTTCTGTCGATAGATCTTTATAGTTGCTTCATGGTATCGTATAGTTTTTAGTTTTTAGTTATTAGTTTTTTTTTTTTTTTTCTTTTCGGAACCTAACTGTAGAGAGCATTTGCTGCACACGTTCATTTCGAGTTTACATTACCGGTCTGCATGAGTGCCATTCGAATGGTTTTGGCTCTTTTAAACTTATTTCGCTGTTAGCCTGCGCTTTAAAAAGAGGCCACTACCGGTTCCACCTCTTCGACGTCGCAGTCATTACAACGGCATGATCGGTCAGCTGTGTTGTGGCACTTGGAACGCTGTCGAAGAGTTGAAGTCAAAATCGACTGTGCCAATGCATTTATTTAGTTTATTTTCGTATGTATTTGTATTGTTGTTAATTTGTTTTGTTGGAGAATGTGTTTATTGCAAATTTCGTTGCAATAGATTGCAAAATCTTTAAAGCACAAAAAATAGTAAAAAAAATTCCTCCCTTAAAAAAAAAAAAAAAAAAAAAAAAAAAAAAAAAAAAAAAAAAAAAAAAAAATTATGAAAACAAAGAACAGGTTTATTGCCTTATATTGTATAACTTTGTTTCTTTAGTTTTTTCCTCCATTTTTATACTTAATACTTTTGTTTTTGGACTCAGGTTTTTTTTAGGTAGAATAGATTAAAATAGGATTAATTAATTAGGATTTATTAATAAAAACTATTACAATAGTTTTCATTATTTTAAAGAGTGTAGAATAGGGAGGGAATAGTCCAGAATAGTTACTTATATTAGACACAATATATTTGGCATTCATTCTTTTAGCAATTATCCAAATGTTTATTATATACATAATTAGTATGTGGGGTATAATTTTGTATATGAAAATACATTAAACATAAACAGTATTTAGATCAGTAAAACTTAATAAGCTAGTCCCTAAAATTGATATGGATAAATTTTGTGAAATGCAATAAAATAAAAATCTGTGTTCCATATGGACTACGTAAGGTCTCCAAGTCAAGCTTATTCGAATGCAAAACACACTTTTTTGATTATATTTAAAAACACAAACGAAAATTTAAAATACAGTTGACCGCAAAACTCTGTATTTCCTAATTTAAAAACCACATTTAAAGTCTCTGCAATTTTTTTTTTTTTTTTTGTACATTGGTCGAGTCATTATTATAACTATTATTATTATTATTGTTATTGCTATTGTTTTTGTCGTAAACTCATTATTATAATTATATTGCAATCGACCAAAATGCATTTGCATAATCGTAAAATTCATACTTGTATCTGACACGAATAAGTTTTTGGCAGCCTACATACACATTTATACACATTTAATCGCTCCACGCTTCTTACCAAAATATTTAAATTTTCAAGTACATACATCTTGGATAAACAATTTAATATATTTTCAGATTTATGTTAAAAGCTACAAAAACTTTGCACAGATACGTCAACATTTGTGTCTCATTTGGGTATTTATAATTTTTTGTTAAGGTCGTTTTGTGGTCGATTAACATTTTTATTGCGTTTTTGTATTTTGCAACTATTTTTTAGGTTTATTTAAGACAAAACTTATATAACATTTTTTTAAACTTTTTTTTTTTTGAATGAATGAATAAATGCGTAAACTGTTACTGAGCATCTCCTATATTTATTGCTTATATGCCACGCCCATATTTTTCATTGATTTATTATTCTCACGAGACGCACGCGACTTGCTCGTTTAACATTTGAATGAATCCGCCGTAATTCAAACTCAACGTCGACTCAAACCTCCATTAAGATGTCAAATATCGTTTTGAAGCTAAAGACAAAAAGATTGAATGTTTGCATTAAAATAATATTTACCTAAATTAAAAGTAAAACAATAAAAAAATCATAGAAACAAAAAATAATAACAGACAATTAGTTCAGAAACCTTTGAGGTGGAAAGAAATAATTGAAACATGACAAAGATGGCATTTATATAACTTTGAAAAGTTAGTTTTTGAGTTCAAGTTGCAGATATATCGTTTAACTGTCATTGACTGTCGAAGAAAGCAAATTAAAATAATTGCGCAATTTTGAGTGTCTGTAATTTCTGTTTTTCTGAAGGTCGTGCTTAGTATTTTTTTTTTTTTTTTTTTTTTGTATTTTGTTGAAATTTATTTGATATTTAAATCATGTCTTTTTTTAAATTTTGTTGCAGATGATGCTCTTGCACCCTACACCACAACAACGTGTCAGCATACGCGAAGAGTTGCGCGAACCTGAGGATGTAGCTGATATTGAGCGAGACATTAAACTAATTCGTGAATGGCTGGATACGCAGCCACATTTGCCTAAGGATATGGATGATATGCGATTGACAACCTTCTTGCGCGGCTGCAAATTTAGTTTGGAGAAGGTAAAAAAGAAGCTTGACATGTACTACACAATGCGTAATGCTGTGCCGGAATTCTTTGCTAATCGTGATATCAAACGTGACGAATTGTCGATTGTACTTGACTATGTGTGAGTGATAGAAAAGTCATAAATTATATGCAATAAAAAAAAACAACATTTTAAACGTTTTAAATTATTCATTTTCGTGCAGACACTGTCCCACGCTACCCGGCATAACGCCAAATGGACGTCGGATAACGTTTATACGCGGAATCGATTGTGATTTTCAGCCGCATCATATACTGGACGCCATGAAGGTTGCTCTCATGATCGGTGACGTGCGTCTGGCTGAGGAGAGTGTTGGCATTGCTGGTGATATTTTCATATTGGATGCCTCCGTTGCTACAGCAGCACATTTTGCCAAATTTTCACCGACTGTTGTTAAGAAATTCTTGATTGCTGTGCAAGAGGCCTATCCGGTTAAGGTGAAGGAGGTGCATGTGTTTAACATTTCGCCATTGGTCGATACGATCTTTAACTTTGTTAAGCCATTCGTTAAGGAGAAGATACGTAGTCGTATTCATTTCCACAATGACATTGAGAGTCTTTATAAGGTAGTGCCACGTGATTTGCTGCCGAATGAATATGGTGGCAAGGCTGGAAACATTATCGATCTAAATATGTGGTGGAAGCAGAAGTTGATTGATAATACGCAATGGTTTAAGGATCAAGAAGAGAAGAAAGCAAATGAATCACTGCGTCCGGGTTCGCCAAAAACCAGCGATGATCTCTTCGGTATGGAGGGCACTTTCCGACAATTGAATATTGATTAGATTGGGCACATCGAGGAGACTTGTGCTGTACAACCACATCACCACAAGGAAGTTCAGCAATTGTTTTCTAGTTTAATATTGTATTCTTTTATATATGTACCAGTATAATAATATTTTCAAAATGTTTTTCGCTTCATTTGCTTCAAGTATTCAAGTATTCGCTTTGTTCTCTCATTACAATAAAATAAATCAAACCAAAAAAGAAACAAGGAAAAACGTTAACTTCGGTGGAACCGAAGCTGAAATACCCGTTACACAAAACTTTTAAAAGTTTATATGTTCACTAGGCGCTTATATTAGATTTCACGATGAATTTGGATAAATTATTATGGAGGCTTTATGTAATATTAGCCCGATCTTTACCATATCGATGGATTTGACGTTGGAATTGATTTTACCAAATTTTAATTGAATTCATTCAGAAAAAATAAATTTTTTCATACAAAAAAATGGGCGTGGCATCTTGGTTTTGACACTCGATGACAAAAAAAAATATTTTTACCCAATTGGGAACAAATACATTCGTAAATAATTACTATTTTTATACAAATAATCGAAAAAAATCGGTAAGTTTGTATGGGGGCAATGCCTAAAAATTGGTGTGGCACTCTCATTCTCGAACTTAACCTAGTCGTTGCCGAGAAAAGCTTAAGTTTAAAAATTCCGTTAAATATCTTTAAAACTAATCGAATGAATCGCATAGCAATAAACAGACAGACGGACAGACAGACAGACGGACATGGCTAGATCGATTCGTCTCATCGAGCTGATCAAGTATATATATACTTTATGAGGTCTCCGATGCCTCCTTCAATGCGTTACAAACTTTCGGACAAACTGAATATACCCGTTTACGTTTATGTGTAACGGGTATAAAAAGATAATATTGACTTTAGTAGATAAATGGTTTTACTTTCAGTTTTATTTTTATTTATTTATTCTTCTTTCTTTCTTTTCATTGAGAAGTTACCTAAGCCGCTCTGCACTTTGTGACACATCTTTTCTAGTTATTGCCGTTGTCAATTTTATTGTGGTTCCCTTTTATCAGAAACTGAAAACTTGATGGCAGCTTCCGACCTTGTTGCACTGTTGCTTTTGTATATTGTTTTCTATTAGCCTCATAACGATTTCGAAGCGTATTCTATTCGAATAGGTATATATAGGTATAAATAGGTCCTTCATCAGATAAATCAAACAAAAGTTTAAAATCAATTTGTCGGAAATTTAGTAATGCATGAAAGAAGATTTTTCAGACTCTGCAAAAAGTTCTTCCGACTGTCTGTCTGTCTTTATGGTTCATCTGTTTGTTGCTAAGCTTCTCATTCGTCCAATTCATGAATAATAACTGAAGTTTAAAATATAATTTTCTCATGATTAGTGCTGCGAGAAATATCGATTTAGCCAAATATGGATATTTTTTTTAAAGTGGTCGGCCCTGTTCTCGGTTAAAATTAGCTTCGTCGTTACCTTATCGCTGCTGACAGACCTCCTCTTCTTAGTTTCTAAGAACGAGACGCTCCACGTGCCAACGAGTTGCAAATGATAAATAAAAGATTTATAGGACATAAATTACAATTGAATAAAATTGATCATTAGCGCAATTTAGCTAGCATGGACACCCAATTACTTTACTTATTAAAGACAATAAATATGGCTAATTATTTGATTTTGCTAATTGAAATTTAATTGAACTATAAAATCATTTTCATCGAGCAACTCACATTTTAGATATAAATAAGGCACACATCTAAATAGATTTTCAAAGTTTAAAAGACCTGCAAGACCGTACTTATGACACTCGTCGCTTTACATGCAATGGACATACGCTATTATCGTCAGGATCTATTCACGTTTATACGCTGGTCATTTAAAGTTGGAGCAATGTATCCAATGACAATTACTACGCGTCTATCGGATAAAACAATACAGCTACTGAATCTTATCCATGAATTATTTTTGTATTTCGTTGTTTTGCACTTAGTAATTCTTTACATCTGCACATTCTATATCAGTATGGGCGATGGCGATCTTGAATTGTTGGCGAGTGCTCTGCTGCAGACCATTATTTATGCCTGGACATTCATTATAAAATTGTATTTTCGACGAATTTCACCGCAACTTTTCCAAGATTTAATGGATACGATTAATTTAAAATATCACGCAACATCAGCGCCAGGTTAGTACAATTATGATATTCTAAATTATTGGTTAATTATATCATCTAAAAGGAACACAAATCAGGTCTCAGTTATGTAACAATGCAAGGTGCAATTAAAAAATCAAATCTTTGGATTAAATGCTATCAAAGTTGCTGCTATAGTGGCGCCATAATGTGGGCTTTGCTGCCCATTTTTCTGCGCGAACGTAAACTACCTTTGGAATGTTGGTATCCATTTGATTTTAAGGTAAATTGCATACATATGTACCTACAGATTGGTACAGATTTTTATTTTGAGGAAATTGATTAACAATTGGCATCCGATTACAGCAACCGATTGTTTTTGAGCTGCTTTATCTGTTGCAACTCATTGCTCAAATACAGGTAGCAACTGCTTTCTCATCGTCGAGTGCTTTTCACATGATTCTGTCCATACTGATTTCTGGACAATATGATGTGCTCTATTGTAGTTTGAAGAATATTGTTGCCACAGCTTATGTAAGTGCCGGGGCCAATAGTAGAGTGCTAAGGTCAGTTTCAGATAAAAATTTTGTATATATTGCGAAAAATAAAATAAAATATTTTTCGTATTTGTAGAAAAACTTAAAATTGAACAAGATGTTTCGGAATTGGAAGTCAATCAATATTATTGTTCCACAGAACATCAAAGTAGTATTCCCGATTTAATAAAAGAACGTGAAAATAAAAATGTTGCTCCGAAAAATCTCAGCACCGCTTTTAAGGATGCCTTCGAACGGTGCGTTTGTCATCATCGTTATACTGTTGACATTTTATATAAAATGGAAAGATTCTACAATCCAATTTGGTTCTTTAAAATAAGCGTTACAATCTTTTTTAGTGTGCCTAGCTTGTTTTGTTGCGGTTAAGGTGCGTAAAAAAAAATAATAACGAAATAGATAAAAAGCTAATTAAAACGTAAAATAATTTTAGTCCACAGAGGAAAAGTCGCTCATGCGCATGATGTCACTCGGTCAATATATTTTTCTTTTGCTATTGGAGAAACTAGTTATTTGTTATTTTTCTGAAGTTATCTTTTTGAATAGTCAGCGTTGTGGAGAAGCACTACTACGTAGCCCTTGGCATCTGCATTTACTTGAAATGCGCCACGATTTTCTATTTTTTCTGCACAACTCACGGCGACATTTTCAGTTAAGTGGCGGCAAGATATATAATCTGAATGTGGACCGTTTTCGTAACGTAAGCAGATTTTTACGGATAAATTAAACGTACTTTAATACTAATAACATATTTCAGACAATAACTACAGCATTCTCCTTTTTCACCTTTCTGCAAAAAATGGATGTACACAATTAAAGAAACTCTGTGAAAAAAATATTGGAACTCAAAAATGTATATTTGGACTACCACGTATAGATTTTATAAATGTTTATAAACATTCGATTTACCATAAGATTTTGCACAATAATAACAAAATGGGAATATTAAATTCAACTACTCACCTACGATTTCTTTAACTCAATGTCTCACAATAAACACTGTTTAAATCTAAATAAATAAAGAATCATTTTGTTTGTTCCAAGAGATTATAACCAATGATAAATAACACACAGAGACCTTTGAGAAGAAAAGAATACGAATATTGCACCAATGACGACCAATTCGAAGTTTGAAGCGAGGTGAAGACGAATAATAACACCACCTCACAGTTTTAAAAGTCGGTCGAATACTGTCGGATCAGAACTCCACATAAATTTATCATAAATTTTGTTTATGTTTGTTCAAAGCTGACTTTGTATATCACCGCTCCCGTACAATACTTCTTTAAATTATGTTACGTAACATAATGTTGGTTTGTTTAAGAGTTTTTCAAGGAGAACCGAAATAAACCGAAGAGAACTATGGTTTGGGATTTTATAGTTTAGCAGTTTTAATTTTATTTTAACCGGTTGCCAATATATGTGTAGGTTCCAGAATTATCGAATTTATCCAGTCGTTGCTCGATTATTTACCAGAGCCAAACAACAGATTCCGAAAGCGAAAGAATATTAATACGTCTTGAATTTTTTAATATTTTTATTTCATTATAGTAATTAAATTTATTAAGTTAATATTTTGTTACCTTTTTTATTTTATGTTTTGATATTTTATATCCAAATTTTCCAATATTACGTGTCTTTCTTTTTGTAATAATTTTATTTTTGGGTTATCTTTACCACACACAATATTTGCTGTTCTATATATATGTTCTATATGTATATAAATATATATATATAAATATATATATAAATATATATATATAAATATATATATATAAATATATATATAAATATATATATATAAATATATATATATATATATATATATATATAAATATACATATATATATAATCTGAAATTTATATATTGTATAACATAATAATTAAATTATTATTGGGGGATGTACATTTACATGCTTATTAAAATAGAACATTAACAAACACACGCGATTATGTATATATGTATGCATATTTTATTTATATTTATAGAAATGAATTTATTTGTTTCATTCATTTTGTATTTAATTTAATAAGATAATCAATCTCTTTTTTACCTTTCGTATCGTTTGAGAGAATATTTATTCGAGTTTATCGCATCGAGAATTCGTATCATAGTAGCAGCTTTTTAGAACTAATTATAATTATATTTTTTTATGTATTAATTTTAATTTTGTTATAATTTTATTCGCTTGCTAATACATGTTCATGAAATATTGCGTTTAGTTTTCAATATATCTTTTTCCTTATATTTGCAATTGTATTACCAATATTTTTTAACCGTTTTATAGTTTTTTATTTCATACAATTTTTGTTATGCTATTCTTAATTTGGGTTTTCATTTTCATTAACTATATTTACCTTTTTAATTATATTGTACAGGAATTAATTATTTGTTATATTAAATTATTATTTTATTTTAAATTTTGTTGATTTATGAAATGTACAGTATTTATTTATTTATTCGTTTATTTTTTTATTAATCGATTATTTTTTAAACTTATTTTGTTTTATTTATTTTTTTTTTTTTTTTTTTTTTTTTTTTGCATAAGAAATGTTTAAAACGTTTAAAAACGTTTGTATACATTGGCATACCTTACAAAATAAATTAATTTTTAATTTACTTTAACAATTCTGATAGATATTAACATTTAATAATTGTTAAAAACAAATCTAGATTACCTAGCATCTACACGTTTGTTAAAAATAAAAGCGCTTTGGAAAATTAGTAAAAACAAATTTAGAAAAATCGAATGTGACGAAATTTTCAATCTAGAAGAAAAAAACTTATTGTGTTTAATAGCCACAGAAAATTTTAAATCACACCTTAAAACTGCTGGAGTCTTGTAAGGGGCTTGACATCTTAAATCTTAGCTAATGAAATGCGCCACACTAAACCAAAGGTCAGATCAACTATTTACGTCGAACTCTATTACTCTATTAGTTCTACTATGCGCTAAATGTGATAAAAGAACAGCAACAAATTTTACAAGATACGTAAAATTTATAAAAATTCATGAATTCACTTACGTTTAATTTAACTTTTTACCATAGCCAATTTCGCCTGAGCCGCATGAAACGCGTCGACTATCAGTTTCGAGCGAAAGGGTTGATATTGGCGACCATTGCGAGTTATACACTCTGATGAATGCAACATAAATTAGATAAATTGTTAACCGAAAGTCTTAACAATTTATTCCATTCTAAAATACCACAGATTCACGGACAGACAATCATACCCGAATAAAATAGTTTCCTTTATTTGAAGCTATTACAGTTACAGTATACAAAAAAGCAGCCAAAGCTTTTCGCATATGTTCAGCAAGAATAAAGGAATGCAACCAAAGAGTTCTACCCACTGTTAAGAAGAACGGCTAGTATCTACAGAAGTGGTTAGTTAATTTTCAATAGGAACGGCATTGGTTTGATCCTAATCTAAGATGACTACAAACATCGGTACTACCGAATATAATGCCACCTCTTGGTTTTGCCCTATACACAGCAGATATGCATTAAAATACATAAAGAAGCAATTAAATATGAAAAAAGCACTGTACCATATATTGTGGTGTTGTATTTTTTGTTTTAATTTCTATTCAAATAATCAAACATTTAAACTTATTTATTTATTTATACGAGTATACATATGTAAGTATAAATAAATTATGTATAAATGTTTACGAATATAATAAGCAAAAATTTTATGTGGTTTGTATAATTTTTGTATGTAAAAATCTTTATACATTGGGCGCACATACATTCAAGTATAATTTTAAATATAATTTTATCCATTCGTTTTGCTTAAATATATAAATATATAGTACATACATTTTTAAATTAAATTAATTAGCATACATACCGAAATTTTAGTTAACTATTTCGCACTTTTTCTTTATCATTAAAACTATGCATATTTATTATTATTATTAATTAGTGTGTGTAGTAAAGCATAAAGGAGCTTGAGTGTTTTTGTCGGTTTGTTAACTTAATCATAAGTTTTATATGTAATGTCTCACTTAATTATTAGATTATTTTTTGCACACATCTCTACTTTAAATTGTTTTTATTTTTATTATTTTTTATTTTTTTTTTAATAAGTTTTGTGTTGTATTTGAAATATTTTTGCATTCAGATTATAAGTAATAACTCCGGTAATAATTTCTTCTCGGCGTAAATTTTGTAATCTACTTTCAAAAATGGGTATCATCAGTCGTTTTCTTTATTTTCGCC
Source organism: Leucophenga varia (assembly GCA_018903435.1). Taxonomy (NCBI): domain Eukaryota; kingdom Metazoa; phylum Arthropoda; class Insecta; order Diptera; family Drosophilidae; genus Leucophenga; species Leucophenga varia. The sequence goes on from JAEIFJ010001427.1 coordinate 1,561,604, forward strand.
CGAATATGGCGGTGTCAATTTTTATTTGTTTTTTCAGTAACTTTAAACTTCAAAATTAATCACTTAAAGCTACTAATTGGGTATACGTTTTATAGTAGATATTAATATTGAAAATACAGTTTTCTTTAAATTTATGAGTACGGAATCTATAATTTCTGCTTTTTTATGTTATGTAAATATGAACCATTTTAATTCATATTTTCGGAATATACAGTAATTCTTGTAAATATTTTAATTTTTCTCAATTTGAAATGAATTTACATTTTTTTTTGCTTTGTTTTAAATATCTTGTATACAAATCTAATGCAGCAGCATTTACTAATGTTCTACTCGTATTTAAAATTTATAAGATAACACCTATAACCGCATTGCAGCCGAACTCTGTGACCTCATCATGTGTTGTTTATTTTGTTCAAAAAAATATTTATATAAAATCAAACAATAATATGCTGTAAGCTGGCCCTTCCGCAGTGTTGATTCGAGTGCCTATTTATATTGTTGTATGCACCACTAATTCATTGTGTATCTCCTCTGTCTAAACTAGCATTTCCGACACTTCCTCCTCGTTGCCAATAGTACGCCGGCAACATAGACGTATACTACGCCACCGCAGTTGTTGTATTTGTGGCTGGTGGAGGTGGTGCACTTGTCGCCACTGGAGCTGATGTGTTTGATGTTGTTGTCGTGTTTAAACTTATGTTGCTATTATTTAAACTACTACTTAAAGTTGACTTGCCACCGACACTAACACCGCTGCCGCCGCTGCTACCACTTAGCAAGTGTGCCTGATGGTTTTGCTGTTCACCACTACTGCTGCTACTATGTTCCGCTGTTGTACTTGATGTGGATACATTGTTTGCATTTACAGTCATATGACTATTGCTACCAACACTACTGCTGTTGCTTAGATTGCTGCTTGCTGTGCTACAGCTATTGCTGTTAGTGCTGCTATTGCTCACATCATTAAAAGTGGCGGCTGGCGGTAATTGTTGATTGCTGCTGTTGCTATTTTCATCGGCAGAAGCTGCAATTATTGATGCCGGATGATTTGCAATATGGGACAAGGATCTACTGTTGGTGTAGTTAATATTGCTATTGCTAATAGCTTCAGCTACAGACGATGCGACTGAATCCTGTTTAGTTTCCACTTTTATTGTAACTGATCCCTTTTTATCGTTTTTTCTTAACGTTCCTATGCTGGGAACGATATTCGTTGCACTGTTATGTCGTTGATGCTGAAATCTGTGTTCAATCGAGCTATTAGATGTATGTATGGGGCCTGGATGACCACGTGACACCTGAAATAGCACTCTTGATATTATAAGGGCCACCTGTTGATCGAGTATGTGGGACATAACCAGTCCCAACATTCGCTGTTCTTGCTGCATAAACAGTGAACGATTATCGGGATGTTTGGCGAGATGTAATAAAGTGCCAGCAGCGCGCCTTAGCATATCTAAACTTGTGCCCATCGAATCGGGATTCTCACGAAGATAGTTGATGCCATGTTGGTTAGCAACACCAAGCGCCGTTTGTTCTGCCTGTTCAATAAAGGCAACCAGATATGAAATGCATGGCGACTGTAATGCTACCGTCCGCGCCATAGCGCTGTCAGCGGCTGCCAAATAATGCAACAGATTAACTGAGAATTCACGCAACACTTGATCTTCGTTGCGACATAGATGCCTAGTCAACACTGCACATAATTTTTCCAGTCGTGAAAAGGGTGGCGTGGCTATGACTAAGTCGACATTTGCATCGGTAACGCATAATTTACAAAGCGCCTCCAGAGCTAAACGCTGTGGTGAAAGTGCAGTATTGGGACCAACAGATGGGAAAGGATCCTGGGCATGCGCACTTGGGCACACTGCCCAGTGCAGTAGTCCGTCGATAAGCGGACGAGCTATAAGTTCATCAAAACGTGCTAATTCTAAGTGACCTGCAATATTCGCTATAGCAACTAGCATATTCTCGCGTATAACGATTAAGTAATCCCACCACCATTCGCATTCACCCTGCAGTGAACTGCATGAATCACTAAAGTCCGTATCCTCTTCACGATCGTAATTTCGTGTTTTGGGCGTGCGTTGTAGATGCTCGTGGTTTAGTAACAAAAGACGACCCAATAGCGCCAAAAAGCGAGTTGATTTGGCGAGAACCGTTTCATTTCCCGGAACGAACGTTAAATTACGAAATATGTTTGATATAGCAATGCAACGTCGCGCCAGCGAGTCTTGACTCTCATTTACCAAGTACAGTGATGCCTCGTCACGCGTATAACATTCATCCTCGTATGTTGAATCCCGCCTTCGTTTTAAAATTGAACTTTGATCACGCACTGTTGATTTCGGATCGAAACATGCTGACGATTTTGACGTCGGATCATCACAATTTGTTAGCCTCTGCTGTTGCTGCTGAGATGATTCTATTTCCATATCCACTTCACGACAATCACTATCTGCAGCTTGTGTGCTGTCAGAGTTAGATTCTTTTTTCACTTCCGTTGGCTGAGCAAAACGAACCGAGTCAACATCGCTTAGTTTTGACTTTTTCGCTTCGGATACGTCGAAATCAGCAAAATGCTTATTGCCCCCCATGACTGTCGTCGATGTTTTCTCATCGCCAATTTGTCGCTTTTTATCATTTTTATCGTCTTTACCGCGTACATAACGTGCAAATGGAATGTTTACAAATTCTGATTTGAATACGTCAATGATACCGCACAGTACATCAGGTTCCGTAAACCCATATGTCCAAGCGTTGCTGCCTATGGGCTCCTGTTGTTCGTACAGTTTGTTCGTATCCACGTCCCAGGATTTCTGACGTTTGTCAACAAATATTTCATTGTCTGCTGGCTGAATGCGCACGGGGACACCCTTTCGCGAGACTTGCGTATAGTTGGGTGTCTGTGTAAGCAGTTGCATTCGCTCTTCGGGATTGACTTTCACGCGTATCTGTCCCAAGTCGATGCCTTCGTCTGCATCAGAATCATATGTAACAGGTTTTACATCATTGCTTTCATAAAAATGTTTTCGGTTATAACCGCATGTGCTTTGCGTTTCAACGACACGTTTTCGTCGTCCTAGTCGCTTAATGTCACGTATACTTGTCGTTGGCTGCACTGTGCCGCTATCAGCATCATCTTCATCGTCATCCATGCCAATAGCACCTGTATTTAACATTTCCAGTTCATCATCGCGTTCGACAAACATCTCTGCGAGATTCTTTTGAAAATGTTCTAGAAGAAGCGTTAGCAGTCCCGGCAAGTGTGACAATCCAAAATATTGAACCGTCGTGTCATCAAAAAGCAGCACATTTAATACATCTAGCGCCCAAGTGCACTCTGTCAACAGGCCAGACCGCATTGCCATAAATATGCGCCATGGATCAATGGGACACACATCTGCTTTTGTCAAACGCTTGCGTCTATAAAGTACCGGTGTTGTTGCTTCCACACTGTCTGGCGGAAAAATAATTTCCTTTTTCACCAACTGTGTATTACCTGGTTGCGGAAATGGACCCTGTTGTGGCGCACCACCTGGTGGAGCTTGCGTTGGTGATCCTGGCAACATAGGTTGTTTTTGCGGCATTATACTGGTAGCTAGACTGGGACCACCTGAACCTGTAGTTTGACCAACAGGAGCGCCCATTACTGCGACGTTTTGTGGTGGTGGTGGCATTGAAAACGGTGGCTTCGGCATGCTTCCTGCCGGCGGCATACCAATAGTTTGACCTAATGGTTGAGATGGTTGTTGCTGTTGCGGCTGCTGCTGTTGTGACGCCATTCCTGGCGGGACTCCTGTTCCAGTCAATGGCATACGTTGTTGTTGAGTAGCAACATTAATTGGAGGACGCAATTGCGCGACCGGTGATCCAGGTTGCGGCGGCGGTTGTGTTGCAGTCATTTGTGCCCATTGCGGCGGGGCTTGCGGTTGCGGTTGCTGCTGACCCGGCGGTTGTCCATATGATGATTGCTGTGATTGTGGTAGCGGGGCTTGTTGTGGCGGATAACGATGCTGCTCCCATTGAGCTGGCGCAGAAGTCTGCTGATTCGGCGACCCGCTATGTGGACCACCAGGAGGAGCTTGTGTTCGAGGCGGCGCACCACCCCATTGTTGTGGAGAGGGTGTTGATGGATATTGGGGTCGATACTGATTCGAGCCACCTTGCCAAGGACCTAGTAAAACAATACAATATTTCTATTAGATAAAGCTCTACAATTTTTCTAAAAAAAACTATACAAACCATAAAGTTGTGGTCTTGCATTGTAGCCAGGATATGGCTGTGGATCTTTGACAAAGTCAGGATGACGCCGTGGTTGTGAATTCTGAAATATCTTGTTTCTTTAGTAATTTGATAATTTAAAATTATACTATTTGAAAAATTACCTGGTCCGGAGGTCGAGAGTAATAATCCTGTTGCGCCGGTGTGGTTGGCACATATGCTCCACTGGGAGGAGCACCTGGAGCACCTGATGTTGGTGGTCCGCCGGGACTCGCTGTAACAGTTTGCGTATTTGGTTGGGGACCACCAGAAGGCGTTTGACTGTAGGGACGATTGCCATACGGACCATACTGATTAGCACCGCTAGGAGGTCTATATAAACAAAATATAAAGAAATCTTTAAATATTTAATTCATTATCTTTTTTTAAATTTATTGTGTATCCAAAACATGACTATTATTTTACTATTAAAAATGTAACATTGGGTAAAACCTAACAGACTGCGTGGTTATTACTACAAAAAAACCGTACCGAGGCTATAGTGTATTTTTGTTAAATTTAAACTATATTAAGCTATTTATTCAAAAAGCGTTGTGTTGTAAAAATTAAAAATCAATAATCATTAAGTACAACATAAACAAAATTTTCATGAATATTCGCTTTATATGTATAAAAATGGAAAGGATCCTATTCTGGGTTAAAAGATACATTATTTTAATGGTTCGTCTACCATAACTCACGATGTGGTACCTAACATTTATAATCGAAAAAGAAATTCTTCTTTTGAGTATTAATGTGCATAGCAACCTACGTATGTATATTATTGAAACGCAAGCATCAAAATAAATCAAAATACAGTTTACTCCATGAAGAGTGCGTGGGTCAAATTGTGATGTTGAGGTTTATATAAGTTTGTCTGTGATTATATCAAAGTGTTAGAATATTTAAGTATGTAGTGTAGAGAAAGAAGAAATTTTCACTCACGCTTCTCCCTCTGGTCCATAGGGAGGATACATATTGCGGTTTTGTTGATATTGTCCTTGATTTTGTCCAAAAGGTTGACCGGGCGGTCCCGTTGCATTATACTGGTCGCCAGAACCATATTGCCCATATGCACCTGGCTGACCTGGATAGGGTGCACCTAGAAAAAAAAAAAAAAAATGTATAGTACTCAAATCACATTAAGGATTTTAAAAGTTAGAAAAAAAGAGAGAGAGTTTATTAAAAAAAATATATATAAAAGGCGTAGCAAGCCCCATAGAGTATACGAATTCTTCAGCATCGAAAAACAAACCGATCCATATCCGTCAGTTATGAAATTTAAAAAAAAAATTCGCAAAGATTGCCACCATACAACTCTACCTATAGACAACAGAGAGACACATGCATAAAGCTACATTGCCTCATCTCGTCGCTCTGTTGAGAAATTTAATTCGATATACACTAAGTGAGAAAAGTAGGTATAATAAACAATTCAAATCAAATGAATACCTGGTGTTCTCGACACAGGCGTGGGATACGAATTATTCTGTTGCTGTAGATATGGTGTTGCATTGCTGCGTGCATGTGGTGGAGGCTGTATCGGTTGCTGTTGTTGCTGATGTGTCTGTTGTACATTGGAAGTTATCTGTTGAGGCTGCATTTGCAGTCCTGGTGGCAACGATAATCTACCATCAACAGACTGTGGATAACCAACGCCAACACCAGCGGCAGCAACTACTCCAGCAACGGATGTTCCACCGCTGGCAGCAACTGGATCGTCAAAGGGATTGTTAACACTTATATTACCACCAGGTGTTGCCTGACTTTTACTTTGACTGTCTGATAATGCCGATGATGAAAGTGTAGTTGTTTTTGTTGAAGTAGTAGTAGTAGTTGATGATGTAGCAGTTATCACTGTTGTGGTCATTCATGAAGATGATGAGATTGATTGAATGTGTAAACAAAAACGCCCGAACGAGTGACAAATGAATGTAATGATTGATAAAATGAATTGAATGAATGTACTTATGTATTATTATTTTATATTGATTTATAAATGGTTGGACAAAATAATCATTTGACTTAATAAGCACTCGATTCATTCCCTCTATTCGGTTAATTATCATTGTGGACTATATTCACTATATTTATTTCTTTCATGGGAAACGGAACTTTTGTACGAGTCGTGATATAACAGATCTTTTAAAATTTTCCAAGCGTCCAATAAATTAGACGACAATGGTGATGATTTTAATACTTATAAAACAACTAGGAAATAAGTTGGCAAATCTTTAAAATAAACAACTAACTTCAGCAAAAAATGTATTCAAATTGAAAATGTGTTTATTAAAAAAGTTTTTAAATACGGACAACAGGACTGCATTTTGTTAATTTTTGGCAGACGGATAAATAATACATAACTTGAAAAAAATCTCTCTCTATAACGAACACTGTGTCAAAATTAATAAGTTGATTATTCAATATATATGAAGAGTATAAAAAAGATTAAAAAGTCCAACATATATAAATGAGTAATAATCGCCTCTCTCACACACTTGTTTTCCTTATATGTACATATGTACAGCAAGCTAGTACTCACCCGTATGTGGTGTTTGTGCGTTGTTCTGTGAAGGTGGACGCTGCATTTGTCCTGCCGCACCGTAATCGGGTTGTGGTGCCCCACTACCAGGATAAGTGCCAGCCGGTGGATAACCCGGATAACCACCAACGACGCTGCCACTTACATTGTTACTTCCATCGACAATCGAGGCATTGGGCGGTGCACCTGGGGGGCGCTGGAAAAGAATCTTGTGAATTCGAGGAACCTGTTGAGTTAGTTGTCGCGGCATCCACTAAATGACCACCAACTTTGAAAAAATATATTTTTTTTAAATCATAAACAAAAAATAAAGTATAATAAGTACCTGGCGATGGCACCGAAGCTGCCTTTGTTGTTTTCTTTTTGCTGCCTGCCTCAACTTGCTGTATTATGGGCAACGGATCAATATCCCCTCGATCAAAATGACACTCGAAGGCGAGTAGATTCTTTGTATAATGCTTACGAAGTGTATACGCCGCACTGCTGCTAGCGCCAATGCCAAGAAGACCGGCTATATCTTTCCAGGTTTTGCTCTTCGTCACCTTGAGTGAAATATATTGTATTGTAAATGCGTTAATTTTTGTTTTCTATTGAAACACATTTGAAGCACATAAAAAGAAATATTCATAATAAACAAATTCAATTGACAAGCAAACAACTTTCATAATTCATCATCATCAGATGCACTTGACCTTCAATAATTACTATAAAACTCCTGCTTTCACTGAGTAATGAAGAACAGTTTTATAAAAAGAGTTTAAAGCTATCTATACGGCTAAAAATTTTAAACTGGTTAAGATCGACATTTATTTGAGTTTATGTCTGCGAGTGTCAGCCAATGACAATGTTAAAAACCCACGTAGTGGTGCTGAAAAGCAAGAACACTATTTACTTATTTTACAAAAACTTGTTGTACGCTTAGTACAACGATAACAAACTGCAATCGTTTGATAAGAATTTTATTAACCGTTTTTTTTGTCTTAAAAAACATTTTGAAATGCATTCAAAAGCATATGCAAAACGCAAAACATCTAATGCGAATAATTATGGCTAATATTTTGAAAAATATCTTTGCATGAAGTGTTTTAAAATTTTCATTTTTATAAGAAACTTGTGTCCACCTCAAACAAAAAAGTTTACGATCAATTAAATTTTAAGTGGAAAGAGATCTTTTTGCAGAAAGCTAAATATTGTTTTCACTGTGAAAAAAACCTTGTAAGGAATAAAAACGTTTTATTTAGTAAAGGTCTGTAGTAAGTCAATCATATGCTACGCAAAAGCTAGAATACCGCTTTAAGTAAACAAAAAATTAATGTCTTAAATTTAATAAATCTTAACATATTTATATATAGGTTTTTTGGGATGGGAAGAACTACTTTAGGGTTACTAACTACTTTTCTTACAAAAAAAAAAGTACTTGAATATTAAAAATTAAATGAAATTTAGAATGTGTCAAAATGAGTAGCAATAATAAAATACAAAAAAGATATAAATACATATTCTGCATGCCTCAATAGTTTTGTAGCACACACATTTATGTTATCGTTTATAAAATCGTATATAACTGCCACAAAGTTTTTAAAAATTTTAAAATTTATTGCAATTAAAGTTAATTCAATTACAATGATTGTAAATAAATAACGCATGCGACAAAAAAAAAAAAAAAGAAAATTTTGAAAAATGTTGCATGAACATTTATTGATTTCTTTTTCAAAAGTATTAAATAGTGAGTAAGCAATCAAAGTCATCTATAGTTGCAGAAAAGGAACACACTTTTAAATGTAAAGGATTTTTAATATATGTCAAAAACAAATATTTCTGGTAAATTGTAAATGTAGTTTTTTTTTAATTATTTTTATTTTTATTTGTTACGATGCGCTTGTGTAAATTTTGTAACAAATGTTGCAGCGTGTTCTTGTTCAAGATCAGTTTGATAGTTTAGTGTTTGTTAAGTTAATATACTGTTTAATTCAGAGCTATAAACGTAATTTTGTGTGGTAATATTGAATGTAGTGCTGTATTCCCAGCTGGACACGATTATATGAAAAATTTACTTTAATATTTTTTGTACATGAAGTAAAATTCTCAGATTTTTGATTTAAATTAAGGAGAAATAGTCGTTAAGTAGAAATGCTCGTTAAGAACATCTCTTTTTTATTTATTCTTTCATTTTTATTTTTCTTTGGAGTTTCTAGTGTATTGAATCTTTTTCATTTAATTTTACATATCCAAATTTAATTTTGAACTTTATTAATATTGTGGATGTACCATACAACACATATGTAGCCTTTCAACACAAGCTACACAAAAACTACTGAGCAGACAGAAGGTCTTATATTGTTTGAGAATTTTAAAATTGTAAAAATTTAATTGAAAAATAAATCACAAATTTCAAAAGTGGGAGCCTGACTGTATGTATATGTATTAATTGTTTAATTGTCCGTGCCAGAAAAATGCTTCGAAAACAAGGCTTTCATGTAATGCTGATCTTAGTAATGTCGGTAAAGGCTGTGTTGAGATTGATTTATGTCATTGTGATTGCTGTTGCAAAAATAATTGGGTTAGCACTTGAGGTTTTTTATTTTATTACTTAGTGATTCAAATCTATTTTTTTTTTTTTTTGGTTTAACTTGCTAGTAGATCTAAAGAGAAGTTAGTAAAAGGAGTTACTACGGCACCTTGCATACCTCGACGAATCCGCCACGTTCTTTTACATAAATATATAACCTATATAAATCGAGTGGCTGTTTAGAGATGGTTGGACATGCGGTAATAGGAGTACGTCGATCTTCCATGAAAGTACGTAGCTTATCAAGCCAGCCACGCCGCTCGGGATTTTCATCCATTTCGTAAAGTTTACAGAGTGAATCCGATTTCTTTGTAGTAGTGATAGTACTACGAAATGGTTCTTGTTGAAGGAACATGACTGTTAAACACCTGCTGCAAATAAGAAAAAAAATAAAATGTTCTATATTGCAGATTATTTAGAAAACTTGTTTCTATTACCGGACTAGCTGGTGGTCGTGACCAATTGGGTGGCGAGTTCATATCATACTCTTCACCAGGTGGCCCACCTGATTGTACACCTGGGTGAGGACCACCAGGTGAAGTGCTTGGCGGAGCTAAGTGACTTTGGCTATATGGATCGTTTTTGCGCGACTTTGGTGTAGTGCATTGAGGATCCTCACCGGAAGCTATAAAAAAAGTGTTGTAAAGCTATATGGAAATGCGCTAGTTTAAAGTTTAATATTTTACTTACCAGCTGAAGCATTCGAGAGCGTACTTTGCTGACTGACTTCATCCATTGGTGTACCATCGGGTCCTGTAGTAACAACCGATGTCACAAGATGAGGACCGGTCGTTGCCGATGAACCCGATGAACTTATGCCGTTATCTTGGGACACATGTTCAGGACCACTTCCCTCTGGACCACCAGTCATTGATTGTGGCGGTGTACTCGTGGGCGGACCCATACTCGTCGGTCCATGAGGCGGACCCATATGATTTGGTGGACCCATAGGCATAACTGGATGCATTCCAGTACCATTGCCATATCCCTGTGGCAATGTTGGAGTTCCACCATACCCACCTTTGTGCTGTAAATGCTGTTTAAGATAGTTTAGTGGTCGTGGTGAACCGCTGCCCTGTGGAGGCGAAGGACCTATCGGTGGTGGCGTGCCCTTGCCTTGTACGTGATTACTCATTGGATTTGCAACGGGGGCGCCTCCAGGACCCTGTGGCGATGGTGGTACCCAACTCTGATAAGGTGGATACTGTGCGTGTGGAGTGCCACCGGTGTGATTAGGCATAGGACGACCAGGATATTGCTGCGGACCAGGGCTCGGAGGCATATTACTAGCGGCAGTGGTTTGACTTGTGGGTGGCGGTCCATTGGTTGGATAACCAGCAGGCGGATACTGAGGACGTGGCGAGTAATTACCTAAACAAAATAGAGACAGAATATTAGAAACCAATTATTACCGTAAGTTTGTGATTACAAATCTTACCTTGCGGATATTGCTGAGGCGGTTGTGGCGCATAACTCTGTGGACCTGGACTTTGTCCAGGAGTGCCCAACTTATAACCACCATGCATATGGGGCGGTAACGGATAACTGTTAGGTCCTCCAGGACCCTGTGGAGTGCCCATATTATTAAGACTCAAATTTGGTGGCGGAGGATTTTGTCCAGCAGGTGAAGTTTGCTGTGGTGAATTACTCGCTGAAGATGCAGAATTTAAAGCTTGCGGTTGAGATTGCTGTAGTGAAGGTGTACCTGGCATACCGTGTGACGGCAGAGGTAAGGGTCCTGCATTTACTGGCGGCTGCGCTAGAGAACCTGCACTTGACTGATTGCTTGCCGGACGCGAGATTGGATGATTTTGCGCTACAAAACAAAATACAAAAATATAATGCAAATGTAAAAAATGTTGAATTTAAAATCAATAATACTCACCCACAGCCGGTGACATAGAACGTGAACCAGTCGAACCTGTTGGCGATGGTGTTGGTCGCATTACTTGCTGCGAGTTAGGTGTACCCGGTGGACCTGAACCCAGACCGCTGTGTGCTCCGCCACTTGAACTATCGTTACTGTTTTGACCCATCAACTCCTGCAGATGAAACAAGAATACAAAACATTTTTTTATATAATTAACCATTTTAAGTCTTTTGTTTCAATAATATTGAACAAATTTTTTTACACCTGTCACATATAGTGTGAAACAGGTACATTAAGCTTTTCGGAAAGTTTGTAACGCAATAAAGGAGACATCATGTACCCTTTAAAGTAAATACATTCTTGATCAGCTTGACGAGTTGAGTCGATCTAGCTATGTCCGTCTGTCTGTCCGCCTGTCCGTGCGTCTACGCTACGCGATTTATTCGCTCAGTTATAAAAAGATATTGGGCTAAAATTTAAATTTAAGCTTTTCTATGTCCTATGCTGTGTAATGTACTACGCACTCTTTTAGGTATAGCCCCCACACAAACATACAACATTTTGTCAAGTTCTTATACGAAAAATAAAATTATACTATGTTCATCATGTACGAAGTGTATTAAAAATATGGAATCAAACTCTCATGCAAATGTGTTTGCAATGATAAGACGACGATAAACAACAAAACCCGCACTAAAAATAACTAAGAGCTTTAGGTTAAAAAAATACATTAAAATTTACAAATCAAATTTAAGTGGAAAACACATCTTACAATTCTAACTATATTCTGCAATTCTTTTAGAGCGACTCAAAAGTTTCATTATTTTATATTCACTTTTCTGGTTTAGATGAATATTATTGAAAAAATTAAAGAAAAAAATGTACCCAAGTCGAAAACAACGCGTAATAAAAACTACAGTAAAGGCAAAAAATAATAATAGGCAAAGCTTTGCGCGCATTCGAATAATGAGTAGAGCGGGGAAGTTAATGAGAAAATTAAAAAAGTCCGACCAAATAATATGAAAAAGATCGTATATCGGATCAGTTGTTGCGAGCAGTAAATGTTGAATATTTTAAATTAGTTGTTTTTTTCGAGAAGTGCTACTTATAAAAGTGGTGTTAGTGAGAAACAATGTGTATGAAAGCAGGATTTGCAACATCTAAAAAATGATACTTATTGTTAAAAGAAAGTATGAGTATAAAAAATAATGTATAAAACCCGAATACAAGGAAAAAATAATCAAATATTCGGCTCACAAGGAGAATTATATTAATGTTTGATAGTATATTATATACAGTATATTGTACAATAAACACAATATCATTATTTTTCTTGAATATTGGTGATGAGCTTAAATTAATGGCATTAATCATATGGTATTCAATATTTGCGAGTTGCATATTTTTATACTGTGTTTAAAAATGCGATTTGCTTATAAGCATGCAACAACAAAACATTCAACGAATTACAAGTGGTAAAACCATTAAGGCAAAGAAATGAGTGTAAATATAGCTTAGTTAAAACAAACTTCGTTTCGATCCTAGACACCAGCCGCTATAACGACTGAAAGAGTGACGACGTATAATACCCGGTATCTGCGAAATTAAATAAATTGAAATACGTATACGATGTCTGACTGTCATTTATTTCTTCTCTCGTTCCTTAGCTCGATAGTATAACGACAAAAGTGTAGATAAGAAAAAGCATAGCATTCGAAAAGCATTTCTTACTTGCTGATAGAAGAGGTAGAGAAGAGTGAGACACTCAAATGAGCGCACACTGAAATAAAAATGAGAACAATAAGAAACTTCTATGAAACCGAAGCATTAATGCCCGTCATACAAAAAATTTAAAAATTAATGTAAATGTAAAACTTTGTTGTCGAACTGGTTCAATATTATGTGAGAACTTTTAAATCAACATATCAACCTCATTGAGTTTCGAAACGTGCATAATGTTAGCTAAATATATTTTTAACTGGTAAGAAAAATGCTCAGTACTACAAACAGACAATGATTCGAACAAGACTAAATTAACTTGTAAAATAGATTAAAACTAATGAATTTAGATGTTTTCCCTACGTAACTAATTCAAAAATTATATTACAAAATGACAGAAACTGCCACAAAAAAGTATACTTATTTACGACACATATTACTTATTCACAACTTTCTTTACGCACGAAAAAATAAGGAAGAATTTTCTATTGATAACAAATATTTGAAAACAAAAATATGAAAGCAAAATATTAAATGTTGAAACGTAGGATACAATCTAAACATTGAAAATCAAGTAGAACCAGCAAAATCATCGCGGCACTGAATAAACCCAAAAAAGAAGAAGCAACAATAATAAATTTACGAGTTTACTGTGGAGAGAAAATTCCTATTTATATGTGGGAGCGCATTTGACACACAGCAAAGTGTATTACAAATGTATGTGTGCGGCAATTTCGAAGAATTGATTCGTTTATTGTAAAGTACAAAGAAAAACAGCAAAAAGAACTATAGTCTCGACTATGTTATACTCTATAACACAGTGGACCTTAAACAATACCGTGACTTCATGAATTCTTTACATATACTACAAATAATTTGTAAAAACTTTGTAAAAGACATAATTTTTTCATTCAAATGAAATAAAAAATTTTAATAGTTAATTTTTTTCAAAAGAAGAAAGCGCAGTCTTTATGGCACAACCTTTACATATACATATCGACTTTTCACGCTCAAAATGTTTTCGCATCCACTATTTTTTTAAAGCATATTTCTTTGTAGCAGTTCTTTTATAAATTTCTACTTCTTGTTTTTGTCCCATCAATATAACTCGACTTAGGTAAGCTTGGTATTGTCAGAGGGGTCGTCAATTTTTCTTTTGCTATTTGTGCTTTCAACTTCGTTTTTTACTTATGTATTTGCGATAGGATTTTGTTAAGTTCTGTTTTTATCTAGCTGGAGATCAAAAGCGGTTAAAATGAGTAGGTACCACAGAGTTTTTAACGATTTCGTTCAGATAATTTTTTCAAATATTTTTTAAAAATGTATTTGTTATATTTGTTTTTTCACCAACATAATGAAACATTTTCTTTTTTTTTTTTTCTAACATAAATTTTAATATAGTAGGACCAAAAATATTTAGTATGGCTAAAATCTATAAATATATAAAGAAAACTAAAAAAATTGTATATAGAAAATTGTTATACATTTTTTTAGTTCAGTTGTACTTGAACTTTCGTTCTTGTTGAATAGCTATAACCATGCAAAGGATAAAATAAATCATTAGAGAGTTTTGCAAAAGAAACTCCTTTTCAATTTCCAAATACAAGATTCATTGGGGATTCTGTAATATAATGGAAAACTCTTATATCGAACTCCAAGCATGAATTACAGTAGTCCACATCATCGCTAACGAAAATAGGATTCATTTCAGCTATTAAACAAAACGATAACTCAAACTAAACTAACATATCGACTAACATTCCATTTTTTTAGTACTAACAAATAAAACTTAGTATACATTTATTTAAGTTAAAATTTTTGGTTATATAGTAAAAATAAACTGCAAAATTTTATCACTGAAAAACCACTTACTTATTTTTGAGACCTTTACAACGTTCATACAAACAAAAAATAGTTGCTGTTTAAATGACGTTCCTCATTCCTTCAAATGTTGGTAGCTCTCATGTAATCATATTACACAAAGCAGCAACAAACAACAACAAAAACAACAACGATGTCGTCTGTACGGAAACACATACTCACTTATGCATAGTGGCAATGAAACACAGCTGAGTTGAAGTCTAAATGTATCTACATATATCTTCGCAACCCATCGCAGCAGCTGCTGCTGCTTCTTATTAGAAGTCAACCAGCCTCATATATATACATGTATATGCTTGTATGTATCTACACATTACATACATTGGTTGATTTCTTTCTTTTACTTGTTTTTGTGCGAAACGAAAGTTTAGGAGCGTCTACATTTATATTGTATAGTATGTGTGTAAATGGCACAAGGGAACGCCAAAAGCACGCAAATAAATACAACAGCACTGTGTAGTCGCATAAAGTATCTGCAAAAACAACGCTGCTGACTGGATTGTTCAAATTACGTTCGTTCGCTTGTTCATTCGTTTGCTTGCTTGCCAGTCAGCCAACGTCGTTTTGAGTAGCATTGAATCGCATCGCTCGAACGTACGAACACAGCAGTCAAGTCAAGCCATTTGCTGGTGTACGGGAGGCAAGCAATTTTAGCGACCGAACGCGTTACTGTCGAGCTAGGCTAGTATACAGCACAGTACAACTGCAAACGAATCGGCGTCACATAACATTTTGAAGTATCCAAACGAGTGAACTGAAAAACAAGCAAGCAGCCGGCCAAAAACAGCACAAAAAGCAAATCGAAAGTTGTAAGCAAACGAGAAGAGAGACAGAGATAGATAGAGAGAGAGAATAGCAATGAAAAGCTCTCTTTGTGCGTGTGTTGTATCTCTGTTAAAATGAAAAACGATGAGGATTTTGTTGATGACGATGTTCGACCCGGCTCAACCGACCGACAATAAGCAAAGTGAAGGGAAGCAACGAAAATCAAAACGATTCGACACGAAACTTAAGCAGTGTGACGTATGCCAGCATATTTTTAAAATTTTAACATTTTTTACTGATTTTTAGAAGGAACATTTGTAGCTTAGTTTATTAAAGTTTATCTTTAAAATTTTTAAAGTTTTGCGAACAACACTTTTATTTAATAAAAGGGGGGCTTTTCTATACTTTTCAAATAAATTCTTCAGACTTTAAACATGTTCTGAAGCCCTTTGTTTGGTCACTAATGGCCATAAAACGGCAAATCAATAGCTAAATCAATAAAATAATTGTGTTGCTTTTAATATCTTAAAGTAGACCTATTTATATTAATCTTAAAACGTTCTTTGCGAGAAAAACAAAATAAACACAAAAGTTTACCGAAAATAATTCAATTTTAAACCAATGTGCATGGTGCATATACAATACAATGAAGTAAAACATATAAATAATTTTCTGAGCTCTTTTAGCTTACATGATGTGCTTGAATTTGATTGCCGTTGTGTTATGTTCTGTAGTTCCCAGAGCACTATGTGGAGCGAAGAGAGCAACGTACGCCCATGAATTACCAACAATGTACGTATGTATGTCTATATATGTATATAAACACATATGTACATGTGTATGTATACTTGGCAAAAATTGAATTTGGCAAGCATAAAGAAAACGAACGATAAACGGCTCGGAAAGCGGCTTCAGCATTCGGTTGATTGCGGAATAAGTTGCCGTAGTTTTTGCTACTGTTGTGGTTTATGCTGTTGTTTAATTTCATTTGACGCTGCCTAATAAATTGAAACAGCAGGACCAGCAACTTTATTTGGAATAAACTGAAACGATAACTTCAATAGAATCGAAGCTCTTCTACATTTTTTTTTAATTTTCGTAAAAATAAAAGTTATTTGGCTGACATCCAAGAATCGACCTACTTTTAGTATCTTCACAATAATTTATCGATCAGATCGTGAACACAAAGGCCTTCCCATTTAACCATTCCCAAGATGGATTTACCTGCTAAGCCCTCCGAATACAAAGCCTGTTTAAACAAGGCAACTCAATGGAAAATTTCTTTGGTTTTGTATTAATTTGGCTAAGCAGTAATGATTAATCAGTCAGTCTGGTCCTACATTATAATGTATACAGTAAAAATATAGGGATACTAGTATACCTATTACTTATGTTACGTATTGTTGATGCGCTTACTGCTGTTGCTGTTTGCCATAGACAAACACTCTGTTAATCGATTACAGCAGTCAGTCGCAGCCGTCATTGACGCGACTACTGATGATGTCAGTTTATATTATATTAAATTAATTTCTTAATTGCTTAAATAGTTAATGTTCGCTTGTTTTCTTGTTTAGAGATTGCAATTGAGTTGAGCACCAGACAGCTGCAAAAACATTGAGTAAAACATGAGCGATATAGTCGATCTAGTTAAACACCAAATACCCTTTACAACATTACTTTGTTGAAACCGAATCTTATATTACTTGTCATATTAAAATTCTAATAGTAAACCATTAAACTAGCATATTCCATTTTTTTACAAAATATCACAATGGTGTCAACTGTATTCATTATTCTTATATTCTTGGGTACACGGTGTATTACTGCTTGAAAAGTTTCCTGTTTCACTGTCAGTTTTTCTCCTCACCAATCTCATTTTTTATTTTTTTTTTAAAGCAAATACATACATATACAAACAACTGGCTATATATATTTTAAATAATTTCGCGTATTTTTAATGAGCACCATTCTATCAAATAGTAAAGTTTCGAAAAATATTTACATATATTTTGTTAATAATGCAAAATTTCATATAAAAATAATATTAACTTAAAAATTAGTCCTAGGGAAAATATATTTATCAGTATGCCAACCAGCTTTAAATGTAACCTTAGTTCCTTATTAAGCTTAGTTAATATTGAAATATTGAAATATTTAAAGCAATATTTTTTTTAAATAATCGGAAAATATACATGTAACAGTAAACAAATTTTATTAATCTCAATATCTATTAAGATAAACTTCAAGTATTAGTAGCTCAAATTTGGTGGTGTCTCTTATATATGAAAAAAATGACAAAATTGAAAAAATAAAGAAGGGATTCCCTTCAACAACCACGGTAACAATTGCTAATATGACCTTGGCATTGACCTAAATTGATGACGAATACTTGGAATATATGGTATAACTATGTATTTACAATGCATTATACATTGTATTGAACACACATATTTCTATACACGTTCATATGAACCTACAGTTGCAACCAAAGTAATAGAAGCACGCACCACGTTAGTCTAAAAGTTTTTATAACAACTCGGTTCAGTGTTAGCTATTGTGTGTTTTGTATCACAATAAAATATACTATTACAACAATTGTGACAATTCGTTTACTCTGGAACTGTATCCTGGTAGAACACTGAAGTGAATAGCATATAATCGGTCTTTTCGTATATTTGTTAATATCAGAGCGTTACTATTTTTATGAACACATCTGTGTATGTTTATAATATGAATAAGTACATACGGCGGACGTAGGCCGTTTGTTTCACTATCGTGCGGAGATCATTTTGATTCTCTCGCCACAACAACAACGACGCTGATGCACAAAAATGCCACCGGCTCAATGATGACTACAGCATTTCAGAATAAATAAATTAAGATGCGAGAAGGCACATTAAGAAGAATAGTTGAAAAAATAATACAATAAAAAACAAATGTAGAAGGAATGAAAGTCATCATTAAATTTGAAAAAATAATTTTTAAAGTAATGATTTAGGACCTACTTATTTACATCTTTGTGGGTAAATTTATATATAAACTTTATGTTGTAAAACTCTTAATAGGACGAAATGAAAAAAAATCCAAACAAAATTATGAACCAAAACAATTAAGGAACGCTATATAAAATATTTCATACCTGATGAGGTGATGGTGATGCCTGCGAGGGCTGCGGTGATGGACTTGGCGCATGTCCAGGACTACTGCTTGGTGGTGGACCGCTTGTACTGGAGTGTAGCGGCAATGGAGGTTGCTGCGGCTGTTGAGACGCATGATGGGGTGAAGCAGATGGCACCGGATGGCCACCGGATCCAGGACTAGGTGCAGGAGATGATCCACCAGGCCAAGGCCGATTAGATTCAGTATACTACAATATTAAAGCAAATTGAACGATTTTATAAAAGTATTATCAACATTTTACGCAGTACAAATGTAAGCTTAAATAATTCAAAAGCTTTGGCCCTTTTACGCACTTCAAATTTAAATCATATTCATATTTAAATCAATGAAGAAATATAAAGTCGCTTCAATTTGTTCAAATAAATTTTAAAAATATTACTAGGTAATATTTTTCCAATCACTAATATTGCTAAAAAAAATGTCTGTTGTTCGCCAAAGTTACCGTGTTTTTAGCTTTTTTTTTTAAATCTGAAAATGAAATAGAATATATACACGGTTCATCAGGACTGCTACGCCTTCCTCTGACTGTTAAATATATTTCTATATTTTACTTGTTATGTCAATTTAACTAGTTTTTAGTATTATTTTTATTATTATTATTTTATTTTATTTTTTTTTTTTTTTATAGAAAGAAAGATTGTTGAAAATGAAACGTTCACAATGTAACGTCCGAAATACTTTTCGGGTCTCAGTTAGCCCATTTTAGAACTGTTTATGCAGCAAAATTCGCAAAAATAAGCCTTTGTCTTAATTGACTTGACTAACAGAGTGTTGTGACTTTTATATACACTACGTTTTACATACCTGATGAGTCGAATAGCCAGATCGATGATTTGGTCCAGCCGCTGGTATACCAGGTGGCGTGGGATATCTTTGCGGATACGGTGAATATTGAGATGTTGGTGGTGGTGTATTCTGCTGAGGGTTCTGTGGCTGTGGTGGACCACCACCGCCGCTGCTTCCGGGCGCACCACTGCCAACATTCGACTGCTGTTGTTGTTGCTGTAAGGTCTGTTGCTGCTGTTGCTGTTGGGGTGAACTTGGATAGGAACCTGAGTTTTGGCCATGCGCTTGCGGATAAGGTGAGTGACCTCTGGAAGTATTTGTCTAAAAAGAAAAATAAAATATGTGGTCAAAATATAACTAACATTTCTTTTGAACTAAAATAAAATGTTTGTTAACAGTCTTTTTCATTAAAAAGGAACAAACTAACTACATGCATTTTGCATAGTGTATAAAAAATAGCATTGCATCCCCAACATAATTTGTGTTTTTCATCCTGTCTACTTTTTATCAACGCTTTGCTTTGATTGGTGCTTTTAATTCTAAACTTTATTTGATTTCAACATTTACGATACTTAATTGGAAATTACACTTCTGATGCACGTGATTTTAATTTCTGTGGGTATACGTGCATTCGTATTTTTACTATTGGTTGTGGAAAATCGATTTAAAATATACATACACAAAAATTCAAGAGAAAATGGACAATAACAAGGACAATGTGCATAATGCAAGAGAACAAAAGTCGTTGGAGTGCTCTCTGATGCATTATACTCAAATTTGCCAGTATGAAACGCTTTGTTATAGTACCAAAAGAGACAAGGATAGAAATTTGTGCTAAAGATTGTAACATCCAGAAGGAGGAATATTTTAATTTTGTATCCGTTTAATTTTTAAATGTAATTTTATTGTATAATTTTGTATAAAATTTAAAAATTAAAAGTGGTTTAGATAGAGATTACAACATTGTTCAGATGCCACGCTCACTGCCCTGTTAAAACTGATTTATATAAATATATAATATATCTTAAAAACTATATATGCATATAAATTTGTTCTAATTTGTAATCATTTTAGTTCTATAAATATTTATTTTTAAGTGTCACGACCGCGGCTTTTGGAATTCCTTTACCATTTATTAGTTAAACGCAAAAAAATCCATGATGTCTAAATCAGCTACTCAAAAAGTCTGGTTCTCAGTACAACCGGCTGAACGTGCATTTTTGTGACATCAGCGACATCAGGATAGGGTAATATAAAACAATGTATTTGAGAGATGGAAAGCTATATGAAGAAGATACGACAATGGATAAGACGTATGACAGTCAACCAGTCAGCCAAGCAAACTAACAAACGATGTTTCATAAAACTTAATTTCAATTTAGGAACTTCGTCCAGAGTAAAGAAGAACTTGGCACATCGAAGGAATGAGCCAGGCAGCTAAAACAGTCAGTCAGACAAGCAGCAAACTAAGTCAACAGAACAGTCGATTCGAACAAGTTGTCTATAGCACACATTACAAGAAAAGATGTACAGAAACAACCCAACTAAGCTAAAAATTCGCACAAACGAAATATCAAAACAGCTAAAATGATAGCTGCAAAGAAAAGTTCTTTAATATCTTAGTAGGATTACAAGAACAACGCCGATATGCCAGAGCTTAAGCTATCCATTCCATTCACTGTGGCAGTAACAACTAGAATACGAACCACCAAAAGAAGAAGTATAAACTAAAATATCATATTGGCAGGCAAAATTAAGCAGGCAAAAACATTTGAGAAATAAATGGAAGAGAATATTAAAACATGATAAGCAGAAGCATCACAAGAACTCTGCAGTTACGTAAGCTTGGCCACAAGATACCCTGCATTCATGGCAATGTGGTATCATCTTTTGTTGTAAATTAGTGTATGTACCTCAATTTTTAAAAATTATATCATTATGGGTTACATATAAGCGGTTTATGTAAAAAAAAACTCTTTATTTAAGAATAAGTTTGGATGAGTTGTTGTGGAGGTGTCATGTAAAAAAAATTCAAATTTGGCATGTACTGTTACATATATTTGCTTAAACTAAATACAGATACCATTCAACGCTACATGTGAAGTATAGCGTATTACTCGAGATAAACCGAATGATGTGAAGTTTAGTTTGTAAACCAGTTGGGAGCACGTATCAGCTAAATGGCAGGCGATCGAAAGGGCTGTTTAGCATTATTGGGTAGCGTGTATACGCCATTAATAAAAGCATTTTAATTTAAACAGCAAATTATCTCTTGAGTGTCTGTTACAGTGATTTTAAGGGTAATCGTATTTTTGCACGGTGACTTAAATGGACGAACGAATATTTAAGTTGAGAATAAAATTAGAATTACAAGAATTACATTTTTGTCAGAATTTTATACAAAATACAAATAAAAAATTGTTCACTTATCTTGAAAAAAGTAAATAAAAAAGCTATCTTCGTTTTACTTGCCCTACTGCCTGATCAATGTAGTAGTAGACCAATGTTGCAAAGGAGCCCATTTGGTTGGACGTTCGGTTTAGAATGCGTGCACCCGATTGGTATGCTTTTGCTTGCAACTTTGTTATAATGGTAGCATACCGCATACGAAAATGAAAATGCCGTAGTAAAATGCGACAATAAATTTGATGAAAATTCAAATAAACGAATGAGCGGAAAAACGTGTAGCAGCACAGGCAGGAGCCAGTCTCTGGACGGACGATAATATATTGCTAAGTTACGCACAACGATTGTGAGCGAACTAGTAATTGCGGCAGGGTAACAAAAAACATGAATGGATGTTTTTTCGGGGCGGATACAACGACAGCAACGTAAAAAGGGAAGCTATCCATGGTTGAAAATAAAAAAGAACAGAAAGTAGAAGCAAAATGAACAAATGAACGTAAGAATAAAGACAGCTAGAAACAACATAACAGGACAGAAGCATTAAGCAAACGTGTGGAGGTGAATTGGAATTTCAATAAATCAAGGATGGGTCATACATGTATACACAAATAATGAGCAAGAACGAGACAAAGAACCACAGTCGACTGCAATGTTGAATGACAGCACTTTAAATACGAGTTTGTAACTGTGTTAAATGCTACCACGCAGAACAAATATCATATTATTATCAAAAATAAAAAAGAACACCACAACGAAAAAAAAAATAAAAGCCGGCAAAGATCTTCGTATTTATGTCATAAGAAGCGAAAACGTAAATTTAAATAAAACAATAGTTTAAATATGTTTAATAATTGTTTATGTTTATGCGTACTGTGTTCATCTCACCCGATAGGGCGAGTATCGATAGGGAGTATCATTTAAAATGGTGTTAGAAAAAGAATTTGATTACTTAATTTGTGTAGCGTTTTGACATCGTTTGTTTAACACGACAGAGAGCAGGACGACCCTATTTTTGTATAGTTGCTCAGCAATTCTCATTCCGAAACCACTGAATAAATCTAAAATTTACTATCAATCAACTAAATTTAAAAAACTGGCCCTCCAGCTAAAAAAGGAAACAATTTAACTGTTGCTTAGTACAATGGTTGTAAAAACAAATAAACAATACATTATTGGACAGAAAACAGAAGTAAAAGAAGTAAAGATACAGGCGGCATATAGGCAACGTTAAGAACAATAAGAATGTTAGCGGCTGCGACGAAGTTATCCAGAGGACGTCAGCAGCTGCATCAACATCGGCATGTGCTCCACTTTTTTTGAAGGTCATACTTTAAAAGGAGAGTGAACTAAGAGATACTGGTATACTGATTCATTCGCAAAATGTGAAAAGAGTAGCAAAATCCGCACTCACTCATGCACAAACCTACATATGTACATGTCCATACGCAACTTTGGCATCCCACAAACGTTATGCTGGCAGAGCAAGCCAAGAGAAGCAACATCACTACCAAACTCAAAATTACAAACATACTATGTACATACATACAATACACATATACGAGTACCAAAATCAGCTGTGCAAGAAGTATAGACGAAACGACAACGCGGACATCACAGGCACAAAACAAAACACGTATGAAAGACACAACAGTCAAGAGTTAACCACCTCTATACTATCAGTTAAAAATAAAAAAAAATTTGTATGACACCGAAAATTGCACTTGAATTTAATATGAACCATAAAGAAATTCTTGTCTATTTCAAATGATCTGTACTGGGTTTTCTACTATATATTTAATAAATATAATGATTTGAGGAAGATAATGTACTTTTACTAGCTACAACATGGACTACGACTGGCCCTAGCTCCTATAAGAAAACATGTTTCTTTTATATTATCTTTATTAAACAACGAGCATTTATGAAATTGAATTAAAGTGAATTTAGAATATTCGAGAAATCAAAGAAAATACAAATTTTGAAATCAATAAGAAAATTAAAAAAAATTATTACAAATAAACGTGTCCGTACACAACAGGCGAGGAAAAGCTTGTGTTTTGTATCAATATTTAACCAAGAGGTTATCGTTATATTTTATGTATAGTTCTTGCAAACAGATATAGGAACATATATACATATTTAAATACGGTTTGTCTAATTGACGATTCCAATTGTTGATTGTCGTTCAAACTAAAAAAAACTGACCTAATCTAACAAATGTTAAATATAACTAAATAAATACATTAAAAAAAAAAAAAAAAAAAAAAAAAAAATAACGACAATTCTTAAAAAAATAAAAACAACAAAAAAATAAAAAAAAAAAAAAAAAAAAAAAAATAAAAAAAAAACGACAATTCTTAAAAAAAATAAATAAATACAAAAAAAAAAAAAAAAAAAAAATAAAATAAAACAAAAAAATGAAGAAAAAAAATAAGACAAAAACATAAAAAAAAAATATAATTATAAAAACCAAAGAAAAAAAAAAAAACAATATATGTCAAGAAAGAAAAATTAAACGGATACAACAATACAGAAGCACAAAAATTAATATACTAAAATTAAAATAAAAGATAGTAGTGAAATTGATTTTATACGACTCATCAACTAAGAATTTCACACTAAAAAAAATCTTCAATAAAACGAATGTGACACTTCTCAGCTGTTTGCAGTGCATTTTGAACAATGTGTGAAAAAATTAAAGCAGGCAAGCAAACAAAAAGACAGACAATCGGATGGATAAATTTATTATTTATAACGGGACAACTTTTAATACAAAAGTTAATTGTTCCATGGGATAAAGGTAACTACATCTTAAATGCCGATTGCACCAATTATACCAATAAAACAACAAACAAGAGTCTAAACATTAGTAAAATCAATCAATTAGCTTTTTAAAATTAATAGGAACTGTTGTCACTACAAAAAATTTTATTCATCACAACATTGACCCTTCTAATTTTTTTATGTTATACTGAAAAAATATTATAAATTTGAATAAAAAAAATTGAATTTGTTAAATCTTTTGATCTTTATTTAACCAACGTAGATAAAAAGACGATTAAAAGACGATGATAATGAAAGTTGTGTTTATACGAGGATGTATCTATGCGATTAAAACACATTACAAAAGGTGCAAACAAATATATGTATGAATGAATATATGTATGTACAGAAAAAAAACATTTGAAGATATATTTATGTGTGTGTATATATTTTGTATGTATGCGTTTGCGTGTGTGCACTATACTGATGTTGCTGCTTTTATTGCTTTTGTAGTCGCGCACAAGTTTATTAACCTTATTTTTGCGTAATTTTTATTTTTTTATTTTTATTACGTCACACTACTACGTCGACTCAACAACATTGCCGGCAATGCAAAACAGACAATGAATCATATAAATAAATCTATATAAATAAATTTTATACTCTGCACACTGTTTGAAGAACATGTTTTAATTTAGGTCCAAAGTTTATAACGCTTAAGAGAAAATACTCTATATAATACTTATAAAATCTTGTAGAACTGAAAATGTTCAAAGCAGTCAAATAGATTGTCACTATATTTATGTAGTTTATAATCAGTGACACAGAAACCTGAAGTAAATAATAGAATGACTTATAAAAGAAAGATAGAATGTTGCAGCTGGACACCTTAGGGATACAACTGGAGGGCATGAAAACAGTAACAAAACGTATTTCTATGAAAGTCACAAAAGCAAATATTATGCCTTTTCAGTTGTTTACATTTTTTTAAGGTTTTATTGAGGATACTTTTTTTTTGTTATTTTGTTTTGGTTTTTGTTGTGTTTATGCTCGAATTGTTGTTGTAGTTTTGTTTTTTTTTTTTTTTCTTATTCTTTTCGCGTTTTTCCACTTTCTGTGGTTAACAAAAACACGGTATGTATAAGCAAAATACTCGAAAAAATCTGGACGTATATATATATATATATATATATATATATATATATATATCTAAATATATATATATTTTTTTTAAAACTTTGTCATGAATATATATATGTATATATATATGTCAGTGTGTCAGTATGCTGCCGGTCGGCGATACATACGAAATTACTATGCATATATTGTAAGAAAGTGAAACATTATAAATTTTGAGTTGTAGCAAACCGCCAAAAATATTTATATGCACAAATTTCAGGCAAACGTGTTTATTATTATTCTAAAAAGTAATATATAACGTGACAGCATAATCAGTTTTCAAAATTGGATTCAAAAAAGTGCACGAACAATCTAAGGCAACTTACAAAACTTTATTATGCTCCACTAACATAATGAGGAACATTTTAATTGCCAGACAAAGTTTGTAACAACTATAAGGATCGTCGTATAATAAAAAAGTAAAGTATAATAATTCTAGTCCTTGCTTTTGCATAGTCTGTTTGAATGTTAAAACTCAATTTAAAAAAAAATTTTTTAACTAATCTTAAAAGTAAAAAAAATAAGGAAATACCTTTCTGAGACAGCCATAGATTTTTTATTAGTGATAAATCTTGTTTAAAATTAATCTTTCAAAAAATGATTAAAATTTTTAAATAATAAAATTATGACTGTTTATAGATTAATAACAAAATTATTCACTAAATTTTGCTTGAATCATTGATAAAATATGTATGACAACCAAATTTCTAAAAAGTTGACTTTTTGAAAGTCAATCAAAAAATTTTAGTGCAAGACGTACACTTTTTCTCGTATTTCTCTCTGAATTGTTGAAATGTATTAATGATGAAAATAGGTACTTAAAATTTTTAATTAATACTCACCGGTGGTGGTGTCCGATACTGTTGCGATGGTCCCAACTGCGGACTGTAGGGCCTAGGTGGTGCCCAGCCCCCTGTTGAGCACCATACGGGGGCTGATGTTGCGGCGGTGGTGGTCCTGGAGGGGGAGGACCATGACCGTGTGGTCCTGGTGGCGGTGGTGGCGCACCTGGCTGTTGTGCATTTTGTTGATGCGCGGCAGCTGCTGCCGCTGCTGCAGCTGCTTGTTGCGGATCATAACTGTTTGTGTAACGATGCTGTGGCGGCGGATGTGGATGAGAAGATTGTAATAATGAGTTTAAAGTCGGCGTTGGTCCTTGTGGCGGTTGTCCTGGTATATAACGTTGTGGTGGTGGCCGACCAGGTGAGCCTATTGTACCAGCAACGGATGGACCACCTTGCATTTGTTGCTGCTGTTGTGTGGGTGGTTTGCCACCTTGAGGCGGTTGCTGCATTGGAGCATAACGATAAGGATCCATATTGGGGTCTGCATGATACCGCCCATATGCTGGATGATGTCCTCCCGGTGGCGGGGGCAAATGACTGTAATCCACTTCTTTTGGATTGGGTTGATGTTCACTTGATTGCTGCTGTTGTTGTGGCGGTAGTGGACCTTGACCGGGTTGTTGTGGTGAAGGTGACGGCTGATGCTGCATGTGAGGTGGTGGTGGTTGTTGTGGATGCATATGTGGATGTGAATAATGCGACATCACAGCTGGATCGGGACCAGAACCGGCACCACCATGGTGCGGCAACGGAGCTCCATAGTGATGAGGATGAGGTGGAGGTGCTTGTAGAATATCATTGCTACCATTATTGGGTGTTGGTGGTGCAGATGTCGGTGGTGTTGGGCCCCCCGAAGAACTTTGTGAAATACTGGCTGGCGATGCACTGGACGCAGGATTGTTGCCACCGCCACTACTACTACTACCACCTCCACCACCCTGTCCAGAGGGTGATTTTATTTTCTCATTCATACCGAGTAGTACAACGACTACTTCTTCGGCACTTTAAACAGCAGCTTAGTGATTTTTGTTATTGTTCCTTTTTCTTGTACAATTCCGAAGATGATGTCTCCGATTGTAGAACTTCAATAAGAGTTACAATATCTAAAATTGAAGATTAATAAGTTATTGTTGTACATCAAGAAGTTATTAAAAAAATTTACACGAATCTTCTTCATAGCTTTGAATACACAACAACAAAAAAAAAAAACAAAAAAAAAAAAAAAAAAAAAAAAAAAAAACAACAATAATTTGCACTGCACACACCAACCACAAAAGTAAAATTTTAACAGAAATTATCTCTTGCAGTGCACCACTTATCACTTATTCGCTGCAAAACAGCGAGTTGCACAACAATGACAACCCTGTCATCGCACAGTGAGCGCACATTATTGCATCGAGAGTGCCGCCTAATTCACGCACTCTCCCTCTCTTCTAACAATTCGCGTCGTCGTAGATATACAACTTTCTCGTTTACTCGCGTACAAGTTTGTGTATCATGTTTATTCACTTACACTTGTGCTTGTATAAGGTTTTATACCATTTTATTTATTCCTATTTTACAATAATGATTTTCTTAATTGCATTTTTTTAAACTTAGTTAAATACATTATACGAAAATTTTTACAAAAATATTTGCGCATTTAAGTATCCCAAGCACACAGTGAATTTATAATATATTTTTCATAGTTTTAACACTTGTAAAATAAAGGAAATAACGCGTTTTATAAGACGCAAGAAAGTTGTACAGCGACTTTTACTAAGCGAATGGCAATTTCAGTTCATTCGATATTGCTGGCACCGCCGCTCACGCACACAAATGTACATGTACGTACTAATACATTTCTCTGTTTGTGGATGCATTGTTATTGTTGTCTTTTCGTTTTTCTCTTTTATTTGTCTTTGTTGGCAATTAATATATAGCAACGAACTATCAATATGTATGAATCTCTTTTATTTATAAATTATGCGAAAAGATAAATAAAGTTTTATTTTACTTACACATTTAAGTCATCACTGCTGCAGCCAACATTATTAAGCATATATACATGTATACGTTCATGCATATGCATGTAGTGTTAGTTGTGGTAATAAAATATTACAAAAACTGTTGACGACTGACGTAGGCAAAGAGCGTAATAACGTACGATACGTTTACAACGTAATGAACACAAGCGCGTTAATATGTGCTAAAATGAAAACGCAGCAAAAACAAACACATACGTCCACGTCCAGTGTGTGTGTATGTGTGTTTGTGTCAATCTTTAATATATGTTCATATACTCTCTTTTGTATTTAAGAGAAAATGAGAGAGACAGACAACGCGCGCAAACCGTTTCAACAATTATTCACCAACACTCCAATTACATTTTTTTTGCTTCGCACATTTCAAACACAATCTGTATTCAACTTTGCTTTTTTTATTCTTTTTGAACTTTTGTTTTTGTCACCAAATTATACAGAGAAAGAGATAGAGAGAAAAAGTTTTATTGCGGCTTTTTATAATTGGAAATTAAACGTAAAGAGAGAGAGAGGTAAAGTAAGAGATAGTTCTGTTGAGTTTTTAATATCGAATCTATAGATGCTACCCTACTGAAAACACTAGACTGGTTTGTATACAGACATAGTCTAGTTGTTTCGTAACCAGTATTAGTTTCAGTTGTAAGGGACCAACTCGTGTTCACGAGCTCAAGTTGATATATACAATAGAAATTTTCTAGAGCTACTCATGAAAGATCGTTGGAAATATTGTATTTTTCCATTTGGGAGAAAAACAGCTGTTCAACAGATGTAATTATCCTTTTCATTAAATATTTTTTGATTGCGTTGCATTTGTGTCAAATATTATGATTGTGAAATACAGCAGTATCTACGAAAAAATCCTTCATTGAATTTCACCCAATCCACTATCAAGTCAACACTTCTGAAAATGTAAATTCTGCTTTGCTTTATAATACAAATAGGTTGCGTCTGAATTGACAATATCATTGGAACTATAATTTTTTAATAAGCCAAGCAGAATAAAACTACTAAAGTCGATGCCAACATCAAAAACGTTTTTACCTGCTTCACCGGATTTATTTTTAAAGCCAAGAGATGTGTTTTTCTAAATCCTGACTCGTCTAAACGGCAAAATATTTACCATTTGTAAAAGCACTTTGGAGCAAACATTCTTTGTTGACTAAATCATATTAAAAGATAAGCCTAAACTTTGCCCTTCTTTTAACGCTTTGGCTTCATATCAGAAGCGGCAGCCAATTCCACTTTTTAATCAGTTAAATTCTAGTTGCGCTACAACTAGTTGCAGAACTATTATAAAATCGGACTAGAAAGTACAATGTTAACTATATCCACATTTTAACTATAAACGCATTGGAAGTTAATGATACATCAGTAAGTCGGTAAAGCATTAATAGACACAATGACAAATGTCGTTCGTGCATTTAAAGTTTAACCGAATGGATAACTACGAAATATTTCTCTTAATTATTTTTTCACTTGCTCATGAATCAGGTTTTGCACACGTTTACTTTGCATTGGACACCACTCAGCTCTTTTTTTTTTCAACGAATTTTAATAGGTTTGTTCTTTTGCAACGATCTTAATTTTTTGCAATGGATGTACGAATCTTTAAATACATTTATGATACTTTGAGAATTATTTAATAATTACTTTGCACAATACACTAGTAAATTATTCCATAAAATGCATGTATGTACACATTTTTTTCTCTTTGGTCCTCCTATTGCAGACGACCATTATAAACGATTATGCCACACACATATCCTTTTTTTCACTCGATTTTTTTCTTTTTATATATTACTAATCACAGTATAAAAGATACACAAATGTATAAGAAAAAAAAACACGACCTAACCGAATGCGACAAGAAAATTTGTAGAGAATAGCGTTAGGGCAGCCATGCAAAGTAAACTGAATAAAAAGCGCAATGCTTTCGGGACACGACGACGACGATAGCTAAGAAGCACCAGAACATGCAGCGGCGGTGGCCGCGGCGGCAACCTACCACACAAAGTTTGTATGCACCATGAAGAAAAATTTTGTTTTGCAATGAAACTTTTTTTAAACACAGTTTTCACACGATATATCAACGCTGAGTGTTGTATTTTATATAAATTGATATATATTTATCACTTTTCACAAGTTATACACATTCATTTGCAATTTTTCAGCGTGTTTTATTAAATTTTCGCAGAATTCGCAGCACAACATGAACAAGAACGCGAACATGAACAATATGGCGGTCAAGCACAACATGAATAAAAGTACAATAGTATTACTGCTCACACTTATAGCGAACGTACGAGACACATAGAATATTATATCTATCTCGGTTTCTCTAGTGTAAATTAACGTAAAGTGTGAGCGACTCTTGAAAATATTAAAGGGTGTTTACACTATATACTAAATTATACCAAACGCACGGTTCAAGCACGGTCCAAATTTTAGAAGCGCGACAGCCTTGACATTTTGAAAGCAGAAATATATTATGGAATAGAAATCATTGAAATGGATTTTTGTCGGCGGCAAAGGCAGTGTAGGAAAAACAACTTGCAGGTGCGGCTTTGGCGACGTCAGTTTTTTTTTTGTCTTAAACTATTTAATTATTTTAATTTTCTTATAAATAATAGCTGTAGCTTGGCTGTACAGCTGTGCATAGGTGTAAGCAAGATAGAAATACAGTCTATTTTCTTCGCCATTCACACGCCATAGTATAGTCATAGTGTAGTTGTTTTTATAGGGAAAAACGAAATGTACCAAGAATACTTAAATCAACTACAAATTTCGTTAGCCCCCTTGGCTTCCGATGAACTTAAAAATTTATTAAACAACGATGAAAAACTAGAAGAAAAAGTCGACGAAGTCCTCGATGTGTTAAATGCACAGAAGAAATCTCTCTTCGAAGAAAATCGTA
Source organism: Leucophenga varia (assembly GCA_018903435.1). Classification (NCBI taxonomy): domain Eukaryota; kingdom Metazoa; phylum Arthropoda; class Insecta; order Diptera; family Drosophilidae; genus Leucophenga; species Leucophenga varia. The sequence continues at coordinate 1,593,307 of JAEIFJ010001427.1, forward strand.
TTAAAGCTGAACGAAACATTGAGTCCGAACCCAAAATCATTGATTTACGCAGTAAGCTAACCGATCTTTCTGAAGAAGGACGTTCACGCTGCGAGCGTGTTAATGAAATATTAACGCAGATCAAAGAAAAATCGGGCAATGTGAGTCAGGAAACAGCGCTTGCTCTGCTGCAAACTGCAGCCGCAGAGAGTGAAGAGGGAACAGAGGCGCTGGTAAAACAATTTACTGACAGTGAATTAGGTGTGGAGTCATTTCTTGAGGAGTTCTTAAAAGCTCGAAAAACTATGCACCTGCGTAAATTTAAAGCTGAAAAAATGCAGGAACTTATTCGAAAACAACAACAACAAAGTCGAAACATCAATACGGGACGATCGAGTGGATTTTATCCATCAGCTTCACATGGAGGTTCTGCAGTTCCCTATCCAATGGGACCAATGATGCCTATGCCGCCATCACGGCCTTATTAGATGTTTAGAATAAGTTTTTGCCATAATGATTTATAACTAAGAAATTTTGCACTAAATTAAATTTTCCAAATCATTGCTTTGTTGACCCCATATTTTTTTTAACATTATTCTCTGTATTTTTGAATGAGTAATTCTCTTGATTAATGTTGTTTATCTACTGTTGACTCGGTAATTGTTTCCATATTTAGTTTAATAGCTGTCTTTTAATCTCAATAATAAAATATATATTAATTATTAACTGTAAATTTGAAAGATTTTGTTTTTACAGAAAAATAAAATATTCATACATAAATTTAAATCCTTTATTTTATCCTTCACACAAGTGTATTAATAGAAAACGGTGCTTCGCACAAAAGATATATTTGGCAAAGATACATTTAAAGACCGGTATCATGATTAGCTTCTAATTGTTTATACATTTCTTATCCACTTCGCAAGCCTTATTGACTTCTGTCCTATAGCATTTCAAATGTATGCAATATTGTTTCTTATTTGTTTGCCTCGTTAATGAAAAAAACAGCCAAGAGATACAAAAACTCTTTAAAGTCAGGTTAAAAAAATATTTTATTTTTAAAAATTTTTAAGTACATAATTATTGCTTGAGGTTTGTTTTATAATTTTTTTAATTGATTAATAGTTTTTTTCATAGCATATTTTTTTTTAAATAAATTATTGGTGGTGTTAGAATATATTTTAAGTTACTAGAAACAAAAAAACAACTGTATAAAAATTAAAAAAAAGCTAATATATTTTAAAAGCGTTTAGTTTTATGATTGTGAGTTAGATTATTAATTAAAGGATGAATTAACGAAAATATGAAGGTTTTTAAGCAAAAGAATAATAAGTCTTATTAATACGTGTTTCTCTTTTTTTTTTTTTTTTTTCAAATCGCTTTGTTATGTATCAAAATTAATATTTAATCCTAATCTGTAAAAATGTTCTTGCACTTGTTTCCAACGATTTCAAAGCCTTAGAAAAATATTTTTCTTTTAATGTACTTGTATATACGTGTGTTGTATTTAATTTTTTGCTAATGAATGTGTAGCTGATAAAGATAAAGCTATCATTCCGAACTGTTTCGCAGTCAGCAAATATTTGCCGTTCAATGGGCCATCATGATGAACCGAATTCACTCATCCACTTCTCGTATTTCTGTAAATCAGATTTAGAAACACTTTTGTTGCATCGGCTAATGGCTTCGTTAAAGTCTTGATTAGACACGGGAAGGTCAACCTCTTCCGTTGCTAATTGTCGAATTTGTTCAGGTGTAAGCCCAGCAATTTTTCGACGCATTGACATCATGCTGGCATCTCTGTAACGGTTATATTAAAATAAAAATGTTTCCGTATATAGTTAATTGCTAAAACCGTCTTACCTGCAAACATTTGTTATATCTGCGCCAGAGTAACCCATTAACTTTTTAGCAATAAGTGCTAGGTCTACACTATCATCCACTTTAACTTCACGCAAATTTATCTTTAGCAGCGCCTCACGTCCCTCATCCGAAGGTAATGGAATATAAATACGTTTTTCCAAACGTCGACGCAATGCCTCATCAATATCCCACGGAAAATTTGTAGCGGCTAAGACCATTACAACTTTGCTTGCCTCCTCACTGCCAACACCATCCATTTGAACAAGCAGCTCTGATTTAACGCGACGTGATGCCTCGTGCTCTGATTCCGAACCACGACGGGAACACAACGAATCGATTTCATCAATAAATATAGTACTCGGTGCATAAAAACGTGCCATTTCAAATAAAAGGCGTACCATCTTCTCAGATTCTCCACGATATTTCGATGTGAGTGTAGATGAGCTAACATTAAAAAATGTTGTGCCGCATTCTGTAGCTACAGCCTTAGCTAACATTGTTTTTCCCGTTCCTGGTGGTCCTACCATCAGCACACCCTTCCACGGACGTCTTATACCCTAAAATGGTTAAAAATGTATTTTTTAACGTTAATTTACCAGTAGCCAAAGTTAAAACAAAAAGAAATTATATACAATCCAAAAATAAATATATTTATGTATATGTATATTTAAAATCAAAAACTGGTATAAATCTGCTCATATGTACCTTAAAGTAACCTGGCATTAACATTGGCAGTACAACTGCCTCCTCCAAAAGACGCTTAGCGTCATGCAAATCGGCAATATCATCCCATCGCACTTTTGGATCTTTTTGTAAAATATCACGCTCTGATAAAAAAAGAACAAATTATTAGCTAAAATCTTACATATAATTTTTTTTCTTCTAAGCTAATGATACTACCTAAAACATCCACAAGCTCAGCTTCAATGTGATTGTTTGGTTGAAATTTTTTCTCCTCCTCATTTTCAGGAGCCTCGCCATCTGCGCCACCGCCATTTGTTCCACCCGCAGCGTCGTAGTCCTTTGATCCGATCTCAGTATTGGCATTTTTATCACTAGAAGTTGGTATCATTTTTCGACGTCCATTCGTAACTGAATTCTGTGATGTGCTACTTCTCACTGTGGCGTTACCACTGCTCGAAGTTCTATTGCGACTATTTGATGACGTTGAGGGCCCATTTGATGTGGAAACACGCTGGGGAATTGTGCTACGAGTTGAAGTCGTTTTGGATTTGTTCGATGTACTGCGCATATTACGTATAGGTGGTGGCGCTGCAGGTCTTGGTGGTCCCCAAACATCTGGGTCTTTCGGCGGTGGTGTCCAAATATCGGGATCTGGTTGAAACCAAGCGGCGGGATCTTTGGGCTCAGACTCTTCACTTAGTTGCGTACGTAAATGATGCGTGAATTTTGTGGTCTGAAGATCCAACGATATGTCTTGCAAAGTACGCTGTATGGACTTAAGCTGCGCATATTCTTTTTGAATTTGTTGGTTGATCTATTTAAAAAAAAAACTATCTGTAAAATGACTAACGAACAACTATAATTGATGACAAATTACCATTGTCCATTTTCCCTTGCGTAAAGGATCCGTTGTGCTACTTAACATGCGTTCCAGCATACCTCGTAAACCTTCATAGTATATTGAGGCTGAATCGTAGTTACCAGTTAACGCCATATCTCTGGCTAATTTGGCGTTCTCACAAATTTCCGCAAATGTTGTTTTGGCCATCACGGTCATTCCTACACAAGATTCCGTCTTTTGCTTGCCACCCCGCAATAACTTTTATAAAGCCGAAAGGAGACACAAAAAAAAAAATGAATACATTTGTAGTTGTGACATTGTAACGATAAAGTATCTTTTTTATTCTTATATGTATGTTCACAAGTATGTGCATTTGTGTTGTCTCTCTAACTAAAAGTAGTCTTAAAAAGAAAACTAAAATAGAACGGAAACGCACTTTAACACGATAAAATTAAAAGTGACAATTTTCATCGTAAGATATCCGATAAGTTAATTATCAATTAGAAAGTAAGTTAAATTAAGATGTAGGTTTAAACTGAATGAACCAGTTTTAATTTTTTTAAAAATTGATTTTATTAAAAAAAAAAAAAAAAACGCGAAAGAATTTTTCTAACGTTTATTTTATTTATTTATTTTTTTTTTTTATACCTGTCACACAAAGTGTAGAACAGACATCTGTTTATCGCAGACCATATAAAGTATATATATACTATTGATCAGATCGACGAGAAGAGTCTATCTAGGTATGTCCGTCTGTCTGTTTGTTGCTGCGCAATTTATTCGCTTAGTTTTAAAGATATTGGGATGAAATTTTAAACTTAAGGTTTTCTAGTTCCTCTATACTTTAAATATTAAAAGCATGGTGACACCCCTACTTTTATAAAAATTCAACATATTATTCACTTATTATAGTGCTATTTGCTTGAAATATGGTACAAATGCTTCTTATATCAAGCTAAATATTCAGTATAAAATTAGTATAAATTTTTAAATTTAATACAAATGCTGAACACAAATTTGAAAGTAATAATCCAATCCAAATAACAAAATAAAAATTTTTTTTCACACAATTCTTTAATGTTGCTTTAGAGGCAATGGAATGGTCAAACAGACCTTCATAGCTATATTGCTTTGGCTGATCAAGAACATTTTTTGCAAGGTCCACCACATCTTCTTCAGACATTTAAAGAAATTTGCAAAAAACAAAGAAAAAAATTTTTTTTTGCACTGCGAGTAAAACAGGCATTCCATACAGTCAAAGATCAAGAAGATTTCTTGATATATTCGAAATAATTTTTTTTACTTTAAAGTAAGATAGTGAATTCTTAGGTAGACAAAAGCCATTGCTGTGCTAGTGTCAACGACGTCCTCTTATATTGACAAGACGAATGCGAAAAAAAACAACACTTGCCTTGCATTTAGCTAATAATAAACACTTTGCTGAAATAAAACTGTGAGGAATCGATGTCGCGCGAAATGTTTAAATATTCAATTCATTCGTTATATTCAGGCATCCATTATGAGATTATTGAAAGAAATAAATAACTACGCTGGTTTTATCAAATAAGGCGCTTGACCTTGTTTTGTTTAGCTTTAAATATAAAATTCTTATAAGTTAATATAGTATTTGTTTGTTGTTGTTGTTGTTGCCATTTGCTGAAGTAGCTCTCGCGTTTCAGCTTCAAGCTTAGATTACCAGGTGTTACAGTTACTGTCGTTGTCGCTTCGTTTGTCAATATCAAAATCGCGTCATTAACATATGCTTCAACTACCCACTATTAAAAACATTACTAATTTTTTCAATATTTTTTGTTGCTGCATCATAGCAAAGAAAAGTAACTTTTTGAACATTGAAAATTTTCTTTCCGCGCAGCTACTTACGGTAATGGACATCAGTATGTGTGTTTTTATACCACGGCAATATATTTAATTCATTTGTTTATTAATTAACAAAAATAAAAATAAATAAAAACAAAAAATCACAAACAGGACGGGTATTCTTGCTTATTCTCTTAAGCCGACGCGACACACAGTGTTGTGTGGTGCAAAAAGCAGTAGTATTCCTAGTGTTGGAAAATACTTTTGAATGGACATAGACGGGGAAGCATGGGGAACTGTCTCCTGCTATATTAAAATGAGGTTCTATAGCCTTTGACCTTTTCGAAATAAGGTTTTTTTTTTCTGTTTTTCAATTTTTTTACAGCTACCATCTATATTAGAGACTTTTGTGATATTTTTTTTCAGTTAAAAATTCTATCAAATACTTTTTTGCTTTTATGTTGTATACATTCTCAATTTTATAACATAATATAATTTATACAAGAAAACTACTCAACGATTCTAAAAATATGTGGAAGGCATTAAATACATTTATTGAAAGTAGGCAAGTAAATAATTACGCAGCGCAAAAGAGATAGCGATAAAAATGCCTTTCAATATATGTCAGCTGTTGGCTGCATTCTCCTTTTTTGCCTATGCAGACAATAGTCAGTTGATAACCCAATACGTAAAAATATATAAAAACGTATATTTATGTACTTATAATTAATTGAACTAAATCAACATAAATAGTTCTATGAGCAGAAATCGGGAAAGCCAGTACAAAGAAAAATTTCTCAGGTCAAGAGCTATTGAACCCTTTTGAAAGAAATCAAATATCGCTGGGACAGTTATACCCTGCTTACCCGGCTATGCCCTTTAGGACCCGTTCACTAAACAGCTGATATTATATCGCAATGGTCGTAGTAATTGGGATATTTGTTTGTTTTATACGAACATATCAATATATGTACATATAAATTAATCAACGAGGCAACAATGCTGCAACTCCTTAGCCAGTTGTCTGTAATGCTTAAGCACGTTGTTAAATATCTAATGTTTAATATAATAAATGTCCCTTAAACTGCGCCCATGAATGCCGGTGAAAGCATGTGTGATTGCCAAATTTTGACAAGCTGATTACGGCGTGGGCAACAAAGTAATAAAGAATATAAAGACAAATTTAGAAACAATCAAATATATCGTCTAATAAAATGACGACGCTCTCGCAGGCTACAGTTGAGGAAGCATTGTTAAATAAGAAATCGCTGTATCAATTTGCCACACAAGTTGCAAAAGGTTATTGCCTACTCTACTGGAGCATAATTTGTTTTTGAGCTAAACCTTTTCCATTTCCTTTATTTAAAGAAATTGACGACAACAGTTACGATATTTCCATCCTTGTGGAACAACTTGGGTTCGCTTTAACATCAACCAACATTGACCAACGTGTCAATGGCACCAATTTTTTGTCAGCAGTGCTTGCCTCGCTGTCAAAAGACAAATTAAAAACACAACAATTGGATTTTCTAGTAACTTTTTATGCGGATCGTCTAAAAGATCATCATAATGTAATGCCGGCGATAATAGATGGTATTGATTCATTAGTACGCATGCAAAACATATCACGTGAAAGCATCCCAAAACTTGTGCACACCTTCTTTCAGCACACAACATGCCAATCACAAGTTCGCAGCGATCGCGCTAAGCTGTTTGTTATTTTTAAGTACCTAACTGAGCGATACAAAAAAGGTAAGTTTACTTAAATCCTTAAGTTTTTTAAATTTAAATGTTTCGTTTCATTTCGAAGAACTCGTGGGAATGGCTGGTGATTGGTTGTACTGCCTGATCAATTCCATCGATGGAGAACGAGATCCGCGAAATTTGGATTTCATATTTACATTCATGCCCGACTTCATTGGCAATTATCCTCTGTTGCATCTGTCAGAAGAAATGTTCGAAATCTTTGCGTGCTATTTTCCCATCGATTTTAACCCAACAAAGAACGATCCGGATAACATATCGCGTGATGATTTAGCTCTAAAGTTAACAAACTGTCTGGTTGCGTCACCGACTTTTGTCGCATCAACTATATCATTGGCAATAGAAAAGCTTGATAGTGACTTGGTTGTTGCAAAATTGGACTCTTTAGAATTGCTACAACAATCTGCTTCAAAATTTACGCCCAACGATTTGGAGCCTCACTTTGACGAAATATGGATTGCATTAAAAAATGAAATTTTTCCAGGCAGCGACAACATAGATATTATCAGTTCGGGTCTTAAAACCTTGTCAACATTTCTAGAATGTGCGTCTAGCTCTCCGAATATAAGTCATAACTATCAAACTACTATATTGGGAACAGTACTAACACATCTAAGTGATGTCAATCATCATCTTTTTAATCCGGCCACCAAAATTGCCTTGGTTTGTGTTGCTGGTGATGTAGCCTTTGCAGTAGACAAGGTAATCAACAGTTTCTTGTTAAATCTAAAAACTAAATCGGAAGATGACTCGCCCATAAATATAGAAACTCAAATTAAAATATTCAATATACTCACACAAGTGCTCCAAATAGTTAACCTACGCAGTGCCTTCGAACTGATAAACAAAGATTTAGCGTTACAAATTCAGACAGATGTTATTGCTGTACTACGTCAAGTTGAAGAGTCCAATTTTGACGCAGATAAACTCGAATTACAACATTCCGCAATAAACTTACTTACTGTTGCTGTGCCGCTACTTATTGAAGCAAATCGAGCTCTGGTTTATAAAGTGCTCGTGCATCTTGTAACACATGTTAGCATCGATTTAGATTTTAAAGAGATTACAATACACCTTGGCGCATTATATCCTGTTGAACTACAATCAAACTTCATAGATGAAATTTTAAGAAACTTTTCAATTTTCTCAGGTTTTGTGAAGAGGAAAGTATTTCAGAATCTATTGCCTTTGGTGCCGCAGTTGGCATTTGCTCAACGTATTTTAAATTTGATTATGGAAAACGCTTTAAAACCAGATGTGATGAACGATTCAAGGTTTCTGGCGTTGGAGGCATTAAATGCGCTGTTAGTACAACAGGATAAACATTTCATCATTGAATTGCAGGTCAATACGAACTTAATACATAAAATTGTCCAACTGGCTCAAAAGACTCAATTAGATATGCCGTCGATGGAGTTAGTTTCAAGTGCATTAGGTCGTATAGTACAACATCTGGACATTGCTGAGCAGTATGCCATTGTAACGGAATATCTGCCAAGTTTAAATTTAGAAATTGCATCAGATTTGTATATTGCTAAAGGGCTTTTGGCATTTTTGCATAAGGACATCAGTTTGGAAGATCACTTTGATCGACTCTTAAATGATTTGACAAAACTTTCACTACATTCAGAAAACGAACAAATGCGCCATTTATCGCATCATTTGCTGTGCAGTTTGGTTAATAAGATCGATGGGAATGAGTTTAGCCAAAAAACGTTACGATGCACAATTCTGCAGTTGAAGACGTCTATTAAGGCGAATGGTGAGAAGGCTGTGGAAGCACTTGCTTGGATAGCTAAAGGTTTAATTGTATGCGGTTCCCAAGATGCAGCGGATGTTGTGCAAAATGTAAGTTATTATTTTTAAAATGGATTTTTTTTTAATTTGCTGTTCTTGTTCTTCTCATTTATCCACAACAGATTGCCGATCTACTCGAACATCCATCCTTGTACAATGCTGCAATACTGGCATTTGTTATCTTCACCGCCGAGTACCCCGAATTAGATTTACCCGTCGTACGTTTTCTCTACAAACAAAAGTTCTTCCATATAATAATTGACAAACTGAGCAAAAAACTGGAAACATACTCTGAAAATCATTTAGTTGCATTTATTTACGTACTTAAGTCCATGCCACACAAAGTGCTCAGCATGAACATTGATCGTCTTGGACCAATTCTCTTAAAAACACTCGATTTGATTCCAAAAACGCATTTGCAATCGCTATGCATAGCGCTTTCTATTTGTGAGAATTTTATTAAAGAACAACATGATTATTTTCGTACGCACCTAAACCATATAATTGCGAGCTGTCTACAATTAGCCAAGTATAAAGAGTCAATGGTAAGACATAATTTGAATTCCGTTTCGTAGAGAAGTATGACCATAGAAATATTTCTTTTAAAGCAAGTGCGCATCTCCGCATTAAATGTGATGTACGATATTACTAAATATCCAACATTTGTGTTGCTGCCGCATAAGGTTGATGTTGTGTTGGAGTTGGCTCCCACCTTAGACGATCCAAAGCGTCTAGTTCGCAATGTCGCGGTCAAGGCTCGCAACGCTTGGTTTCTTTTAGGTGCACCAAGCAGCGAATAATGTTGTTTTATTTTTTATTGTTACATACTTTTCATTGTATCACCAATTTTTTTTTTGCACAACGTAGAAATGTTTTAATAAAAAATTAATATAAAAAAAATTGACACTAAACAAAAAAATGCAAATCGAAAATTAATTTATTTTATTGTCAAAAAAAAAAAAAACTCGGTTACTAGCAACTAGATTCTGTACTATCAAAACGTTCGTGGTCCTAATATTAAACTAAGAATTGTATTTCTCAATAGTATTGGTTGTTCATTCGATTTTATTGTATTTGCAATTCAATTTTCTTAATTCTGAAGTTTTTGTGAACTCATACATAACTAAACTTCTATATACTTCATTATTGCGTCCGACTCTTGAATACGGCTGTATAATTTGGAATTCCCAATTTGTGGTTCATTCTAATAAAATTGAGTCCGTTTAAAAAGAATTCTTAGACTAAATATTTATTTATCGAGCTGCGCATAATACTGTTTTTTGACTTGTGGTAAAAGAAAGAATTCTATACTCAACTCTAAGCATATTTTTTTTTTTCTTGTTTTTGTATGATATATTCTATTTAATATTTTAATTTATAAGCTAAAATCATTGTTTTTGTTTTTTATTCTTATTATATTTATATTCTCATATTTATGTTATTATTTAAGTTAAATTTAAGTAAAAGCAGTTGTTGGCTTTAACTCTGTTGCTTTGGAACAGGACTCGTCCTGATGTCCTTGAAACAACAAAGTAATTGTTTTAATTTTTTTTAATAGGGATGTTCGCATTGTGAACGAGCCATTAGGGCGCATTTCTGAGCGCGTTGTACAATCTCCGGACAGCGTCGCTTTCGCATTAAACGACAATCCTGAAAATAGCCCTCGTTGCGAGGAAAGCCGTGTGTAAAATCTTGAAACGTAAGCAGTCCAAGACCCCAGATTTTCCCACCTCGAAATTCGCCCTCGTACTTCATGCCATCAGAGCGCCAAAAGATTCCGTTCCCATGAAACCAACCTTGGTGGAATTCACCTTCGTATCTTATTGATTTTTTATTATTATTATTTTTTTTTGTATTTATGCCTTATGTTACATGTTACTGTAAATTACATAAAAATACTCACTTGGCACCATCAGGGAACCACAAGCAGCCGAGACCTTGACTTAAGCCCTCAAAGAATTGTCCATCATAGCGAGTCCCATCGGGAAACTGTAAATGACCAATTCCATGTTTTTGTCCTCGTTGATTCCACTCACCAATGTAGCGACTCGAATCTTCATAACGCCAGCCGCCGACTTTGACTGCGCCTAAACTATACTGCTGATTTTCAATGCGTGCGGTTGTTATGCCTCCAGCACCAGTAGTACTGCCTAAAGTAAATTTTATCAAAAATGCTGAATACTATGTTATTAATTCGTTTGATTCCTTCAATCTCTACCTTGCTCATCGTAGTCACTCATTGCCATTTAAATTTTTAGTAGAATGTTAACTTCGTGCACGTCCCAAATGGTTCTGTGCAAACTGTGCCACTGTGCTGAATAGAATGGTCGCAAAATATATACTCAAAATGCTATTTTCTTGTGTGGCTTCTTAGTTGGTAATTTTATTTTGTTTCAATTTTTTCGCAGTCAAATCTAATTAGCATATTTCTCTTTTGTTGTCTGGAACGTTATAATTTTAAATCACTTGTTGCGTGTCTTTTAAAATGTTTCGTTTTGTGTAGCCATTCTAAATAAACTTCCAAGAAACAAGATAAAATAAATTATCATTTAAGAGTAATACTCTTCTATTTCTTCATAGTTTGAATATAAGTTTCATCTATCATTGTAGTGAAGAGGGAAACTAGTCTTCAGTGTTGCTAGATAGATAGATATAAAGATAGACAGACAGATAGATAGATATAAAGATAGACAGACAGACAGACAGACAGATAGATCGATATGACTATGGGACTAGTCCCAAACAAGTAGCAAATGAAGATCGGTTTTTTGTCACCAAATCTCGTATATAACCCATTTTGCACAGAGCTAGTAATGACTAATCAGAATACAGTTAAGGAAAGAGCGTAGTTTAAAGGGGCAGGTATTGCCATTGTCCTAGTAACCATAATCTGTGTGATCCAACGTGTTCCAACGTTTATGTTACGTCAAGTTCTTTGCAGATTTGCAATATCTATTAAACGTAATTCCCATTCCATAGCCAATAAATCTGCGTGTTCGTTACCAAGTACGTCGCAATGTCCCGAACCCATGAGACGATAATGAAGTCGTCTTGTCCGACCCCATTCGCCTGTTTTTTACAGTCCTTAACCAACTTTGATTTGGTGACGTGAGAACCTAAAGTCTTTATCACAGCTTGGCTGTCCGAGAAAATGAATACCGATCTGGCCCTGACATTCAGTTCCACAAGTAGCTTACAAGCTGCAAGTATAGCATTAACCTCCGCTTTAAAAACACTTTAAAGATTCGGGAATCGAAAAGATTTTTCGACACCCAGGTCCTCTAAGTATACTTCAGAACCAACTCAGCAGTCTATCTTTGAACCGTCGGTATAGAATGACATACCAGTATTGCATCCCAGCAGATCAGCTTTCCAGTGCTGCCTTGAGGGCAGTGATGTCCTAAAAGATTGACTAAAATCTGGAATTACGGGCAGAAAGTCTGTTGTCGAGCCTACTAGCTCCACTAGGAGCCTTATTCTCTCAGGCGAAATGTGCTTTTTGATGTCATTTCCTTAATGAAAAATTCGATATGCGGAAGATTAAGCAGATTATTACTGCCCTAAATAAAGATTTCACCCTCCGGCTGCAAACATTAAACTCAATGGGCACGGTCATCGCTTGACACCCTGTGCTTGATAAACATAGTTAAAAAGTTATCCAGTTTACCGAATATTACTGAAATCACACTGAATTTTACACTTTTATTAATATTTACTTTATTTAAAATCAATTTTTGTGATAACATCCGTCAGTAGAGTCGTAAATTAATTACACATTTAAAAATTTAAACAAATTATAATTGAAAAGATTCATTTGTAAAAATTAAAGAAAAATAAAAAAGGAATAAGTTCAACTACGACAAAACGATAAAAAAATTGTTTAAATTATTTAAAAAAGGCTTATTTTAAATTTGATGTGCATATATTGTGGCTAGAAGAAATATATAAACTTTAAAAGGTTTATTCGAAGAATCGAATCATAAACTCAAAAATGTTTTACATATAGTATAACACCATTCCAAATTTGGAGTATATTTGTGTAAACAGACGGACAGCATATATTAATTTTATGCATGTTCTTAGCCGTAAGGTTGGGGTACAGTATAGGGTATAGGAAAATAAATCTCAAAGGAACAATACAATTTGTGGTTCGACTTTTTTTATTTTTACTACCCACAATTTTAAGCGATTTAATAAATACAATACAAAATTATCACCTAAATGATGCAGTAAAACGTATTAAAACAAAAATTTGACAATAAGAGCATATGTATATGCTTTTTTTTTGCCCGACGGTAATCAAAGTTTTCATCAATGGAAACTTAAAATGTTAATATTAACTAAATCTAGTTATTTGCTTATATCTTAATTATTTATGTATATGTAACTTTTTATAAAGATATAAAGAAAAAAGGAAGAAAATTACAGTATGTATTTAATGTTATTCCTTTTTAACTTTGCGCTTTGGGAATGCATAAGATCGAGTACATTTTTGATTGTGGTCGTTTAAAGCAGCTAATTCTGAAAACAATGAGTAAATCTTAAACAACGATATTTATTAATTCATTAAAAAAAACTTACATCAAATATACAAACGAAGCAAAGCTGCAACCGTTGAGAATGTCTCTCTCTGTGTGTTTGTGTGTCTGTGTATGGCCAAAGCGTTAAGATTAATATTTTGTTTTACAAGATCGTCATATTCTGCTCTTCATTTCATGCACACTTCAAAGCTTCTTAAGGTAAGCAGCACATTTAACTGCACTGCTTACTTGACCTGTGTTTAACGGATTTAGTTTCTTATGCTTGGAGCGGAACTTTTTCACATAGGCATCAATTAGATTCTTGATTTTATGCGGATTTATTTCGCCAGAACGACTGTGACAAATCTATTTTATATGACAAAAATAATATTTTAAAAAATTTTGTTCTTTCTCGTTGCGAAGAGTGTTTCTCTGCATACCTTTGGAACTGCGCGCCTCATAATATCCTTGTAATCATCCTTAGAGATTGCCTTTTTGTTAAAATGTGGTTTTAATACAAGTTTAACTTCCTCAACAACGCGTTCCTGGCGATTCAACTTGCGCAAAAACTGACAATTTCATTTTGAAAATCATTTTAATGTCCACACATTAAGTTTAAATTTAGTCTTGTACTTACCTTGTCCTTGACTTGTAGTTCCACTGCAGAATTGGGCACATCGTCGTACACTTTGATGTGATCATCGTTTGACTTACTAACTGAAATGGATAATATAGATATTTAGGATTATGTTGACATTTGTATACATATATTTATTTAATATAAAGTAATACTGTCTGTACTATACTTTAAAATGGCATTTAAATGTTCACTAGGAGATTAAGATTGGGCTGTGTTAAGACACTTGCTTTAGATAACATTTACTTGGTCACAATTTCAACTCAGAAATTTAAATTTAATAAATATTAATTCGCCCGTTCGTCTGTATATTTTTCCTGCTTACTTGTACTCCAAAATGTTTCGTATTTTTATTCAAAAATTGTATGTTTATTCAGTTTTAAATTTATGAATAAGGCGCAAAGGAAAATTTAATTTATCGGAGAATTGTAAAAAATAAAATTTCGTCAAAAAAAATAACTAAAGGACAGTTTTGGTTTTGATGCACATTTTCTAGGTAGAACCCTTGTCCTGTGTAATACTTAAAAAATAGCATATAAAGCTAGTGAAGAACAAAAAAATATAAACATTTTCCCATAAAAATTTAAAAAATGGACTCAATTTTTGTATGATGAACTCGATTAATAATATTCTAACTTTTACATAGATGCTTTCGCTTAGAACATAAGAACGAAGCTAGATGGATTTCGATCGCTCTGTTGATAATGAATAAAAAAACTCCAGCAGTCTGTTTATTATGTTATTCTTCTCTTAGAATGACGAACATAAAAATGGTTATTGGTATCTTTAAAATTAAATTCAAACACAATTTAATATCATTTAGTGTGAACTTTGTCATCGCCACAATCGTCAAATTATTATTACTTATTGATAAATTATTTATAAGAACAAGGAAAAACGTTATCTTCGGTGGAACCGAAGCTTAAATACTCGTCACACGAATCTTTAAAGAGTTTATGGTTGATAATCAGTGGCTTAAATAGAGAAAAAAGTCAATGGTCTGATTAGTATCAAGTTTTAAGCTAAAAATACAGATATAACAATTATTTTCTTGAAAATATCAGACAATGAGAGGTAAGTTTGTATAGGGCTATACGTTATAATGGCCCGATCCGTACCATATCGGTCGTGTGTACATAGCATGGTATTATATGTGATTTTACCCAATTTGAAGTGAATACATTCATAAATAATACCTATTTTCATACAAAAATTGGAAAATGGGCGGTAAGTTTGTATGGGGGCTATACCTAAAAATGGGCGTGGCGATCTGAATTTAACATAAAATTACCTAGGACTGATAAAAGCTTAAGTTTTGAGTTTCAGCTCAATATCTTTAAAACCGAGCGAATGATTATTAAGGCTGCTGGTCTAAATTGTTAAAAATGTAGAAAAACTTAAGTGTAAACTCTTAAATAATAAAATTTATGAAACTATGTAGAATATGACTTCGTGCTGACTTAAAAATAAACAAGAAAGAACCTTAAGTTAAATTCTATCTTAAAACCATTCCTAATTGTATTTGATTTTCATACAAAAACTCAAAAAAATGGGTTATATTTGTATGAGGGCTATACATAAAATTTGTTTTGGTCCTACCCATATTGGGATATCTCATCATTGGGACTATCATAGGCATAATTTATTCCAAATTTAGACTTCCTAGAATAAGGAGAAAAACGTTTTTATGCAAAAACCCAAAATGTTGGGGTAAATTTGTATGGAGGTACCCCTTAAAATGTGATAAGAGAAAACCCGTTTGCCAGTACACTCTTGACGGCTAAGGAGAGTCTAAGTTTCAAATATGGAAGCTCTGTCTCCTATAGTCTCCAAGATAATTGTTTTCATGACAAACGGACAGGCGAACATTGCTAGTTTGACTCCCCTTCCAATGTTGATCAGATCAAGAATATTTTAACAAAATGAAAACGATAAATTTTGTAAATCTTTTGGGTAATCTTAAATATTTGGACTTCCTTCCTCTTCATACTTGTGTATTAAATATATAAATATATATAACTTACCGAACTTTAAATATGAGTTATATCATTACACTTATTGAAGTCAAATAACATAAACTGTACATTCTGACTACATCATTAATTCTTGTAACCACTACGACTTAATCTTTGTAAACATTTACGATTGTATATGGCAACCCACCTTTTATTTTAGATTTGCGTTCGTTCTTCGATATAGCAGTTTTCTTTGAAGCTGCGGGATACCCAGATGATATGCGATGACCGCCAATTGGTGAACTACTTCCAAAAAAGATTATCAAACATTTCAGTTTTTCCACTGACACCAGTAGCATTTGTAGTTCCACCACGTTTGCTACGCCGTGATGATGGATTTTCGGGTGGGGGCTCAAACAAATCTTCGTAATCCGCAGATCCGGGAGAATAGGGACTTTCAATGTCAATGTTGTTGAACGAGTCATCCATGCCACCTGAACCGCCGCCACCGCTTCCATTGCGCAAATTGGTGCTCGCCGAGGGCTGATTAATTCCGCTACTACTGCCAATACTACCCGGTGGTGCTTTGTTTGGCATTTGTAAAAGTTTCTTAACCATATTTGATGTAGTGGGGCTAGATATTGTCGATATGTGCTGTGTTGAGGGTGCGCTGATAGCGCTGGAAATAAGCACATTTGACAGCACTGTTATGGAATTGCCTGGATCATCGATATTTTCTTCTGTCGAATTGACACTGGTACTATTTAGCATATTAGTGCCGCTATATTGTGCATCATTCGTTTTGTTTGATATTTCATTGGAATTGCTAGACTTTGAATTCATGAGCGCCATGACAAGATCAACAGGATTAAGAGACGTATTCTGTGTTCCTGAGTTGCTAGCACCGCTTGCCGTCTCTTCACAGATTTGACTATGCTTTTGAGTGCTTTGCACTGTATGCGCATCACTAACCCCTCCAATATCATTAATTGAGTTAGCCGAAGTATCAATCGCTATTGATGGCGTTGGTGAACGCGGTGATAGCGAAGGTGATTTAGTAGGTTCGAACGGATCGTATACATCTGGTGAACATGGCCCAGACTCAGGTGGTGTATTTGGTCCGATTTTCTGACTGCTCAGGGCCTCGTGTGCCTGTTGCTCTTCGTTTCTTATTTCTCGTGTCTCCAACTCGCCATCGGAATTCATATCATCCGCATCGTCATGTAATGGATTAGTACGCATCTTATGCTGTTTTTTGGCGGGTAGATTAAACTTAACAATAGGTGGCTCTGGCGGAGTCTTTGGACCAGTCATCATTGATGCTGACGTCTGTGTCATATTCTCATATGATGTCTCCAGTATAGTATCCATTCGTTCCACTGGTGGTGTCTTATCATGTGTCCCAACACTTGATGCAATCCGATGGTGCTCATCTCTATCGCGCAGATCATGCTCACCTAACGACACACTACGTCGATTGCGTTCACGGCGGCCAGTCATGTCATTCGCATCCTCACTATCGGTCAGAACAATAATATCAGCTGGCTCCTGATGCACTTGAAATGGCGATCGCTCAAGGTCGATAAAGGCCACCGGTTTAGCATCAAGCTTTTTACGCTTTCGTGTCTTATCATTTTTGGATTTTTTTGAAATACTGTTGTTGGTTAACCTGTCTATAGACATACGTCTGTTGGTCAATAAATCCTCTCGCGAGGGCGGCAATGTAACAACTGTAGTCTGCTGCTGGGTAGAAGGTTCTCCTTGGGCATCCTTGTTAAAACAAACACTGACGAGTATATTACCACCAGAAGCGAAAACTTCCTTCGAAGGCGGTGGTTCAGGTGTCTGTGTGCGATGCGGTGCGATTTGTTTGCGACGTTTCTCCTTTCGCATTTCTCGTTTTTCCAACGATTTTTGCTTTTTCTTTTTGTTACGTTTGCGTTTTTCCTTTTTATTTAATTGAGGACTATCGCGTTGAATATTTGGTGCGTCTACAAAATCATCATTTATTGTACGTGGTGAGCGCAGTGGCGGCGTCCAAGATTTATTCTTTTCCATTTCATGCATAAAGTTACGACGTGCAGGCGATAAGCTAAGTGACGGTGACCAACGAGCATTCGGCGCGGCTGCAAGGTCAGAAATAATTGTTTTCGAGGAGTGACGCCTTTTTTTGTGTTGCGGCTGCAACAACATATCATCTGTATCATTAAAAGGGTCGCGTTGTCGGGATATTCTACGATTGCGCGGGACTGGGCTCTCGCTGACAGCTCTCTTTTTTTCTTGCGTTTTTTATCGATCTTCTTTTTTCGTTTCGTTTTCTTTGGAGTCTTTGATCGAGATCGACTGCGGCTCAATCGAGGTGTGTATCGAGGTGAAAAAATGGAGGACCTTCTACCGGGTGATTCCCGCATACGTTTACCTTTTCCTACTTTTCGTCCGTTTATACGTGACGGTGAAGTCGACCGCGACCGAACATGTAATGGACTTTGACCTCGTACACGCATTGGACTAGTACGTCGGTGAGGTGGCGAGTTTGATCTTTGCTGTACTGGACTCCGACCGCTAAAACGGCGAGGTGAAAGAGAGTTCCGACGATGTGAAACAAAGTGACGATTATGTCCTGCTGGTGGCGATAGAGATGGCGATATGCTAAAGCTTCGCGCTCGCTTCGATGACAGCGACCTTGATTGGGAACGTGATTGGCTTCTTGAAAAACTACGAGTACGTTGGCGGCGTCTTTGAGGACATTGCGAACGGCTACGTCGTTGTCGTTGAGTATCCCGTCCATATCTATCTTTATACTGTGCGCGTTGATTTCCAACAACATTGCGTACATCGTAACGAGGAATTTCTCGTCGTTTTTGACGATATGCGTTATAGTTTTGTCCTGCGTAACGTCCATTGATACGATAGTTAAAGCGTCCTCTGTTGTAACCACCACGTCCACGCAAATTATCTTTGTTATACTGACGATTACGGGATCGGGGCGATCTGGAACGAGGGGATCTTGAACCCGAACGTGTTCTACGCCGAATTGGTGATCTTGATCCAGTTGTAGATCGAGAACGGGACCTAGAACGGGATATGGACCGTGATTGGGAGCGTCTATCACTGGTCTGCTGTTTGTCACCGCGATAGTTGCGTCCCTTTTGCCTATTACCAACTTTTTTAAATGTCTCGACATTATCGCGACCACGTTTTGAGCTACGCCTTTTAGACTTACTATCGTTGCGCCGATGTTTACTACGGCTGCGACCTTTGTGATCAGTATCGTTGTCTATTTCATCTTCGTCAGATATTAACTCAGTTTCAATATCCCCAACGCGTTCCTGTTCACTGGCTTTCTTGGGTTCCTTTGATTTATTCGAAGTTTTATCAGGAGTAGCACTCGTTGATCTTGAACTTGATCTTCTTAATTCACCTTCTTCATGATTTCCATCGGTGTGCTCCTCATTTTTCTCATCCAGACATGGTGTATACGAACGATCTAGATCGTTATTGGCATTGCTGGGAGTGGCGGCTTTATCATCAGCCGGTGGATCTATTTCTTTATCTTCTTTTTTGTCTTGACGATACTGCCTTTTCATACTCTTTGGGTTTGTCGATTTCCAACTCTTCCCAATCGCTGTCATCGTACAATTCCAACACACCTTTGCGATTATCCGCTGTACCACCACGTTCATTTTCCTGTATCGCAGGACTATCGGCTTGTATTTCGGTCGTAGTACCATCTTCCTCAATTAAACTTTTTTCGTTAATGTTTTCAACATTTGTTGAGTTTGTGTCGTCTTCTTCAGGATCGTATTGTTCCGAACCTCCACGACGTTTACAAATAATGGGTTGTTCTACATTTTCACTATCAGTAGTTTCACCCTTATCCTTATCTCTAGCCTTTGTTTCTGATTCGGCATGTTTTATGCTTTCTATTTCATGATCATTTTCATCTGTTGGATTTTCTGGTTCATAAAGATCTTTCTCACCGTCATTTTTTTCTTTTTGGGGGATCTTCTGGCGGCATAGGTATCTCATCATCATCATCATCTAATTGGACTAAATCTTCATTGATATCATCGTCATCCTGAGAATCGTATATAATTTTTTGAAATTGAAAAAAGAAAATAACATTTCATGGTTAGTATACCAAAGTTTTCTTATACATAGTATGCTTCTCCTACATTTAAGTAGTACACAGACTTCATGTTCATGTTTTCTTAGTGTCTTTGGACATCTTTAAATTGAAAGTAAAGCTAGGAACAAATAATCTAAGGTAAAAAAGAATTGTAATGGATCGAAAAAATTCTTGGGTAGTAATTTATGTATGCATAATAGATTTGTCCATAATCTTAGTATAATTTTATCCAATTTCAGTAAAAGTCATATGTTTGTTAAACAACTATATAGAATTATATTTTTTTTAAATCAGTAAACTTTGTTCCTATTATCTAAACACAGCCCAATTATCTCAAATCCCACCCAAGAACACCTGCCATTTACAAAAAACACTCAAGATAAAAATATTAAAAATAAATAAAATTATTCATACCTTAGTCGCGTGGGCAGCGCTTTCGGTTTGAGAACTATCCGCCGATTGTGCAACTGCTTGCGACTCTTGCGAGTAAACCGAGAAATTTGGACAGTTAGAGTCTTCATCGTTATCCTCTCCGACTTGATTTCCATAATCGGTGTTTAGCTTAAACATTGCACTATTCCACGGCTGTATACCACATGGCGGTGCAGGCGGTGGTGGTACAGACAATATGGGTGGCATGGTCATTGAGCCATGTAATGGCCTAGTACCAAGTGCAATTGGTGGCGCATTTGCGATTATGTGTGATGTATTTTGTGGGATTTGGTTGGTGGGTGGTGGTAAACCGGCAAATAGTTGATTACCGTCTTCCATATGAGGTGCTCTACTAAAATTGTTTTGCTGCAGACTGTTTTGCTGTTCATTATTCGATCGATTAAATGGCAGTGATTGACGCTGCTGTTGTTGGTTATTTCGTTGATTTGTGTTATTCTGATTGCGGGGATTGAAACGAATATTAAAAGGCGAGAAATTTGAATTTCGTCCAACTTGATCATTTTGATTGCTGCTCTGGTTGACATTAAATCCGTCACTGGGACCACTATTGCTTGTTATGCTGCCAGTAGAATTACGTTGATTGTAATGACCACCAGTGCTACCTCCACTGCCTACTCCTCTGTAGCGATTATTGTGAACATGGTTCCCTCCCCCGCCACCACCACCACGTCCTCCACCAAATTTAGGACCACCACCACGTGGATACATAGGAGCTTCATTGACTTCCTGACTAGGAGTTTCTGATGTTCCATTTATATTGCAAGATCTACTTCGTAGATTTCTTTGAACATCCGGTAAATTTAAAGTGCCATCCTGGTTTATATGCACTTGACTCATATTCCGCTCTGCATTGTGCCAGCGATCCTGCATTTCCATAATATTGGAAAGTATATCTGGTTGGGCACTAACGCTAGACCCTCTAATGAAGTTATTACTTTGAAATTTACTTAAAAGTAACGGTTTATGTGATCGTGGAGCACCAATGCTTGATATACGTACTGAAGTTTGTACAGCAGTGCCACCTCTATGCCCGCTTTCAATATCTTCAACAACTTCATCGCAATTACTGTCTGAAAAATATTCTAAATCATTTGTTCTGCCAAATAGCGACAGTGATGGAACAGCGTTGTTATATATCGAACTGCGCGTATAATCGACTTTGACGCCCATTTGTTCCGCCAATCGTTGACTAGCGGTCAAACGAATGCCACCCCTGGTATTTGATTTCGACGTACGTCGACTGCTACGTGCCTTACGTCTTCGTCTGCGTATTACCTTCCGCGTTGTTTTAATTGCAAATTTTTCATCATAATTATTAAGATCATATTCCACAACATAGGTACGATGTCGAGTACGGGTTCGTCGTCGTCTACCCGAAGTCGAACAAGCGGCGCGCCCGTTGCCACTTCTTTTTGTGGTATGGGAAGTAGTTGTCGTGGTGGTAGTGGTGCTATTAGATCCGTGTCTTGTGACTGTTCTTGTTGTTGTCAATTCGGCAGTGTTGGATCTTGTACGCCGCATTATTGCTGCACGTAAACGTTCATTTTGCCGCGTTCGTACAATGCGCGGCTGTTGAATTTCCCGAACACGCAATCTTGTCTCTGGGATACCCAGATCCCGAATATCTTCATACAGCATAGTTAAATCTTCTGCTACATCATCTGAGTCATCTCCATCATCATGTGAATTAAAGCAATTGTCACAGTACCACGATCCTTCGGGTATTGCTGTAAGTGGTGGATCCAAGCAATCTATATGATAACCTTGGTTGCAGCTGTCACAGAGTAGCATAACATCTTCTCGTTCAGGGCTAGTGCAGATCTCGCAATTAGTAACCTCATCTTGGCCTGCATCAATTAATTCGTCATCAAATGGATTTTTATTCATATCGCTCGCATTTACTGATATTTCGCGCACAAAACGTTGATTTTCAAACGATTCGCGGACAATAATTTTTCGAATTCGAGTCGATCGATCGGACATGTCTGTACAT
This sequence comes from Leucophenga varia, assembly GCA_018903435.1. NCBI lineage: Eukaryota > Metazoa > Arthropoda > Insecta > Diptera > Drosophilidae > Leucophenga > Leucophenga varia. The sequence continues at coordinate 1,615,740 of JAEIFJ010001427.1, forward strand.
TTTTCGACCAAGCCTCTATGCAACCGGCACAGAATATATGTTCGCAAGTCGCGGGTGTACCGATCTCCTGTTGTCGAAAAGTAAGCAAACATATTGGACATTTCTCGAGTAGCTCATTGCTGCTGCTGTCTGAAGTGAAACCGACGTCTTCCGTATTAAGCTTTTTTTGATGTGCTTGGTTGCACGTCGATTTCGTCATCCGAAAGTACGTATCGCTTTAACTTGTTTCCGCGCTGTTTTATAAATTTATTTATCTAAAAAAAAAATAATAAGAAAATAAATTAGATATTGTATGGATAGAAAAATTTAAAACATGAAAATAATATCGAGTACCTATATTGCCCAATAAAATGTATCTTCAAATCATGGATAGGAGAAAATAAACAAAATAAATCGCTATCATTGAGCATAGCAAGCATAATGATTTAAAGAAATTTTATATTAATTAAATTTTAATTACCTGAACTTTTTAAAAGTTTAGGTAAATAAGACAATATTTGATTTCGTAACATACTGAAATTTGAGTTTAAGAATCTATATACAGACGGACGGATGAAAATCATTTTAAGCCTCAAGTTGAATCTATTTACTAAACTCTGCTAAAATTATTTTGATGCACATTACTAATCTTAAGAACAAAAAAAAAATAAATAAATAAGAAACCACGTTCCACATAAACCCGTTTTTTTTTTTTTTTTTTTTTTGACGAAATATCAAAAAAACATATATTAATCGTTATTTAAATTAAAATTATATTTAAAATAATCATATTTTTGTCATAAAATTTTATAAAATATACCTTTCAGAGTATCAATCTTTCAAAACGGCACATTTGTGCTTAAAAAATTATTAAAACGTATTGTGAATTTTAATGTTTTATCGGCTAAAGCTCAGCTACTATTTACCCAATTGACCTAAACTTGGTATCGTAGGATCCTTAATATTATCTTTTTTTCTCAAAATACATATCGATCAAATTTTCTAACACTAAAAATCTCGCTTAAATCAAGTTACTCAATAAACTCGCATTTAATAAAATTTTTATTTTTTTTCTTCTTTTAATTAAAGTGCTACAAATAATTGTTTTCAGAAATCATCGAACTTAACGGTTTATATAATTTTCAGCCTTCAATTTTATTTTAAATGCAATAATGTTCATCCGACAAACAGAAATTAGAATTTTTCTGTTACCTATGAATTATAGAGCTAAACATAAACATAAAATATAGTTGATTCATGGTGATTGATTTTATTTTGACATTAAAATGTACTAAAGAAAACTCCATTGATATCAGATTCTTAAAGAAACGCAGATGTATTTTTTTTATTGTTTCGTGCAACGTCCATAAAAATGTTATTGCAAGAATTCATACTGTGTAATTACAGTCAAATTTCCATAACTCGACCTAAAGGAAGTTCCAGTAGTGTTTCCTCACCTTTCAAATGCTATGACTCGTAAAATATGCATTCATCAAAAAATTTTCTATGAGTAGTTACATCTAGTTACATCTTAGTTATTTGATCTGAATGTCAAAAAGATAATATTTTGAGTATGGAATCCACTTGATCAATTATACAATTTTGTATAAGCAATTTTTTTAACGTCATTTAAACTTCGACAAAATTTCTAAGAAATTATAGTCTATCGATTTTCATATATCAGAAATCAAAAATTATATTCACTATTTCAATAAATAACTATATACAAAATTTTTATGTACAAAAAACCCATGATACAATTACAGTATTTTTACACAATAGCTTCGTTGGATGCTAGATGGAGATAAACATATTGTCTGTACCAAAATATGCAAGCAAAAAAAAAAAAAAATAATAATAATAAGGAAATATACGGTTTAAACTGCAGTTACTAATAACAATCGTTCTGATTTTTGGCAAGAGGTTGCAAAGAGAGCTTTTTTCTTTCATGAATTGCTTTGGAATACATAGTAGGCATATAAGTTTTTCACAATTCTTAGAATAATGATATAAAACAATGCACAGGGTGCAAAAAGCAGTCCGGCATTATTACGCTCGCTAATCCTGTCGAATACGTGCAGGCGTACATTGAACACAAGAAAAGTCTTCGATTTGAAGCAGCTTGCACGAGAAATTGGTCGCATTTTGAGGTCTTTGCCGAGTGAGTTTGCTGAAAACCTGGTCGAAAGTCTCGAAAGGTGCTATAATTGACTCTGGAGGTGACTGGACAAAATATTAAAATAATTGGAATTCAATTCAGATAGTAAACTTTGCATGTATACTAAAAATATTTTTTTTATTTTTATGGAAATTTAGCCGTACACGCATTTACTTGACAGGCTGTGAGTATAAGTTGATTACAACACGTCGTCCTTTAAATGTTTTTTATTAATATGGTATACAAACGCAAAAAAAAAAAACGTATTGTATATTAAAATAATACAAAAATGTTTAAATTTCAAAGTATATCTTTTGAAAAACATATACGAATATTTTGTGATTAAAAAAAATATGTCACTTTAGTACTTGAACCTGGGCTATCCAGACACTATATGTTTTTAAGGCAACAATTATGGGAGAGGAAATCGGTTTTTATGGTTTTCCTGCTTTAGACATGTATTTTTAGACAAAAAAAAAACTATGAATTTATTTTAAGGAAACCCGGTTGTTAATACTAAGGGCAAGCGGTTAACTATTTAATAAGAAAAATGTGATAATTGGAATATTTTTCAGACTAAAAACAATAATTTAGAGGAAATTTAAAAAAAAAAAAATCAAATATTACCTCACTGCCGCTGGAAGAATCATCGGTATGGATGCCACTATTCTGTAAAGTAAGTTTTGTACGCCTATTTCTCAGTCGTCGTGCAGTATTATAATGAAATGCATCTGAATCTTCACCACTAGTTCCATTCATTTCAAGTTCTTTCTCTGAATTTTTTCTTTTCTGCTGCTTTGTACGTCCATCGTTGCCGTTGTCTGAACTGCCGCCAGCTGAAGCATCATCATCAAATTCGATGCGCATCACAATACGACGATTTCGTTTATGCGGCTTCTGTTCATTGCAGCTGCGAACGTAGTTTCTACCGGCGCCGCTGCTACATGATGGACGATTAAAATCGTCAGAGCAATCACCGGAATCACTATCGGTCATTTTAATAATACTACATATACATATATAAATTCATTACATATGCATTAAGCTATTTTCAATTAAATCTTTGCTGACAGTATTAATATGTTTATCAATTATCAGATAAATCGGAGTTCTTATTCACACTTTGTGCTCCGTAAATTAGCTTGAAAAATGCAATAAGTGTTCGTTTATGTTTTGCTGAAAATACATATATCGGGGTTCTTTTTTTTTTTTCTTTTATTTGTTCACAATTTTCAAACCGTTCATTTGCGATGATTCAACGTTTTTCCGTAGCACTTTTTAACTAGTTTAATAGTGTAGAAATTTATTAAACAATCTTACTGCAAAAATTTACATTTGCAAACCGAAATAATTACTAATTTAAACGTTAAACATGTTGGTTCTGCATTTGGTGGTTCTGCATATCAGCCATTTTTTCCCAGTGTTGCGTGGAGTCTCTACTATTTTATGTATGAATGACTCTCGTTCGCACTTATAACGATTGTGGCTGTACTCCTGACACTGTACGTATTTACTATGTCTATCTTTGTTTCCCTAATGAAAGTAGTAGGTGAAAGACTTAATGTTGGCTGCAGCTACTCGTTTGCGACACGGGTTTTGACAGCTCTCCACTTCCGGCTTCTCTCTTTTTGGTGTAGAATAAAAACTATCAAGATGGGTCGTATGCACGCTCCTGGGTATAAATTCGATTTTAACTAATTATACACATATTGAATTCAAATAAAAGACTGTAACTTATGACGGATCATGTGCGCCATATATTTTTTAATCAAAATATGCATTATAACTGCTTCGTTCGCGAATGTTAATGAATGCGTGCACATGTTGCGGACGGGACGGACGGACGGACCTTCGTTTTGTAGCATTGTGTTTTAATATGTATTTTTTTTCTTCGTTGCAGCAAGGGTATTTCCCAATCTGCGCTCCCCTACAGACGTACTGTTCCCTCATGGCTGAAGCTTAACGCTGAAGATGTCAAAGAACAGATCAAGAAACTCGGCAAGAAGGGTTTGACCCCATCTAAGATTGGTACGTATTAGCAGCGGCAAAAATGACATTGTTGTTTAAGGTTATGTTGTTTAACTTTTTTTTTTTTTTACTTAAGGTATTATTCTTCGTGACTCGCATGGAGTTGCTCAGGTGCGTTTTGTTAATGGTAACAAAATTTTGCGCATCATGAAATCAGTCGGTTTGAAGCCCGATATTCCAGAGGACTTATACCATATGATTAAAAAGGCTGTCGCCATCCGTAAGCACTTGGAACGCAACCGCAAAGACAAGGATGGCAAGTTCCGCCTTATCTTGGTTGAATCCAGAATTCATCGTTTGGCTCGCTACTACAAGACCAAGAGTGTTTTGCCACCCAACTGGAAATACGAATCCAGCACAGCTTCCGCATTAGTTGCCTAAACAATATTTGTTTATATGGTGGTCTAATGTAGTGCTTTTCATTTTTATACTTGAAAATAACGCTCTAAAATAAAATTATTACCTAAAACAACTCAAACATTTCGGTGTCGGTAAATTATTTTTTGATAAGTAATGAAACGACGATTGCTTAAATTTAAATTTATTTAAATCTGACTTCCAAGATTCTGCTTAATACTATAGTTTTTAAGCAATTTAAAGTTTGTTTATTCCTTTAATATGATAAACAAAATAGTCGATGCAAAGGTTTAAATATAAAAATGAAGCTCTTCTTACAACTAAATATTTTAGATCATATTCGTAATTCTTAACAATTAAATACAAACAAAACAGTATTAGAAACATGGTAACAAAACTTAACTTAAATTTTTTTTTTAGGAGCATGTTGAGAATATTTTTTAGTCCTGATCATCTCCAATGCTGTCAGTTAATATAGTAAATAATATATTTTGCATACATGAGAGATATTATTAAGATTATGTTGAGAATATTTTTAGTCCTGAGCATCTCCAATGCCGTCTGGTAATATAGCAAATAAAGCCTCTGACTCCGGCAGGCAAGGAGAATCATATATTTTGCAAATACGTGTCTCTCCGCGACCTTTACGTATATACAGACGTGTTGTAGATGAATGCGCCATTATATGGCCTCCAATAGGTTTTATAGGATCCTTTGCAAACATGGCAGCACTACCATCAACTTGCGCAACAACTTGATTAGTTATGACAACGGCCACACCAAACTAAATTACGAAAAGTAATAAAATATTTAATAACCAAGTTCAAAGCACAATCGTACCTCATTTGCCAGGCGCATTAAATGTCGCAAAAATTGACCCAAGTGGGCCTGACGTTCATTCAGTTCGGCACGGCCACAATAATCTGTGCGGTAGTGTGCAGTGGCACTATCGACAATAACAAGAGCATAACGAGATTCTACCATCATAGCAGAAGCCATCGACAAAAGCTTGGTTTGATGGTCGGTATTGTATGAGTGTGCAAAAGCCACATTCCGTTTCACAGATTCCTTTTCAAGCTTATAGCGCTGAGCTACAGAAGACAGACGCTCCGGACGGAAAGTACCCTCTGAATCGATATAAAGGCATTTACCTTCGCCACCTTTTTGCGACACAGGCAATTGGCAAGTTACGGCCAATGTATGACAAAGCTGTGTCTTTCCGCTACAAAATTCGCCAAATATTTCTGTTATTGAGCCCGTTTCAATGCCGCCGCCAAGCAATTTGTCTAGCTCACTGGAGCCAGTTGTAAGCTTAACAATATCAGCGCGTCTGATGTGTATGTCCAGTGCGGTGGTAAAGCCAAGCGATAAAAATTTATCGACTTCTCGCATAATTTTGTCGATTTTAACATCGTTAAACCCTTTAATGGCCAAAAGTGCTTTGCGTGGGGAGTAAGCAATTGACTCAACTGTATGGAAACCAGCCTCCTGGAGACGTTTAATGTCATTATTTGAAATTCCATTGCCCTGTGTGTTGTAAATAGTTATATTACATTTTTCGAATAAGGCACAAAAGAAATGATCGCGCTATTTACCTCTAATTTTGTTACATATAATGGACCTTCATCGTCATCATCAAAATCATCTGAAACTGCAGCATTTGCTTGCTTAGCATCCTGCTTCATGTGATTTTCTTCCATTTTTAATTGTTTTACCTTTTTTTTTACGTATATTTTCGCTTTAATGTCTTTATGTATACTGTATACTAAATTTCTGTTGGTTTATTGCGCGGTTTAAATTTCGCGCTTTGAAATTCGCGGTTCAGCCTAATACAACACTGCACTTCTCGCACTTATAGCGCTTGTTGCCTGCATAAGTGAAGATGTATGTGTATTTCGTGCTCACACTTTTGTCATGTCAAGTTGACCAATCACCGTGATTGAGTCATGTGAATTGGAAAAATTGAAATACCACTGAACGGCTGGCCCAATTCACGAACTTTAATGCAGCTTTAACGAAGCTTTCTAATATGAGCATTCATTTTTACCAATTTTTGACAATTATTCGTAACTGTCAAAAATCACTTTTCTGAACTAAGGTCTGTTCTTTATGAAAATTATTGCAAATCAAGATACTGTCATGACTTGACAGACGTCAAAAACAAGCCTAATATTTTAAATAAATATTATTGCAAATGCCGCCATGAACTGCTAAAACAGCAATGCTACTCTCCCTGATTGTAGACTTTACCCTCCCCCCCGAATATACATTACAGTGTTAATGCTGTTGCCGCTAACATATGTATGAGTTTGAATTTATTTATTTCTATTGTTTGTTTGTTTTATAGCTCAGTTCGTTCTTGCTGTTGTCGGCCTGCGGTTGTATCTTTTGTAACGCGAAGTTTATTTAACATTGCGTGCTTTTAGTCGAGGTATAACAAACATCAATAAAATATAATATTTTATCCTTTTAATTAATTTTTCCACTACATGTACATTTGTAAAAAATATGTTCAACATTGTGAAATACCTTTTATTTTTAATGTGAATTAACCAAAATAGTTTTCGGAAGATTTGATCAGCACAATAAATAAATACTTACACGCTATGATTGTTAAATTTTGTTGTGAATAAATGATTAGATAATTCGTATAATTTACATTGTTAAACATACATATGTACTTACATACGTATGTGTAAATAAGTGAGAAAACATTTTAATAGAAGTTTCATTTACCGGTACCTTTACTTCTATGTACAATAACAGTATTTTCTTCTTAAACATTGTTTCAATGCAATTGTTTTTTTTTTTTTAATTATGTAGTGTCTACGAAAAAGAATAATTGATTAGTAGCAGTCAACGCCAGAAAGTATCAAAATGCGTATAACAATAAAAAAAAAAAACTAAAGCGTATTGAATTTCCCTCTTTGTTTATTTGAATGCTATTTTCAATACATATGTATGTATGTATGTGTATTGTTTTTTGATGATTCTCTTTTTGTTTGTGTTATATTGTTTGCAAAGCCTTTGCCGTCATCAAATGATGATGATGATGGTTTTCATTAAATTTCCAATTGAACATTATTATTTATGAATATTTTCTTCAAGATTCAATATGCAATCGGTTAAAACTACCGATCTGCCGGAGAATCCGCGTGAGCAGTCAAATATATTCTCTTCGCTATGTTTTTGGTAAGCACTGTGAATACGAAATTTATATTCGAATATTTTGTATACATCTATCTTTCTTTTTAGGTATACCATGCCCACTTTTTTAAAAGGCCGCAAAAAAGTACTAGATACGAAAGATCTCTACAAAGCGCTAAAAGAACATAAATCGGGTAAGTCTATGTAATGCTTAAAATGCTTTATATTCATAATTTATTAGAAGTTCCATTTATGTTTTACTTGTACTACATTTTCTATAAAATAAAACTTTTGTAAAGTATGTACGTTAAAATAAATGGTTTTCTGTTGTATAAATAATTCAGTTACAGTATGTCAAGGTTCTAAAGGTTTTTATTTAGAAAACGTAACTACTTTAGTTTTTTTTCGAATGCACTTCTATTAAAGTAAGATCAAAATAAAATAATAAAACAAGCTTTGTACTTAATTGAATGAATAAAATGTAACAATTGTTTTAATTGAAACGGTCTCAGTAAAGCGTATTGAGTTATTTTATTAATTAAAAAATTAGTGTATCAAAAAGACTTCTTTAACAAAATTTGTACTTATAATTATGTTTTTGTTTTTTTATTGTTCGACGATCGCCATGCATTTTGTCATTGTACAAAATAATAAACTATTGAAATCGAAAAATTATTGAGAAAAAAAATACATATTTCGCCTGTGTTTGTAAATTAGCTCATTAACTTGATTAAATTAAAAAAAAATCGAAATAGTCTACGCCGGTAGCGTGGAAACAAAAATCATATGACATTGCCATAAGCGATGGAATAACAATTTCTTTTTAAAATGTTATCAAATTTATAAAAATAAAACATTTCAATAATAAAACTGTTCAGTCATTGAACCTATTAAATATTGTTTACGAAAAAAATGTATTCTTTTGCTGATAAAATTGGTTTAATTTTAATGGAATTTCAATATGTTATTATATTTATGTATGTAGATAAACAATTATAAACATTTATTATTTTTAGAAATCTAATTGGCCTATTTTATGTTGGTAATGATTAGGATATGCTTTTAATTTAACAGCAAATCCGAAAACCACAGTCAATATGCTAATCATTTGAGTCATTAATTAAATAAATTTTTTTTTAGAATCTCTCGGTAATAAGTTGTGCACTGCATGGAATAAAGAAGTGGACACCAAACATAACTCCAACAAGCAGCCAAGTCTTTTGAAAGCGTTACTTCGCGTTTTTGGATTACGCTTTGCCTTTTTAGGTCTAGTGTTATTTTTGCTTGAACTAGGTTTAAGGTGTGATGTTCTATTTCTATGATATGTAGTCAAAAGATTTTAAAATATTTTCTTATACTCTATAGAACTGTACAACCGATTTTTTTGTTGAAACTTATTGCTTACTACTCGAAAGGAGAACATGACTTGAATGCAGCATATTTCTACGCCGCCGGTGTAGTGATTTGCAGTGCGCTTAACGTTATTGTTATGCATCCCTATATGCTGGGTACAATGCACGTTGGAATGAAAATGCGAGTTGCCCTTTGTAGTATGATCTATAGAAAAGCCTTGCGTTTAAGTAAAACAGCACTTGGTGATACAACTGCTGGACATATTGTGAATCTTATATCGAATGATGTGGGACGTTTGGATTTGGCAACAATATTTGTACACTATTTGTGGGTTGGACCACTAGAGACATTGTTCATAACCTTTTTAATGTACATGGAGGTAAGGGTGGTTGGTTTTGCTATATTTTCTTTTTATTCATATTAATTTGTTCTTCGAATTTAAATTTAGATTGGTATTTCCGCCATTTTCGGAGTTGCATTCATGTTACTTTTTATTCCGCTGCAAGGTTGGTTAGGTAAAAAGACTTCGGTACTTCGATTACGTACCGCACTGCGTACGGATGAACGAGTACGTATGATGAACGAGATTATTTCGGGCATACAAGTGATCAAGATGTATGCATGGGAGTTACCCTTCGAATGTATGGTTGCGTATGCCCGAAAGAAGGAGATAAATTCCATAAGACACGTTTCTTATATACGTGGTATACTGCTTTCCTTTATTATCTTCCTGACACGCGTTTCCATTTTTTTGAGTTTGGTAGGTTATGTACTTCTTGGCACGGTACTTTCGCCGGAAACTGCGTTTGTTATCACAGCGTACTACAATATATTGAGAACAACTATGACTGTGTTTTTTCCGCAAGGTAGGATTAATTTAATTTTTTTTCCAAACACAGTGCGATAATGATATATGTATATTTTTTTGCGTTACAATACTATCAGAAACAATGTACATATATTATAGCCGAGAAAATGACTCATTGTCAGAGAAACTTTCTGTTGTGAGTTTCTTTGTTTATAATATAAATGTGTTTTTTGTTTCTTAGAATGTATCTAACCCCAGAGTGTGTATACTTTACTTGCTCGACTGAAATCCGTCCGTCTATCTGTTCAGTTGCCGTAGCAATGTTAAAATTTAAATACTTTTAAGAAGAAAAGCCACGTTATATTTTACTACCTATATGCATATGAAAAAAGTATAAAAGCGTTAATATTATCAAAACGAATAATTTCTATTGTATTTAAGGTATCTCCCAATTGGCTGAAACTCTTGTGTCGATCAAGCGTATTGAAAAGTTTATGCACTATGATGAAACAGATGTTCTTGATAAATCGTCGGACAATCCATTGTCGAGTTATCCTGGCAGCAATCAATCGACAGTAAACAATGGCAACAATGATCCCGAAAAAGAATTGACGGCCAAATTGCTAGAAAAACCGGCCTTTTTCAATGACAACGCAAAACTATCTGATGCAGGTATTTCGATTACTTCACTTAAAGCAAGGTGGGATGAAAAACTACCGGAATACACATTGGATGACGTTAATTTACGCGTACAGCCCGGTACACTTGTTGCTATCATTGGACCAGTTGGATCGGGTAAATCTAGCCTTATACAAGCTATACTTGGAGAATTGCGCCCGGAATACGGTGAAATAAAATTAAATGGATCATTCTCGTATGCATCACAGGAGCCTTGGCTCTTTACTGGTACTGTGCGACAGAATATACTTTTTGGGCATCCAATGGATAAAAGACGCTACTTACAAGTGGTTAAAAAGTGTGCACTGGAGCGTGATTTTGAGCTATTGCCTCTTGGTGATAAAACAATTGTTGGCGAGCGTGGTGCATCACTTTCTGGTGGCCAAAAGGCGCGTATTAGTTTGGCACGTGCTGTATATCGTCAAAGTTCAATTTACCTACTCGATGATCCCCTTAGCGCAGTCGATACACATGTGGGCCGACATTTGTTTGATCAATGCATGCGCGGCTTTCTCAAAGAAAATATTGTTATATTAGTGACACATCAGCTACAATTTCTCCAACAAGCAGACCAAATTATAATTATGGATAAAGGTAGAGTGAGTGCTGTCGGTTCATATGATTCCTTACGTGAAAGTGGTTTAGATTTTGCAAAGTTGCTTGCTGATCCAGAGCGTGATGAGAGTTTAGAAGGCAAACCACATTCACGTTCTGGTAGTTTTACCGGCAATCGACGTAACAGTGAACAATCGTTGGCTTCTTTGCCGGAAAGTGTGCTTGAGGATACGCCAGCCCAAATTCAGGAGACACAGGAGGAAGGACGTATTGGTTTAGATATGTACAAAAAATATTTTAAAGCTGGTGGTGGCATTTTCATGTTTATTGTGATGATGGGTTTCTGCATTTTGTCGCAGGGTCTAGCTTCGCTCGGCGATTACTTTCTTTCTTATTGGTAAGTTTTTAAGACTAAACTTTTACGATGAGACTATAACAAATTCTTTTAATTTAGGGTAGCAAAAAAGGGCACCGTAAATATGCCAAACATGAATACATTAAATGAAACGTCTAGTAAATATCCCATGGAATCACGATTTTCGGATTTTTTAATTGATTTGGGCATTAAAATTGATCCAGAAATGCTTGACATATACATCTTCACAATAATCACCATTGCAACAATCATCATCACCATTTCTAGATCGTTTTTGTTTTTTAATGTAGCCATGAAAGCTTCGATTAATCTTCACAACTCCATGTTTCGAGGAATTACACGCGCCGCTATGTACTTTTTCAATACAAATCCCTCTGGTCGAATATTAAATAGATTCTCGAAAGATATGGGTCAAGTGGATGAAATATTACCCTCTGTAATGATGGACGTCATCCAAATCTTCCTTGCGTTATTTGGTATTGTCGTTGTAATTGCCGTTGTTAATCCACTCTTTCTGTTGCCAACATTTATATTGGCGATTATATTTTATCAGCTTAGAACTTTCTACCTAAAAACTTCACGTAATGTAAAACGCTTGGAAGCCATCAGTAAGTTTCATCAAACGGAGTATATATTAATTTCACTAATTTTCGTTTGTGTCTTTGTATAGCACGTTCTCCAATTTATTCGCACATGGCCGCATCTCTAACTGGTATTTCGACAATACGAGCGTTTGGTGCACAGCGAGTACTCATTGGTGAATTTGACAATCATCAGGATTTGCATAGTTCTGCTTTTTTATATGTTCATTAGTACTTCCCGCGCTTTTGGATATTGGTTGGATTGCTTCTGTGTCATCTATATAGCAATTATAACGTTGAGTTTCTTTATTTTTCCACCTGCTAATGGAGGCGACGTTGGTTTGGCCATTACACAAGCGATGGGTATGACGGGCATGGTTCAATGGGGTATGCGCCAATCGGCGGAACTTGAAAATACAATGACGGCTGTAGAACGCGTCGTGGAATATGATGACCTTGAACCAGAGGGAGCACTTGAATCACTTCCAGATAAAAAACCACCGAAATCTTGGCCAGAGAATGGCGAAATCGTGTTTGATGAATTAAGTTTACGATATTTTCCGGATCCAAAATCGGAATATATACTTAAGTCGCTTAACTTTGAGATCAAGCCATTCGAGAAAGTGGGTATTGTGGGACGCACAGGCGCGGGTAAATCTTCTTTAATAAATGCACTCTTTCGGCTTTCATACAACGATGGGTCTGTAATAATTGATAGTCGTGATACAAAAGGCATGGGATTGCACGATTTGCGTAGTAAAATTTCAATTATTCCACAAGAACCTGTTCTCTTCTCCGGAACTATGCGATATAATTTGGATCCATTTGAAGAGTATACTGATGCAAAGTTGTGGGCTTCGCTGGAGGAAGTAAAACTTAAAGAGCTGGTAGCTGATTTTCCAAGTGGATTGCAAAGCAAAATCTCTGAAGGTGGAAGCAATTTTAGTGTAGGACAGCGTCAGCTTGTCTGCTTAGCACGTGCCATTCTGCGTGAGAATCGTATACTTGTTATGGATGAAGCTACGGCAAATGTGGATCCGCAAACTGATGCACTGATACAGATGACAATAAGAAATAAATTTAAAGATTGTACGGTGCTAACCATTGCACATCGTTTGCACACAATTATGGATTCGGATAAAGTGCTCGTAATGGACGCTGGTCGTGTGGTTGAATTTGGATCCCCGTATCAATTATTAACCGAAACACAAACAAAGATCTTCTATGGTATGGTTAAGCAAATGGGCAAAACAACATATGATAATTTACTAAAAATAGCACAAAAGGTGAATTCATATTTATAATTTTTTTACACTTTATCCCATTATTTTTTTTACTATATATGTGTATATCAATTTAACCAATTTCACAGGCATACGAAATGGAAGAAAATCGACATAAGGCCTCCATTTAAATGAAATGAACTATTGACTGGAATCTTTATTCTAAAAATGTGCTGAATGTAAAACATAACTAAATAATAATCAGGATTCAAATTTCCGCTGGTGCTAATCAAAGTTGCCTAAAAACTCTCAGAATAACTCAAGTACAATATACTTCGAACATTTGCAAATTATTTACATAGAATTAAAAAAAATATTTATATTATAAATATTAAAGCTATTATAACGCTTTCCACCCACATCGTTATAAGTATTTAAACTATTTTTATGTTTTCGATTCGTTTGTCTATCTGTGGTCTGTAATCAAATAGTATCTTAAGAAATTTATTTAGAACTTTGTATAAACACAAAACAATTTTTGAAATATTTTTTCTTAACTAAATACAAAAATTTTTTGATAAGAGTTATAAGATATGTGTGGAAAGAATTACTTCTTCGGTCAGTGTTTTGCCGAAGTTCAATATTTTTTGTTTTAAAAATTTAATTTTTAAATACAATTTCAATTGGTGTTCCGTTTGTTAGACCTAAGTGATTTTAGATGTATGTATATATCCCTATGTATTTGTCTTAAGGCTTTTGTACAATACAATATAAGTTTGTAACGTGTAAAGTATTTAGCAGAACTTTTGTGCCTTTATAATAATAAAATTTGCAACACAAATTGAGTAGATATATTTGTTTTAAAAAATTAAGCCTGGGCTAAAAATATAAATATATCTCACGAATGGTTTTGAAGCAATAATTAAAATTTGGTAAGAAGTTAAAATTCTAAAAAATACTTCTTGATTTACTAAAAATTAAACCACGAATTCATTAAAGCTGTTAATTGCAAAAGATATTCCCTCGAACCTTCTTATTGTACACAAAGCAATTAATAGTAGTTCTCATTTTAAGAAAGGAAAAAAAGCTAAGTAAGAAACATGTGCATCTGGCAACTTTGAGTCACATTGAAAGCTCTTTATCTGCTCTTGCGGCAAAACAAAACTCAGCTGTTGTTTTGCTTTGTTCTGTTAATGAAAGTGTGTTTTGTTTTGAGCGAAGCGGACGGTCAGTGAAAACTTTGTGCAACATAATTTGTATAAATTGCTTACATTCCAAACGAACAAAAACGTTTGCGGTTTATCAATAAAGCTACTTTACGTAACTATACGTTTAAGCTCACCAAAGTGTCGTCAAAGATAATGAATTATTTTATTTAACATAAATACTGAAACGTACATTTGCGATTCACTCAAAAACAAAAACACTTTAGGGCCGGCCGGTTGCTTCAGTGTCGCCGCATTACGTTGTTTCATTCTTAATTACACACATGTAGACACATGTATATATATATGTGTTCATATTTGCATACATATTCATGTGGAAGTATTCTTAGTTATAAATTTGTTTTGTAGAATGTCACTCAAGTCGGAGAATCTGGCGGAAAATCCGCGTGAGCACGCAAATCCTTTATCGTCGTTAATGTTTTGGTATGTATTTATGCATATATAATTTTAATTTTTTTCTATTATTTTTTTTTATTATTTTACCTGAATGAGTTATTCGATTTGAGCAATATTCGATAATATATTTCAAATTAATAGTAGTTTTCTTCTAAATTTGGCGATTGTTGTTAAAAAATTGTTACACATACACATATATAATATGTTAATAAGGCTAAACTTTTTTGATAGACTCTAGTTGTCTGCGGTTCAGTAAGATTTTAATTTTTTTTATTGAATTTTTCTTTTATACTTGTAGTTGTCTAGTTTTTATTATATCTATAAGATAAAAAATTACATTATACATTATGTTGAAATCTGCTGGTAATTATAATAAATGCAAAATAGATAAGATTATATCTGGAAACTTAAGTTAATTTTCATTCAAATTCTTGTTGCTATTTCTAATTATATTTTATTTTAAATTTTATATGTTAAAAATTTCACTAGAAGTGAATAAAGAAATGAATAAATTAACCTAACGAACAAAAAACTCATCATGTAGAATAAAACAATATATTCTTGTAATCCACTAACTAGCTATCATTCGTACCGATCAATCTGAATATATAATTGGTTTACAATTAAAATTTAACACAATTATTCTATTTTTCTAGCTATGCACTGCCAGTTCTTTTTTAAAGGTCGAACTAAAAATCTTGAACCTACTGATCTGTACAGACCTCTTAAGGAACATAAAACGGGTAAGGCACGATATAAATTGAATTTTTAAAAATATTTGTTTAACACTTCTTACATTTTAGAAAACTTGGGTGAGCGTATGTTCGAAACATGGCAATCGGAAGTCTTCGCAAGTCAACGAAAAGGTAAAGATCCTAGTATGGTAAAAGCGATTCTTCGCGTTTTTGGCTGGAAATTGTTTATATCGGGGTTTGTGCTTCTTGTTTTGGAATTAGGAACCAGGTAAATAACTAATTTAACATATTTATCTTTTAATTCAACACAGATGCTTAGTTTACCCAGCATCCCACTAAAAGAAAATAAAATTATTTTTTTTAAACATGTCAGAGAAATTACTTAAATCTTACAATAGTAAAAAATTAAGTAATATAATTTCGGTTCGTTTCCTATATGGTATTGAAAGGGAACCCCTAAGTTAAATGATTACACAGTTCGACAAAATGTATCTCTTCAATTGTTAGAAGAGAATGTCCAACTGATTCTTGAAGGATTTTGTCCGTATATTACGAAACTGAAATTAGAATTTTTTGAACCTCTACAGCAAAGTAACGCGCTGTGTTAGAATATTGTTTACATGAAAGGTTCGATCTTAATTCAAAAAGTCAAACGTAAGAACTTTCGTAACATTAAGGTGGGGTCGAAGTGAGGAAGCGATTACTATATTTTTCTTTTGCATTATATCCAATTCCCCACTCTGATTATTAAATTTAATATAAGCTTTTATTGATATTGACAATATATAATTATGCAATTTAATATTTGATATTTCTAAAATTAATCAAAACAGAGCTACACAACCTTTGCTGTTAGCTGGCCTTATTTCCGAATTCACGAAGGGAAATGTCGAAACCAATGGAACTGCAATACTCTACGCTGCAGGTATTTTGAGTTGTATTGTGGCAAGCGTGTTGGGAACACATCCATTTATGATGGGCATGATGCACCTAGCTATGAAAATGCGAGTAGCTGTAAGTGGTGCAATTTACCGTAAGGCCTTGCGACTAAGCAAAACTGCGCTAGGTAATTCTACCACTGGTCAGGTTGTTAATCTGATAACAAATGATTTAAGCCGTTTTGATAGAGCGGTCATACACCTGCACTACATTTGGATCGCGCCTTTAGAGTTAATCATCGCATCATATTTTTTGTACAAACAAATTGGATGGGCCACCTTTTTTGGTGTTGGGCTATTGTTAATTTTTTTACCTCTGCAGACTTACATGGGCAGACTAATATCTGTGTTGCGATTACGCACAGCCTTACGAACGGATAAACGTGTGCGTATGATGAACGAAATTATTTCTGGCATACAAGTGATTAAGATGTATGCATGGGAAAACCCTTTCGGGAAACTGGTGCAAGATGTGCGAGTTAAGGAGATGAATGTCATAAAAAAAATGAACTATATACGCGGTACGTTACTATCTTTTGAGATAACACTCTCCCGCATAGCCATCTTTATAAGTTTGGTTGGTCTTGTATTGCTCGGACAGCCGCTTACTGCGGAGAAGGCCTTTTTTGTTACGTCTTTTTTTAATATTTTGCGACGGACTCTTACCAAATTTTTTCCTCAAAGCATCTCTCAATATGCAGAGCTTATGGTATCACTCAAACGCATCAAGGAATTTATGATGCGTGATGAAACCACTGCGCGTGATAAGTCAAAAGATTTAGTTGAGGAGGAAGACGAGGATTACAGTGATAAGATAAAAGAAAATGGAACTTTAATGCATTCAACTTGTGTAAAAAAACCGCAGTCAGTGTTTACGGCTAATCCTGGCGATATACTGGTAGACATTAAAATGCTAAATGCTAAATGGGATAACAGCTCGAATGATTATACGCTCGACAATATTAATTTGCAATTAAAGTCACATCAACTGGTTGCTGTTGTAGGTCCCGTTGGTTCTGGAAAGTCTAGCTTAATACAGGCGATTCTTGGTGAACTAGCACCACATTCAGGCAATGTAAACGTTAACGGTACCTTTTCCTATGCATCACAGGAACCTTGGCTGTTTTCAGGTACAGTGCGACAGAATATACTTTTTGGGCATCCAATGGATAAAAGACGCTACTTACAAGTTGTTAAAAAGTGTGCACTGGAGCGTGATTTTGATCTATTGCCTCATGGCGATAAAACGATTGTTGGCGAGCGTGGTGCATCACTTTCTGGTGGCCAAAAGGCGCGTATTAGTTTGGCACGTGCTGTATATCGTCAAAGTTCAATTTACCTACTCGATGACCCCCTTAGCGCAGTCGATACACATGTGGGCCGACATTTATTCGATCAATGCATGCGAGAATATTTACGCCAAAAACTTGTAATTCTCGCAACCCATCAGCTACAATTTCTGGAGCATGCTGACCTGATTGTCATCATGGAAAAAGGACAAGTAAGCGCTGTAGGTACTTATGAATCCCTTCTAACGAGTGGCAAAGACTTTGCACAGTTATTAATCAATTGTAAGGAGCAACGCACTGATAATAATGATAATGACGTAGCGGTCGAAAAAAATATTCTACGTCAGAACAGTCAACAGAGTTATAAATCCGAACGACAAAATAGTATTACATCTACTTCATCATTAGAATCGCTTCCCAAAAAGAAAGATTCTTTGAAGCAAGCTACGTCTATGCAGGTAAAAGAAGCTCATACCACAGGCAAGATCGGAGTCTCTCTGTACGCAAAATATTTCGGAGCTGGAAATGGATACAAAATGTTTTGTGTTGTAATGTTTTTGTGTATAGGCACGCAGATCCTAGCATCCAGTGGAGATTACTTTCTATCCTATTGGTAAGTAAAAAAAAGATATAATTGCAAATATTTATCAATAAAATACTTTCTTATTTATGATTTAGGGTTAAAAACAACTCGGAAAAAGAGCAGACTGCTGATATTTATTACTTTACTGCCATTAATATTGCCATTTTAATATTTGCAATTTTGCGGACTTTACTTTTTTTCAACATGGCATGTCGTTCTTCTACAATTTTGCATAATGACATGTTTCACGCTCTGACTGGTGCTGCAATGTATTTTTTTAACACCAATCCGTCGGGTCGCATATTGAACCGTTTCTCAATGGATCTAGGGCAACTGGATGAGGTGCTACCGGCTGTTATGTTGGATGTGATACAGATATTTCTCGTATTGTCTGGCATAGTTACAGTTCTCTGCATTACAAATGTTTGGTATGTGCTAACAACCGTAGTGCTCTTTTTATCCTTCTTCTATCTGCGTGAATTCTATTTGAAGACTTCCCGCAATGTTAAACGTTTGGAAGCTGTTTCACGTTCACCTATGTATTCACATCTCGGTGCTTCTTTAAACGGGCTATCGACGATACGTGCTTTCGCTGCGCAAAAAATGCTTATCACAGAGTACGACAATTATCAGGATTTGCATAGTTCCGGATATTACACTTTTCTTTCAACAAGTCGGGCATTTGGCTATTATTTAGATTTATTTTGTGTGATCTATGTCATCACTATTGTAGTAAATTTTTTCTTAAACCCACCCAGCGATGCTGGACAAATTGGTCTTGCAGTTACACAAGCAATGTCAATGACCGGTATGGTACAGTGGGGTATGCGCCAGTCTGCCGAGCTTGAGAATTCAATGACCTCAGTCGAACGTGTTGTTGAATACAAAGAACTTGAACCTGAGGGTGAATTTGAATCAAAACCTGAGAAAAAGCCTCCAAAGTCTTGGCCCGAGGATGGTAACATTATTGCACAAGATTTAAGTATGCGTTATTTCCCAGATCCTAAAGACAATTTAGTACTGAAGTCACTTAACTTTGAGATAAAGGCGAGAGAAAAAATCGGCATTGTGGGACGCACTGGTTCCGGAAAATCATCGTTGGTCAATGCGCTCTTTCGTTTGTCTTATAACGAGGGTACTATTATGGTCGATAGGCGAAATGCCGCAGATATTGGACTACATGATCTTCGTGGCAAGATATCAATTATTCCTCAAGAACCGGTGCTCTTCTCTGGCACAATCCGTTATAATTTGGACCCATTCGAACAACATGGCGACGATAAATTGTGGAAATCACTAGAAGAGGTAAAATTCTGATTTAATAATTATCAACTAACATATTCTTATACTATATAATTTAATTTTTAACTTTAGGTAAATCTGAAAGAAGTAATCGCGGAACTGCCTACCGGTCTTCAGAGCCACATTTCTGAAGGCGGAAGTAATTTTAGTGTAGGCCAACGACAACTTGTGTGTCTGGCGCGTGCTATTTTGCAGGAGAATAAAATTCTGGTGATGGATGAGGCAACAGCTAACGTCGATCCTCAAACAGATGCACTAATACAGATGACAATACGAAATAAGTTTAAAAATTGTACAGTTCTCACCATTGCACATCGCTTGCATACAATTATGGATTCGGATAAAATTCTTGTTATGGACGCTGGTCAGGTTGTAGAATTTGGTTCGCCTTACGACCTTTTAACTGCAAGCGAAAAAAATATTTTCTTAGGCATGGTTATGGAGACTGGAAAATCATCCTTCGATAATTTGCTACATGTTGCACGAAAAGTGAGTAAACCTTCTTCCTATTCATGTGTTGAATTTAAAGTTTTTTAATGTCGATATTACAATTCGTAATTTTAGGCCCATCAGGAATTATTGCATCATGAACAATAAATCTATATTTTAAAAAATAAACATAATACGTATGTACTTAAAATCAAATATAACAATTTCATATGTATAAGTTTAGCAGAATTAAGAAGATTTAAATTGTTAAAACAAAATATATGTATGTAACTATGCATATATAGACCTTAAAAAATAAGTTATTTTTTTTATTTTTCTTTACAAAAGTATATTTTTATGTAATACTAAGGATGTGCCAACAATAAATCGCTTTAAAAATATTTGTTGAACCATTTTTATACAATTCCAGTTATATTAAATTGAAAAGCTTTTAACACATAGAAGATGACTTTCAAATTCAAATAATTTTTGTTTTTATCAGTCCTTCTAGTTAAGTTGATCTAGATATGATTGTCTGTCTGCCTGCCTAGTTTCATCATTATTAACGAAATTGACTCATTTATTATCTATCATTCAAATCTAATAGCACGATTGTTGTTCTCTTAATAAGTTTATAACGGGCTCCAAGTTTCTAAGGAAAATGGAACTTTTGAATCGTTAAGTTTATACAAAAGACTCCATATGGACTCTAATACTTATTCTAACTAAGTCAAGCAAGTAAGCTTACTAAAAATAAAAATTAAAAATCTTAAATAGTAAACAACGTGGTAAGAAATATAAAATCTCAACAAAAACAATGATTCGTATACACAAGCACATATGTTTGTCTATGAACAAAAAAGATAACTAAATTAACATTGTAGAGAACAAGCAGATAGCTTCAACATCGTTCTAAAAAAAGCAACTCAACTTTGAGATACTCGTGTTATTCTCTCGCTCTCTCTTCTATATATAAAAAAAATAACTTTAACAGTTCAAATTTTAGCGTAAAATGGATCATCACGTCAGAACGGGTTGCGCAGCCAAAGTGTAGACAATGATATTCAGTGCGGTCGAATAGTTTTTATTTTGTTTTCCACATGGAAAAGTTATTATTAAATATATTTATAAAAATGTTTGTAGTACAAAGTTCGCCCATCATATTAAAAATATAACAAATACTGCGTTTACATTTACGGTGCACAATTAATATAAAAAATAGTAATTACAAGTTAGCGTGAATAATTGTTTATGACCATTCCAAATAATGAAGTTTTTTCTTTAAAGGAATAGTAAATTAATTAAACTATACTCGAAGAAACACTACCTTTCAATGTAAATTATTGCCATACTCGAAAAATCGACGAACAAATAAATTCTTCAAGCTTAATGAAAAGACACTAATTCATTATCAGCAGAAATAAAAATAAAAACAAGAATAAATTATAAATAATTAAATAAGAATAAATAAAATGCAATCAAATAAACCAAATCAATTGGCGGAGAATCCCCGCGAGCGTGCAAATTTTTTATCGGCGTTAATGTTTTGGTGAGCAATTTATAAAATAAAATAAAATTTTACTTTCTAAGCGTATTAATAAAATTATTTTATTCATTGATTCGCTTAATTCATTTAAGAGTCAATGTACTATCAATAACAAAAGTCTGCTCTGAATATTGTAAAGTTCGAATCACTTGTGTAGAGTAACTGTGTAACTGGGAAGTTTTAAATTACATAAAAGATGACATCATTTTTTTTATCTTATCTTATCGTATAACTTGCATTGTAGCCTTCGTTTTTATGATGCTTTTAAGAATATCGTAGAATTTATACACAAAAAAGATGCTTGACTTTATAAAGCCTCTTAAATTTAAGAAAATATACATACGTATATCTAAATGATAATACATTTTTATTGATCGACTGAATAAATATTGAAATGATACTGGGTTTGGAACTAAAGAAGCTAAAGAGTTTTTTATTAATTTATATAGTTTCGCACTGCCAGTACTTTTTAAAGGACGCAAGAAGACTCTGGAGCAGGATGACCTTTACCAAGCGTTATCAGAGCACAAATCCGGTATGTAAACAAAAATGATACATGTATATTTATGTTATTTTTTTTAATTTAAATTATACGTAAAACCACATAACTATCGTCAGATAGCTTAGGCGAACAACTCTGTGAGGCATGGGTTAAAGAGGTCGCTATAAAAAAGCGAAAAAGAAGAAGCCCAGTTTATTGGGGGTGATAAACCGCGTTTTTGGATGGCGGCTGGCGCTGACTGGCATAATCCTTGCCGTATTAGAAATAAGTACAAAGTAAGTAGAAAGATTGTAAATGTTTATTGAATTATTCATTTTTCAGAATGTACTTAAATACGTTTTTTTAGAATCTCCCAACCTATTTGTTTAGCTGGTCTGATTGCATATTTTGCCGGTGACGATTCTAGTCTCAGTAAGGCACATTGGTATGCAGCAGGAATTGTTGCAGGAACTGTAGCCAATGTCGCCTTTGCGCATCCCTATATGTTTGGTTTATTGCATTTAGGCATGAAAATCCGTCTGGGGCTTTGTAGTATGCTTTATCGTAAATCGCTGCGTTTAAGTCGCACAGCACTGGGTGATACAACAATTGGTCAAGTGGTCAGTCAATGTTTATAAATGTACATATGTTAAATTATGTTTACATGTCAATATACATATATGTATCTTTGTTCAGGTTAATCTTATGTCTAATGATGTCGGTCGTTTTGATACGGTGCTAGTCAATATGCATTATTTGTGGCTGGCTCCATTATTACTGATAATAATAACGTGGCTCATGTATGAACAGGTTTGTAGATAATAAAAATCTTTACAACGCAATTTATTAATCATTCTTTATCATTTGATAGATTGGTGTCTCTTCGCTGTTTGGGGTCGGTGTCATGTTAATATTTCTTCCCTTTCAATCATATCTCGGTAAAATGACTTCTGTTTTGCGACTTCGCACTGCATTGCGTACAGATAATCGAGTTCGTATGATGAACGAGATAATATCAGGCATTCAGGTTATCAAAATGTATGCATGGGAGAAACCATTTGCCAAACTGGTAGAGAATGCGAGGATAAAAGAAATGAATGTCATCAAAAAAGTGAATTATATACGCGGAATATTACTCTCGTTCGCAATGTTTCTTTCGCGCATATCCATATTTTCCAGTTTGGTGGGTTTTGTTCTTCTAGGGCATGTGCTTGATGCTGAAAAAGCCTTCTTCATTACAGCATACTACAATATTCTGCGCCGTTCGCTGACCATGTTTTTTCCAATGGGTATATCTCAATTTGCCGAACTAATAGTTTCAGTGCGCAGAATTCAAACGTTTATGATGCGAGAAGAAATCGATGTACCTGAAAAGTTAACAACTGGCGTATTAAGCAAGAAAAATCAAAATATTATGTCTACTGAGTCCAAGCAAAATGGTGCTAACTCTGATACAAATGACTGTAGTATTGAAGTAACAAAACTAAACGCCAAGTGGGACTTGGAAGCACATGAGTTAAACTTAAGTGATATACAGTTGAATTTAAAATCTCATCAACTGGTTGCTGTAATAGGTCCTGTAGGTTCCGGAAAATCCAGTTTGATACAAGCCATTTTAAATGAATTACCGCCGATGTCTGGTTCTATTAAAGTCAACGGATCCATTTCCTATGCCTCTCAAGAGCCTTGGCTTTTCACAGGATCTGTACGCCAAAATATACTATTTGGATTGCCAATGGACAAGGTACGCTATCGCACTGTGGTTAAGAAGTGTGCACTTGAACGTGATTTTGATCTTTTACCACAAGGTGATAAGACAATTGTTGGAGAGCGAGGGGTATCGCTCTCTGGTGGCCAAAAGGCGCGTATTAGTTTGGCACGTGCTGTATATCGTAAATCGGATATTTACTTGTTGGACGATCCACTTAGCGCCGTTGACACACATGTGGGCCGACATTTATTCGATCAATGCATGCGGGATTTTCTACGCAAAAAGCTGGTAATTCTAGTGACCCATCAACTGCAATTTTTGGAGCATGCCGATCTCATTGTCATAATGGAAAAAGGCCAAATAAGCGCTTTAGGTACATACGAATCTATGCTACAGAGTGGCAAAGACTTTGCACAACTTTTGACTAATTCCAATGAAATTGAAAAAAAATCGGAAATGATGCAGAGAAGAAGGAACCTTATTCGCGCCAAAGTAGCACACATAGTCGTATGGCTGACCGTCAAGATAGTTTCTGCTCTATAAGTTCAATTGCAGACTCCATTACGCCAGAAACCCCTATGCAAGTGCAAGAGACACGCGAAACAAATGGAATTGGTTTGGGATTATATAAAAAATATTTTGGTGCGGGCAGCGGTTGTCTAACGTTTTCATTTCTCATTTTCCTTTGCTTGGGCACACAAATCTTGGCATCTGGAGCTGATTACTTCTTAGCATATTGGTAAGTTATTTTACGAATAGTTTTTTTTCGATTAAAACTTTACTTTTCCTTTTCCTGCAGGGTGAATAAGGAGAAAAACAATGCTAATTTTGGCAACCGATCCAGCCGAAATTTACTTTTTTACTGCAATCAATGTAGCTGTGGTCGTATTTACACTTACTCGCACTTTACTCTTCTATAATCTGACAATGCGTTCCTCCACAATATTGCACAATGACATGTTTCGCGGTCTGACTCGTGCTGCAATGTATTTTTTCAATGTCAATCCGTCGGGACGCATATTGAATCGATTCTCGAAAGATCTGGGCCAATTAGATGAAATATTGCCATCAGTTATGATTGATGTGATGCAAATTTTCTTAACTCTTTTCGGTATAATTGCTGTATTGTGCATAACCAATCTATGGTATCTGGTGATCACATTGGTACTTGGTATCGTTTTTTATTCTATGCGTGAATTCTATTTAAAGACTTCCCGCAATGTTAAACGTTTGGAGGCTGTAGCGCGTTCTCCTATTTACTCGCATCTCAGTGCTTCACTTCATGGTCTATCAACAATAAGAGCATTCGAAGCAGAAAAGCTTCTTATAGCTGAATTTGATAATTACCAGGATGTGCACAGTTCGGCGTACTATACTTTTCTCAGCACAAACCGTGCATTTGGCTACTATTTAGATTGCTTCTGCACCATCTATATCGTTATTATTGTTTTGAACTTTTTCTTCTATCCGCCCAAAGATGCCGGTGAAGTGGGTTTAGCAATTACGCAAGCAATGTCAATGACCGGTATGGTACAATGGGGCATGCGTCAATCTGCAGAGCTTGAGAATAATATGACCTCCGTAGAGCGCGTCGTCGAGTACGATAATATTGAGCCAGAGGGCGAATACGAATCACAGCCGGGTAAGAAACCCCCAAAAGCTGGCCTGAAGAAGGCGAAATTGTTGCGGACGATTTGAGTTTGCGGTATTTTCCACATCCAGATTCGGAATATGTGCTAAAATCAGTAAATTTTGAAATAAAACCATGTGAGAAAGTTGGTATTGTAGGACGTACAGGAGCTGGAAAATCAACGTTGATAAATGCGCTATTTCGATTGTCTTACAATGTAGGATCAATTGTCATTGATAACCGGGATACTAATGAAATTGGTTTGCATGATCTGCGTAGCAAAATCTCAATTATACCACAGGAACCAGTACTATTCTCCGGCACAATGCGTTACAATTTGGATCCATTTGAGCAATATGCCGATGATAAATTATGGGCTGCACTCGAGGAAGTTAAACTGAAAAGTGTCATTGCCGAAATGCCTAGTGGTTTGTATGGTAAGATCAACGAAGGGGGCAGCAATTTTAGTGTGGGTCAGCGTCAGTTGGTCTGTTTGGCGCGCGCTATTTTACGTGAAAATAAAATTTTGGTAATGGATGAAGCAACAGCTAATGTGGATCCTCAAACAGATGCACTGATACAGATGACAATACGAAATAAATTTAAGGATTGTACGGTACTAACCATTGCACATCGTTTGCACACGATTATGGATTCGGATAAAGTAATTGTAATGGATGCCGGTCATGTTGTGGAGATCGGTACACCATTTGAACTGTTAACAGCGAGCGAAACAAAAGTTTTCCACGGAATGGTTATGCAGACCGGCAAAGCGACTTATGAGAGTTTATTAAAAATTGCAGAAAAGGTAACATTATACATATTTACAAAACTTAGTTCTATCGCATTCTCTTTTTGTTTTTACAATTAATGTTTTATAATTTTTTCCAGGCTCAAGCAGAATCCAAGAAAGATAATTAGAAATGGAATTACGAGTAGACCTGTTTTGTAACTATAAGTATTATTGCATTTAAAAGAAACTCAACTGTTTTTGCAAATTATGTGAATTTTTTTCAATTTAATAAATAAACTAAAACAAAATATTTTATTTGAAAACAATTTATTACGAATACACAGAACCGGACTTTCAGCTGTTTTGAATTTATTGTTAGTAACATAAACTACTTGAATCATCAGCTAATTGATATGGGCTGTAGGAAAAATGTTCTCCACAAAAAATAATAGGTATAAAATAAATTAAAAAAAAAAAAAATCAAATACATATTTACATTGCGTATACGCAATATGAAAAATTTAAAAAGGAATGTATCTTTTAGCTAAAAAGGAAATGGTAACAGTGGTACCAAAACATTTCAAGGGCTACAAGCATCTATTTTGTTTTGATTACTTCTTTCTTGCACATACAACATAAAAGCACACATAAGTTTGCACTGTACGAAACCTTTTTTATTTTTTTACTGTTTAAATCCTCGTAAAAATTGCTTTTAAAGACGAGAAAGCTAATTAAAATATTCTTTTTGTTGTATGTATTGCATTACTTCAGCGCATAATAACTTTTTTCTTTGTGTTACAATTAAAATTCGCCTTTTTCATATTGGAAGCGGGAAAAACCGATAATCTACAAAAATATAGTATGTCTATCAAAGTGAATGAAAACTAGTGTGTTCGTTCATAATATATTTGCAAAAGCCAATTACATATGTATGTATTTAAACGTATCTTTGCAATGGAACAATTTTTCAACACACTTCTTTAAAGTTTTGTCAAATCGAATATATTTCAAATCAGGATTATATATGCACAGATATGTATACACAATACATACATATATGTACATACGCTACTACAATTGGACTTAATCATACAACAAAAAAATTCAGTCTTATTTGTCTTTCAAACGCAGGCCGTTTCCTTTTTTAATTGAAATTTATTTTTACGTAAAAAGTACTTCTTCTCTTAAACAATAACATTCGGAAATGTGTAGACAACTTTAAACAAAATTGTATTCTAAAATTGTTAAAACTTCCGATAAAGGTGTACTTCAATAGTTCACATCTAGGTGAATTTTACACTTTGTACATTACCTCTTAAAGCGTTTTCTCTTCTTTGCAACACATTTTTTCTCTTTAAATAGCTCTTAGATCTGATACCAAAGACGAATATATTTTGTGTACATTGCTCACCACAGAGTTCTCTTTTATACTAACAAAAATGTGGGACTCAAAACGAGAGTGTAGCCAAGCGTAATACAAAAACTTTATATATTATATCGTCATGATCCGATCACCACTTGAAGCATGAGCATTTGCGTCGTCGATTTTAGCTTGTCAAATTGTTGCGATGCTTATACATATAAAGGCGGTATTCGACACTCTTTCAACAGTCGTCAACGAGCGGCAGTGTCGACAACTTCAATAGGAAAAAAAAAAAATATTAAATTAAATAAAATAAAATAATAAAAATTGGTAAATTGTTTACCAATTATTGTGAAAAAATTTTTGTAAGTTTGTGTAAAAATAATGAAACTGTGTTTTTAAAAAAAATCCAAATGTAATGAGTAAAAATAATAATATAATACGAATAAAAAAGTAATAGTTTCTTTTTTGTGTTTAAGATATTTTACTGAAATCAAAAAAATGCTGCATCATCGTTATTTGTGCATATTTACAAATTAAAACTAATTTGAATACTTTATCTAAACACGAAAAGCAAATTCTCTGTTTTGCTATGTGCAATTTTTGATAAATTCTTAACTTTCACCTACAAAAAAAAAAAAAAAAAAAAATAAATAAAAACAAAGAATCAAACAAAACGAAAATATTTTCAACTTTTTTTTTTTCGTTACTTTACAACAAATCAGTACATGAACTTCACATTGTTTACTAATGATAGAAAACAATAAAAGTGCACGAAAGTTCTTGTCTATATAAACAAACGCAAAACTGAAGCAAAATGCAGTCTACGAAAGCAGATCAATTGCTGGAAAATCCGCGCGAACATTCAAATCCAATTTCATCTTTGATGTTTTGGTAAGTAACTTTTTTTTTGATATTAAGTATTGTACAATATTTTATTTTAATTTAAAATATTCTTGCGTGATTGCGTTGGCCTAGACTCTAGATATACTCGTATTTATGTACCTGTATACATGTGAATACATACATATACTATATACGTTTATACGTCACCATGATTTTCTATTTTTTTCATACATAGATAATATAGAAATCATTCTCTGTTTGAAGTGGATATGATTAGATTAGGTTTATTAAAAAATATTGATCAAAGTTTAATAAATTTATAAAATTTTTATTTCAGCTTTGCCATGCCCACATTTTTTAAGGGCAGAAAAAAAGACATTAGATGAAAATGATCTCTATAGAGCTTTAAAGGAACATAAATCAGGTAAATTTATTATAATAGATATACCATATATAGTATGAGTATACCTAATTAAATAGATAAATGAAATTTTCATTAATTATTTGTATACTACCAAATTGTTTAAAAGAATTTTTTTAATGGTGCCTTGGAAATTGGACTTCGTTCGGTGACGTGCTTGGCATGCAAACGTGAATATGAAATTTAACTTGAGTCTCTTTTTTTATCAATAATATAAATATGCACAGTCATATGTACACATATATTTATATCTGTTTTGCTTTTTCTCTCATTTTGCCTACTCGTAATGTATAAAACAAATAATAAACCAAAGCTTTAATATATTATTACCGAAAAACTTGTTTAGGCGCTACCAATGCTGAAACTATTATCAATATTGGGGAAAACAACTATTTTAAAACTAATGAAATCAGAATAGAAATTTGTATTTCGAGTACTAGAAAATTTTCAGTAATAATTCAGAAATAATCAGTATTTGTTTAACATATAATATATTGTATATACAATAATATTTCGTTGCTACAATACGTACTTTGTACGGCCTCTTCTATGTACTTCAAAATTGGTAATTGATAGATTTTGAACTGGCTATGATTTCCTTGTAGTGAGCTTAGACTATAATGGATTATAGAATTTTAATTATAAAAGATATGAATGAACAAGTGTGTAAATATCGCTTTTATACAAAGGAACTATCAAAAAAAAAACTTCAAACTAGTAAAAAATTCTTAAAACACTTAGAGATTGTGACTTTTCATATAAATATGTTTTACAATTCATCGCCTATTCAAACTTTTTCAACAAGTCACCCATGAATCTTAAGATTACACGACACTTATGGTATGTTTATTTGAAGATTAGATCATTCAAGCATGCTTTTTTAAAAAATTGCAAATAATAATTGTTAGCAACATTTTGTTGTTTACATTGTTCTTTGTAGATACAACAAAATGTGAGTTAGAAAAACAGAACAATTTTAAAATTATTATAAACATTTTTTTTAGTGATCTACAATATATTGTAGAGTATTCCTCATAAAAATTTTATTTAATTTTAAACAAATTGATGTCGCTCGAACTTTGTCCGCGTAAAGAGTTAAAAATATACATACGTTCATATACTTTTATGTGTCTACATACAGATTTTTTGGTGGTTCTGACTTGCATTAAAAAAAGTATCTTTATCATTTTTAGACTTGAAGATACTTGGGGAGTATTATGACAGTTTTCTTTATAATAAAGCAATTTGAAAATAAACGCATGATTTTTGCCAGTAATATATTTGCTGTGTACGTCATTGATTAAAGCTTCAACAGTTTTATATAGATATAGATAAGCTCTTTAAAACGAAAATACACTCAAGTAATTCCAAATCAAAAGGAGATAAGGGTTTTTGAATTCTCTATTGAATTTCAATAATGTGCACTTATATGCATTCATATGTACATATATGACTAAACAATCGTTGTGGTATACTGGGTTTTGGACTAGATTAGATTAATGCTGTCAGTTAAGAGAAATGCAATTGCTATTTTTGGTTTATATCAAACATCGTTTTTTTATTTGTTTAAAAATAGTAATTTTTATATGAATTTACTGTCGAATTCTTAAAAACATTTTTTTCAGGAAAAAAACACGCCCATGTAACGTATTTCAACTTTCCAGTAACGTTCTTGTTTATTTAAAAAAATATATTTATCGAATATAAACAGACTTTTAATTAAATCTACATTTTTTTTCGAAAAAATTACTTCATTTTGGTTTTCTTTTCTTCATTGATAATTTAATTGATAGGAAATATATACTTCAAGCTAAAATTGTCTTTATTCGATTGACAGTTATTTTTTTTTTCTAACAACTTTTGGCAATATTTCGATAAGCCAATATTTATTATTGACTTGACGTGTCATTAATTAAGTTTAATTTAGGGGGACACATTACGACACAAATAAACCCAGAGTTTTATAGAGCCATAAAATCGATTAAAAAAAATACTTCAAATTAAAATTATGTTTAGTTAAGCGAAAGATGTGATCAATATATAATTCGTAGAAACATTGTCCGTAACATTGAACTAATCAGATCAGATAATTTGAAACAGTCTCCGATCTCTTTATCAGAATCACGGGAAACAGTAGCAAACAATTTGTAATTTTGATGAAAATAAAAACATAAACAATTTAAATGCTAATTTGAGATCACATAAATAAATAATAACTTGTCATTATTAAGATTATAAATAAACAAATTCTATTTAAATGTATTTATTGTAAAACTTTTGAGTGAAATATGAACTTAATGATAAGATACTACAATTATTTTATCTATTTTTAGTCAACAACTAGTCGACTTTGAGCCCACAAAAATGGGAAATACCTAAATACAATAGATTTGGGACAGGCTTTCTCGAAAATGATCGGAAGTACAAATATTAAAACTATACCATTATACATATAATGAGTCTCTTGTAAATTTCAGATAAAGACGTTTAATCATCGTTTAGTATGACTTTAAAAACAAACAAAAAAAGATCAATTGGTCCAATAAAAATGAAATTGTACAAAATATAGGGAAAAATAATATCATACAAAAACACATGACCATTATGATGTATGAAAATATCATTTCTATTTAATTAGATTATTTGGGTAGTAAACTTTCTAACGCCTGGGACGATGAACTCGAGAAAAAACGTCAGAAGAAGAAAGATCCCAGCTTACTAAAGGCTTCGATGAGTGTTTTTGGATGGCGATTTGCATTGCTTGGGGTTGCGCTTTTCCTAGTGGAGATGGGTTTTCGGTAAGTGTGACATATTTGTATCAAAAATGTTAAATAAAACAACGTATTCTTTCTGCAGCGTTACACAACCTTTATTTTTGGGCGGGCTGGTTTCTTATTATGCCGATACAACAAAAACGAATGATGACGATCAGACTAAAGCTTATTTGTACGCGCTTGGTGTGATATTGTGCAGTGCTTTTAGCGTTATTTTTACACATCCCTACATGTTGGGGATTTTACACACAGGAATGAAAATGCGTATTGCAATGTGTAGTTTGATTTATAGAAAGTCCTTACGCTTAAGTCGCACAGCGCTTGGAGACACAACAACTGGTCAAGTGGTCAGTCAATATACGTTCAAAGAAATGATTGAAAAATTAATGTACATATTTTTCAGGTGAATCTTATTTCCAATGATGTTGGACGTCTCGACAGTGCAGTTATACATTTGAACTACTTATGGGTTGCGCCGCTGGAGCTTGGAGTCGTAACGTGGCTCATGTACAGAGAGGTACTTTCCACTGAGTTTTGGCTTGTTAATACAATCAATGTAATTTTTTTTTTACTATTTTCGCACAGATTGGAGTTGCCTCATTTTTTGGAGTTGCAGTCATGTTGCTCTTTATCCCACTTCAAGCGTGGCTCGGCAAGAGAACGTCGGTGCTCCGGTTGCGCACTGCTTTATGTACAGACAAACGTGTGCGTATGATGAACGAAATTATTTCAGGAATACAAGTGATTAAAATGTATGCATGGGAGATACCTTTTGGTAAGATGGTGGCCAAAATACGTGCAAAGGAAATGAAAGCCATACGCCATGTCAATCACATTCGTGGAATCCTTCAATCGTTTATTATATTCGTGACGCGAATTTCGATTTTTGCTAGTCTGGTGGGCTATGTTTTGTTGGGTAAACTGCTGACGGCTGAAAGGGCATTCGTCATTACCGCATACTACAATTTGCTACGGATAACCATGACGGTATATTTTCCAATGGGTATTTCACAACTTGCTGAATTGTTGGTTTCGCTTGGCAGAATACAAAAATTTTTGCTGCATGAAGAGACAAAGGTTCGCGATAAATCAGACGATTTGGATAATGAACTGAAAAAGTTAGCGCCCGGATTGGTGAAAGCGAGTGTAGAATCGATTGGAAACAGTGGCGTGTTGCGGCCAATGAACCCTAGACTTTCTACTCAAATCGATCATGGAATTTTTATTAGTAAACTAAAAGCCAAATGGGATTCGAAAATGACTGAATATACTTTGGATAACATTAGCCTTAAATTTAAACCCCGGCAATTGGTTGCTGTGATTGGGCCTGTTGGTTCTGGAAAGTCCAGTCTAATACAGACAATACTTGGTGAACTGCCGGCAGAGTCTGGAACGATTAATGTGAATGGCACATTTTCATATGCATCACAAGAGCCTTGGCTTTTCACTGGAACCGTTAGACAGAATATACTATTTGGACTGCCCATGGATAAGGCTCGTTATCGTACGGTGGTGAAAAAATGCGCACTTGAACGCGATTTTGAACTTTTTCCACATGGCGATAGGACAATTGTTGGAGAGCGTGGTGCATCGTTATCGGGAGGCCAGAAGGCTCGTATAAGTTTAGCCCGCGCTGTCTATAGGCAAACAGATATATATTTGCTTGATGATCCATTAAGTGCCGTGGATACACACGTCGGACGCCATCTGTTTGATCAATGTATGCGCGACTTCTTACGGGAGAAAATTGTTGTGTTAGTAACACATCAGTTACAATTTTTAGAACAGGCCGATCTTATAGTTATCATGGATAAGGGCAAAGTGAGTGCAGTGGGAACTTTTGATTCAATGCGTAAGAGTGGATTAGACTTTGCACAATTGTTGACAGATCCGAATAACAAGGATGAAGGTGGTTCCGAGAAGAAAAGCCTCTCCAGACAAAACAGTAAAATGCGCGAAAGACAAAATAGTATTTCTTCCATGAGTTCAGCAGCAGAATCTTTGGTTGTGGACTCACCAATGCAGGTTCAAGAAACGCGTGAAGAGGGCAAAATCGGCTTAAAATTATACAAAAAATACTTCGGTGCGAATGGAGTTTTTATGTTTATAGTTTTTGCGTTCTTCTGTATAGGTGCACAGGTGCTTGGCTCCGGTGGCGATGTTTTCCTTTCATATTGGTAAATATATTTGTTAATATGATATTTACTTCTTTTATGTCATTTTTTGTACAATTAAAAATGTTCTTTAAATTACATATACTCCATTCAGGGTCAACAAAAACGGAGACACAAGCAGTGAGACATTTACATCACGTGTTCGCAAATATTTCATGCCGGAACAACGTGTGAATGAATACACCGATCCAAACGACATATACATCTTTACTGCAATTAATATATCCGTAATTATTTTTGCACTGGTACGCAGTTTGCTTTTCTTCAATTTAGCTATGCATTCATCTACAAAGCTTCATAATTCAATGTTTCGTGGAGTTACCCGTGCCGCTATGCACTTCTTCAATGTAAATCCATCTGGCAGAATTTTGAATCGGTTTTCTAAGGATTTGGGTCAAGTCGATGAAATATTGCCGTCTGTTATGATGGATGTTATGCAAATTTTCTTAGGAATGGCAGGAATTGTTATAGTACTTGCAATTGTGAATCCCTGGTATATATTGGCAACTGTAATACTCTGCATCATATTCTATTTATTACGATCGTTCTACTTGAAAACATCACGTGATGTGAAAAGATTGGAGGCAATAAGTAAGTTTACCGTAATAAACATTTATTTGAAGAAAAAAAATAGTAATTAAATAAAATCAAAATTTTATTTCGCAGCACGATCACCCATCTATTCGCATCTCGGTGCTTCACTGAATGGGCTTGCAACAATACGCGCTTTCAACGCACAAAAGATTCTAATTGCAGAATTCGATAACTATCAGGATATGCACAGTTCCGGGTACTACATGTTTTTGGCCACATCCCGCGCATTTGGCTATTGGCTTGATTGTGTTTGTGTGCTCTACATTGCCATCATTACACTAAGCTTTTTCTTATTTTCGCCTGAGAATGGTGGAGATGTTGGCTTAGCTATAACCCAGGCAATGGGTTTGACAGGTATGGTGCAATGGGGCATGCGCCAGTCAGCAGAATTGGAAAATAATATGACCTCGGTAGAACGTGTCGTTGAATATGAAGACATCGAGCCGGAGGGAGAATTCGAATCAAAATCGAATAAGAAACCACCAAAGACTTGGCCAGAACAGGGAGAAATTGTATTTGATGAGCTAAGCTTGCGCTATTTTCCTGATCCGAAATCAGATTATGTTTTAAAATCGCTTAACTTGGAAATCAAATCTACGGAGAAGGTTGGCATTGTGGGACGTACTGGTGCAGGCAAATCATCGTTAATTAACGCATTGTTCCGTTTATCTTATAATGATGGATCTATAGTAATCGATAGCCGTAATACAAACGATATAGGATTACACGATTTACGTAGCAAAATTTCAATTATTCCACAAGAACCAGTACTCTTTTCGGGTACAATGCGCTACAATCTGGATCCATTTGATGAATTCTCTGATGCTAAACTCTGGGAGGCATTGGAGGAGGTTAAGTTGAAGGAAGTCGTCACTGAACTACCAAGTGGTTTGCAAAGTAAGATTTCAGAAGGAGGACTGAATTTTAGCGTGGGACAGCGTCAGCTTGTTTGCTTAGCACGTGCAATTTTGCGAGAGAATCGTATACTTGTTATGGATGAAGCTACAGCAAATGTGGATCCGCAAACAGATGCTCTTATACAGACAACAATTCGAAATAAATTTAAAAACTGCACGGTACTCACCATTGCTCATCGTCTACATACGGTAATGGATTCCGATAAAGTGTTAGTGATGGATGCAGGACGTGCAATTGAATTTGCATCGCCATTTGAGCTGCTAACTGAGGCACCAACAAAAGTATTCCATGGCATGGTTAAACAAACGGGTGATAGTACATTTGAAGCGCTTCTGAAAGTTGCCCAAAAAGTGAGTAGAAAATAAAACAATAATATTACAATAACTATTACCATTTTATAATTTTTTACAGGCGCATGAGGATAATTTGCGCGCAAAGAAAGATTCTTGACATTTCAATGTTATGCCAAGAGCCTTCAAAGACTATATACTTAAAATTCTGGAACCAATAACGAACCATTCGGGTACTAATGCTCGGATACAAAAGACATTTCTCTTTGCCGCATCAAAGCAAAAATTATTAGGATAAAACTATAACTTCCAGCTTATGTAGCTGTACGTACTTAAAATGAAACACCTAAAATTGTACAATTAAGTGTAAGCTCAATAGTGTTTAAGTTTTTCGACAATAACGAAAGAAAATGCCTGTGAATTAAAACAACATATTATACTACTCCATAGGGAAAAATAACTTATTGTGCAATATACAAATATAAATGTACAATAAATTATTAAAACTAAATGTAAATATGTATTTTAAAAAAATATATTTGTACTTAAATACGAAAATGTGTTCCAGTAATGACAATAATTACATAAAAATAAAACGAAAAAACAAAATATTTATATACATGTAAAGAAAATGGTTGAGTAATAGTTTTAAATATATGTATATTATAACTCTGCATTTCTTGCAATTGATAATATCCTGCACAAATACAAAATACTTGATTGGAACACGTGAAAATATTATAATCAATGAAAAATCAGTTAATTTAGCTTAAGTTTGTCGTCTGCCTTTGCATATAATATGATTTTAAGATGTTATAATCAGTATGCTGTCCCAGTGTTTCAAAATTGCGGTCAAATTGTTTATAACTTCATCTTAATATTAACACATGGACTTCTGTGCAAGGTATACAATAGTCGAGCAATTCGACTATACATCTTATAATTTAAAGTATTTTTTTTTTTCTTTAATTTTATTTTTTTTTTTATCAACGCATTGCATTTAAAGTATGTATATATTTAATATTTTATAAATATTTACAGAAAAGCGCATACTTGCGTATACTTCCATTAGCCAATAGACTTATTAGGCAGGTAATATCTGCCAGTTTGAATGAAATGTTAATGAAAAAAAAAAATTAATAACAAAAATTGAGGAATTAAATTAATTTAAAATTTTGAAAATAAAATAATGAAAAAAAAAAAAAGGAAAAATAATATTCATAAATATTTTTTATAGCTTCAATGCTTTTCAAATACAATTATATACTAAATAGCGCTTCAAGTTTAAAACTCAAGACGCTACATCAAATTTATAAACTATAAATTAAAAGTAAAAATTTAGTAGTGTTAAGCGATGCTTGTTAATTGATGTGCCCAGTTTTTTGACCAGTTAATTTTTAAGTTTTAAACTATGTTTGATCTAATATTTTTTTGTCTATAGATAAATAGATATTTTTTACTTTCTAAAATATTTATTACATTGGCTTAAAAGACAATCGAAAGCCAAGCAGCAATGAGGAAAAAACCGCCAGTTGTTGCAAAATGCTGCAAGCTCTTATCATCTGTTAAGGCGCGATAGTACATGCTGCCACTAAAAAGTGTAGTACCAAGCACCATCAGCGATCCAGTCTGTAGGAAAAATAAAGAAGTTTATTAAAAAAAATAATAATAAGAATACAATTTTCGACTATCTACCAGAAAAAAAAAAAACATTTAAATTTTAAGTAAACAAAATACAGGACCGTAAAAATATTTAAAACAAAAATTCAAAAATATTTAATAAGGCTGAAATGTGCATAAATTAATTAACTGCCCATTAAGTAAATTATCAAAAGGCAGCATATCAAATAAAATTAGGGTAATATTCAACTATCAGATCCCATATCAAATAAACTAGATAACATTTCCACTATACTTATATAACCAGATTAAAGAACCAGCTATGTATTTTACAAAAACAAAATCAAATGCAAGTTACTTTTAAGACGAAATTAGGGTTGTTGAAAACTTAGCTTTAGCTTATTGAAAAAAAGAAAGAATTGAAAAATAATTCTTAAATTAAAAACCAAAAATAAATTAAAATAAAATATCAGTTATAATAAAAACGCTTAAACAAAAAAAATATATATATACATATAAAGTTTAGTTACATTTTTCAAGAATATATTAAACAAATCAAGAATTAATTTTCGGTAGAACCGAATATTTAATACTCTTCACACGTATGTGCTCTTACTGTCGGTGTAGTTAGTGTTATAAAGTTTCTAGTATAAATAAAAAGACTATTTCTAAAACTAGAAAAAAAGGCAAAACATTTTGTTACCTCAATACACTTATAGTTTGTAGAGAATCTTTTTAGTAATAAATAAAATCAGACTACTTGTGAAGAGTATAAAGAGAAAATGTCAATTATAAATGTTAAAAAATTATTTATTGGAAAGTTTTATACAAAATAATTACTAAATTCAAAAAAGAAAAAATTGTAAGCTTGGTGAAACTTCACCTTTAATATTCTTTATACATGACAGAAACTAGGAGAACAATGAAGTTTATCCATAGTTTTTTCTTTCTTTAAATTTATATTATGGCAAATAGTAAGAATGATTTGATAAGTTTTCTAAATCTGTTTGTTATATAAATACTCCACTATTTTTCAATTCACACTAAGTGTAAAGAGTATTAAGAAAAACCCTTAAAAAAATAAACGAGAGTTGTTAGAAATTCCGTTCAAAAATTTAACTAAAAAATGAGAAACTCTAAGATTTTAACACACGTATTTATTAAAAATTGTATTAAAAGCTTTACGACAAATAAATTAAATTAAGCGTTTAAATAGGTTATGGGCTTCTAAGCGCATACATAAACAATAACATACATATGTACTTTTATAAAAATGGAGATAAATTTTTATGTATTGTATAAAAAAATTTGATTGCTTTAAATAAAAAAAAATATATAAATAAAAAAAAAATTATATATATAAATAAAAAAAAAAAAATTTACAGTTATGTTCATCTAAGGTTAATAAAATTTACTACTTGGTTTTCTGATTGATGCAAAAGCGACAAATAATTCTGATTGCTAATGAAAGAGAGCTCAGATGTAGCTAAAGAGGTGCTTTTGGATTTTCTGTTACATTTTCACAATTTATGTGCAGGAAAGCTAAAAATGCTTCTTTCATCAAACTCTCTAAAATAGATTCTCTTCATAAAAGTTCTTATAAATGTTCATTCACTTACCACCATTGGATTGTGAACCAGCGGCACAGCAACTAGCATGAAAGAGTGTAGAAAGTGTATGCGATTGGCCACATCTGACAAAGCTTGTACCTCAAGTTGTTTTTTTGGATCCTTGATCTCGCGAAGATGATATTTGCAATATGCACCCATTATAATTGCAAGCGCGCCGGAGATCCCACCCAAGCGAATAAAATTATAATATCCACCGGATAATTCAGACAATGATACATCTACAATACGTGATGCATGCGTATTGTTAGTAATTGCCACAACATCTTTTGTCGCTCCGTTGGCAGCCTGTTTTGGTTTTAAGCCCTTTAAAATGCATAAAAATTGTATAATGGTAATAACTCAATGCATTGCAATTACAAATAACTTACAATGGTGCGCATCAATGCACTGCCAGAGGATATAACCAAACGACTAAGCGGATTGCGCAAAGTAATGTAGTCCAAAGTATCGGAGATGGACATCTTAATTATTTTTTTATTTTATTTATTTATTTACCCAGGTACCAAACAAGTTAAAACGCCATACAAATAGTAAGCGCCTTCAGTGTTGCCAACCTTGTTCTACGCTGCAATTGCAGTTTTCGTCAAAAGGAGAG
Organism: Leucophenga varia; assembly: GCA_018903435.1. Lineage (NCBI taxonomy): Eukaryota > Metazoa > Arthropoda > Insecta > Diptera > Drosophilidae > Leucophenga > Leucophenga varia. The sequence continues at coordinate 1,655,168 of JAEIFJ010001427.1, forward strand.
GTTTACACGTAACAATTTGTGTGTGCAGAATACATTCCAAAATATTTTTGTATTTGATTTTTCTGTTTGAACTTCTTGCCTAGTGACAAAAAAATCTTATCATACATACGTACAATATATTCCAAAATTTTATAAGGTATTTTTGATATTGGGTTGCCCCAAAAGAAACCGGCGAGTGAAAGGTGAAATGGCAGTGTGCGTCCCACCTGTCTGTATAAAAATCTTCGGTATCTTTTGGGGCAACCGATTTTTAAAAAGACAATTGCACGGCCCAATCGCCGGCTTCTTTTGGGGCAATTTCATAGTGTTGGAAAATTCTATTTACAGCTTTAATTTACAGCACTTCCAGTAATATAAATAAATGGTTGAACTTTTCATCACATTTGATTAGAACAATTTCGACTCCCATATTAATAAGTCGTGTATTCATATGTTTGTATATAAACTTTAAAAAATTATTTAATAAAGCTGAAGGTTACATTCAATTCTTGGTTAAATTTTTTCTAAGTCTTTAAATCCTCGTGCCACCAGAAAATGCTCTGCCGAGTCGCTACGACTTGCGCGAGGTTTTACCCTCTTGACTTTTTCATAAAATCGTAACAGATCACGTTCTAGCTTTGGTACATCACTATTGTCCCATACTTTGACTACTAAATTAGCTCCAGGTGCGGACATGGCCAGAGCAAATTTTAAAACGGAATAGCATAGGTTGATTATGTTTTCCTGATCCAACATGCGTATACCGGTGGCATTAGGTGCCATATCTGAGAGAACACAATTTACCCGTCGACCATTGATTGCTGTAAAAAATAGAATTATTATTTTAAATTTATAATAATTACTGCGAAACAACAAACCTTCTTTTATCCGTAGTTGTGATGAGGGTTTCGTAAAATCCATACCCCCAAAAATGGTTGCTCCCTAAAAATAAAAAATGAATAAATAATTTGTAAGCTAAGTTCAACCGTTTATATTACTGGAATTGCATGAAAGTGCAGTAAATCAATGCTGTAAACAGTTCCCTTTGTGCGTTCTATTGCCACTTGAGTCCAACTACCAGGCGCAGCTCCACAATCCAAAACTGTGTCACCAGGTTTAAATATTTTAAACTTGTCATCAATTTCAATCAACTTAAATGAGCTGCGGCAGCGATAATTACACATTCGAGCTTTTTCCACATAGGGATCGGCTAATTGTCTTGTCAGCCATTCCTGTGAGCTTTTACTTTTCCCTTTGAGATTGTTTGGTATTTGTTTGGCGTTTAATACACCCGTATATGTACGAAACAAACGTTTCATAATTGCAATATTCATCTAAGAACTTTGTTTATTTTAATTAATTAATTTTTGCTACGAATGGACATCAGAATGTGTGTTTTTATAACACGGCAATATATTTAATTCATTTGTTTACTAATTAACAAAAATAAAAATAAATAAAAAAAAAAATCACAAACAGGGAGATATTTGACAATCTTATATATGTTTCTTTTTATATTTTTTTAATTTTTTTGTCTACTGCTTCCCTTTACGACTTTACACAAGAACAAGCAGCTGTTTTCTGTTGACTAGTTGGAGTCCAATGTTGCGTTGGTTGGAATCATTGCTATCCTGCTCACTCCAACGAGTCAAGATAACTACATATACGTATCTCTGTTTCTCTAGTGATAACGCGGTCCGATAGCCTTCGACTACTTTCGATAACACCGGCTACGAGCCGATATACTGTTATCGTTATCGCAAGTAAGAAGAAGAATTTTTAATCTATCATCATCATTCGTTTAATGTCGTGTTCGTGTGTTATGATGCGAAGTAAATAAAATAATTACAAATGGAGAACAAGAGCAAAGTTAAAAGCGTGTAAAAAAGTTTAAACTACAAAACTATGAACTACAAACAATGAATGACAAATGAAAAAGAAGTGCTCTCCTAATAAGCTAAATAAAAAATAAACAATTTCAATTAAGTTGCAGAATTAAAATGAAATTTAAACTTTATTGTGCCTTAATTTTCGCATTCTATTGCGCGATTTCATCAGCTGCGGCGTACTCTACCTTCTCTAGCTCTAACAGCAACTCCAACATTGACTCAGCTGAAGTTAGCAATGACGATGATAAAGTGGTAAGGTTTTTAACATAATATAAAAACAGTTGGAGAAAAATAAATAAAATGGAGTAAATTAAATGAACTCATAAATATAAAAAAATAAAAAATATTCAATATTGCAGAACTGCACCGACATCGCACGCGATGAGGAGGCACTTATGGTTTTTTCAACTTTAGGAGGCGGTTTGACAGCCATCGATCCAGTAACAAGTCAAATACGCTGGACAATAGCAGATGGTAATTATTCACATCGACTTAATTTACTTTTTAACGAGACAAATGAACAGCACACATAAATGCAAGTGTGTGAATGTGTGTATGTACCTGTCTATATTAACTTATAACTAATATAATATGATTCTTTTAATTGCCAAACGCTTTTTAAACATGTTGAATGTGGAAAGGCATATTTTCAACATTGTATTCTTGACAATTCATACAAATATGTTCTTGTATTAAAATTTTGTTTATAAATGTTAATAAACAAGTAGGCGCGTGTTAAATTTTTGTTTTCAAAACGATCACTTTCGTGAAAAGTCGTGTTGGCAGTCATGACTTAATGCTGATAAGCAAAGAATCATTTTTTTTTACTACAAATGTGTTTTGTTTTATCGATGGTTTCGGTTCTGCTCATGCCATCACGACAAAAACAATATTAGTCGCACTTGTTAGCATTAATCAAAATACTTAAACACACACTTACATACAGACATACGATCGTTTTGTCATTATTTTTAGTTTAAATGTTGGTTATATATGAGCTTAGATTCTTTTGTATGTAAATACTTTTTTTTAATGACCGGTGTTTTTATTTTGTATAAAAAATGTTCAAATCAAAAAAAAAAAAAAAAACATAAAACAATTATGTGGGGAAGCTTATCACGTTATGAATTTATTCGACATATTTTTCGGATTGTGTGTTCAAATATAGCTTCCCTCTTTGACGTGATTTATATGACGCCCACCTTTTAAAAACTATTTTGGTTTACATATATTTTTAATGAATTTGTTTCGAAGTCTGTTCTTTGTTATATCTTCTTAAAATTGGTTTTAACGCTTAAATACTACGAATAATGATCAATGGTTTTTTTTACTCTTATACATATCGAGTGCAGCACTTAATGTATATCGTTCACTTTGGAAAATTATACTTTTCAACTTTTGTGAGGTGCTTTGTATGACACTTTTCAAATTTGTGAATAACTTCGTATTTAATTTTTAATTGTGTAGAAACAAGCCAATGTGAAAATTCTTAAATTAATAATTTCATAGTAGTATTGAGGACAAAAAAAAAAAAAAAAAGGTTTCAAATCCTGTGTAAAAAGTCGTTAAAACACATTTTTAGCCGCATTCACATATACCTATCTGATTGTTTTTTGAAATGAAAAACACAGTTGAATTTGAAAATACATAAATTCAAAAAAAAAAGGCTTTATTAAAAATTTAAAAAATATTTCAGAATTACCATACATTAATTAAATTTTGCATATTTTCAGATCCTCCAATTTACGCCGAACAACAACAAAATGTTCAGGTCCCACAATATTTGCCTGATCCGCGCGATGGTTCAATTTATCAACTGGGCAATGCGGGCTTAAAGAAGTTGCCGTATACGATACCACAACTTGTCGCCAATGCGCCTTGTCGTTCGTCCGATGGAATTCTCTATTCGGGGAAAAAGAGTGATACATGGTATATGATTGACCCTAAATCAGGAAAACGAGAAAAGGTTATGAGCTTTGGCGATGCAGTAAAAGATGGTAATAAAGAGCATGAAAAAATCGGTTGGGCAACATCACGGGCTATTTATTTGGGACGCACACAGTATACGGTTATGATGTTCGATAGCTTGGCAAAGAACAAAAATGCAAAACCTTGGAATATAACATTTTACGATTACAATGCACTGTCCGCACCGCCGGAGTTGACAAAGGAATATGGTAATTTCTAAAAAAAAATTATAAAATGCTTGATTATTAAAGGTTTTTTTTTTTTGTAGAATATATACATTTGACCACTACTGCCAATGGTAACATAGTAACTCTAGATCGAAAAACAGGCAAGTTTTTGTGGCAGCATGATTTAACAAGTCCTGTTGTTGCTGCCTTTTTGCTTGGTTCAGATGGATTTCTAAGTGTTCCATTTACAACGTTGTCTGATGAGGCGTTTGTGGCTATTCTGGAAGAGTCTAAAACTGGAAATGTGAATACAGTGAAGCTATTGTAAGTAATATAAATTTTTTAAATTTCAAATTACTTTATTTAGAATTTAAAGCTTAAACTTTGCTCGGCAACGTTTGGCTTTAAAATAAGAGTACAACGCCTTTTTTAGGTATAGCCCCATACAAACTTGCCGCCTATCTTTGAATTTTTGTGTGAAAATAGGTATTATTTATGAATGTATTCACTCCACATTGGGTTAAACGTACTGATTGTTTCCAATATTGTATCAGACTATTGACCCCTCCCATCCCATTTATCTAAGCCACGGATGATTACACATAAACTATTTAAAAAATCGTGTGTCGGGTGTTAAAGCTTAGGTTCCACCCAAGTTAACGTTTTCCCTGTTATAAGGACTAATAGATCTCAATTCTAGAGTTTCAAAGTGGAACAATTTTTTTTTAACATTTTTTATTTTTTACAGTCAGTCACTTTATGTTGGTGAACATCTTAAGGGGTTATATGCGTTACCATCCTTAGTAGACAAGCACACACCACGTATATCCACGGCACCTCCAATTAAGCTGATCGACGGTCCCATTAGCACAGGAAATGAGGATGATCCTCAAACTGTGTACATAAATAATATGTTCCAACCTGGAATTGTGCTGGGTCACTACAATATGCCAAGCGATGTGAAAATGCAAATATCGCCGGCTCCTATAGCAACCTCAAAGGATGTTCATGATCTTGCAACAATACACAAATATAACGATGGCTTTGGTTTGCTGTCAAACAATGATAAAACTACATCAGATATTGGTGTGCAAACTGAAGCGCCAATCGTTGAGATAACCATCGAATCCGGCACAGCTAATGCTTTTAATAAAACTAAAAAAATACTTTTAGCCAACAGTAATAAGCTTCATCAATTCATTAACGAATGGTTTATGGAGCATCCAAGTGGAAAAGTTCACCAAATTCTTATTGTAATAGTATTGGGCATGGTAGCGCTTTTCTGGTACACTTGTAGCACAATGCGTGAGCTTAAGAATCAAAGTGAAAATGGCTCGAAAACATATGTACAGAATTCGAGTAAAGGGAGCAACAACAGTAACATCAGTGCACAAGATCTAGTGGATTTAGGTAACGGCCATATACGTGTTGGAAAAATTTCGTTTAATTCGAATGAAGTGTTAGGCAAGGGCTGTGAAGGCACTTTTGTCTTCAAAGGCACATTCGAGGAGAGATTTGTAGCAGTTAAACGTCTACTGCCCGAATGTTTTACATTTGCGGATCGCGAAGTGGCACTATTGCGAGAATCCGATGCACATGAGAACGTTGTACGCTATTTCTGTACAGAACAGGATAGACAATTTCGCTATATTGCTGTAGAACTGTGTGCAGCAACATTGCAGGATTATACAGAAGGTGAACGTTCATTGATATTACGCGAACAAATAGATGTGTGGCAAGTGCTAATGCAAGCCGCATCTGGCTTAAATCATTTGCATACTCTTAATATAGGTAAGTACCACCATCATCACCATCATCACCATCATTAAGTGATAAAACTTATTAAAATTTTCACTTTTTAAATTTGAACAGTCCATCGAGATATCAAACCACAGAATGTACTTCTCTCCCTTCCTGATGTCAATGGCAGCGTGCGTGTTATGATATCTGATTTTGGACTTTGCAAAAAATTAAATATTGGTAAAGCCAGCTTTTCACGTCGTTCTGGAGTTACTGGCACTGATGGTTGGATTGCACCCGAGATGATGCGTGCACAAAGAACCGTAAGAAAACTAAATTTATTATTGTTTTTTCGTTTTTATTATACGTACGGATAATACCACAAATGTGTTATTAATTATAAAACTATAATCCATTTGCAGACCACATCTGTGGATGTTTTTTCATTGGGCTGTGTTTACTATTATGTTCTTAGTGGAGGACATCATGCATTTGGCGATGCTTTAAAGCGTCAGATGAACATACTTTCTAATGAGTTCAATTTGTCCAAATTGACGAATGTACATGATTCAGAAAATAGTAAAATTGTAAGTTAAACAGTTGATTTACTAAATAACTTTAGATTAGTAAATCTTGTATATGATATGCATCTCAGGTACTCGCTGAACAACTAATTGCCGATATGATACACAAAGATCCACAGTGTCGTCCACCTGCTCGCTGTATTGGTAATCATCCGTTATTCTGGTCAGAGTCAAAAATTTTATCATTTTTGCAAGATGTCAGTGATCGTGTGGAAAAGTTACAATTTAATGTGGAACCACTAAAATCGCTTGAAAAAAATGGACGGATTGTTGTCTTAGAAGATTGGAATTTACACATGGATCCGCTAATTACAGAGGATTTGCGCAAATATCGCGGCTATATGGGAGCTAGTGTACGCGATTTGCTTCGTGCTTTGAGGAACAAAGTAATGTATCAGTCATACTCCAGTTTTCACTTATAGGAAATATTTTAAATTAAATTTAAAAAATTTATATTTCCTGAGTTTGGAAATATTTTGGCAAACTAATTTTGTTTTAAAATATTTTGCGAAAAGTAAAAATTGATAAAGGCTGCTGTGTATATTTTTGTTTTAATATAAAAAAACACGTATATATTTATATTTAAATTTTTACAGAAACATCATTATCACGAATTGTCTGAAGAGGTTCAACAGATTCTTGGTTGCATTCCAAATGATTTTACTAACTATTGGATTGAAAAATTTCCACAACTAATTTCTCATGTCTATCATGCGTTCAGTATTTGTTCAAATGAACCATTATTTAAACCGTACTACAATATGGACTATCATTTTACGCGACCGTGGTATTTTGATGCGGATGATGCACTTTTTCCTGTTCTAATGCGTAATCCTAAACCTATACCTAAGCAAGGTGTAACAAGTAGTCCGAAAAAACAAAATATGAACCGTTCGCCGGATAAATTGTCTCAGCAACAGCAGCAACAGTTAAAACAACGGAAAGGTGTTTATAATTTCCGTAAGCAAGTTAATGAGGATAATAGTACACCTGGAGTTGGTTTGCATCGTAATTTAGAGATTCCTTGCGAAGCAGCTGCAGATTGTACAGCTACTGATGCCAAACGCGATATTTTCGCAAACTTTAAGTTTCGACGCAACTCGAAGCCAATAGTTCGCAATACCTTTAAGGATGATAATGACAAAAATGTCCAGTGGAAACTACCACAGAATACATAAAATACTAAGGAGAAATTTATAGGTATTTTTTGTCCTCTTTTATTTTATTTTTAGTTAGTTAAGTTATTAAATAGTTTTTTCGTCAAGTTTATTTTATTTATGTGCAATATTTAACAAATCGAAAAAAGAAGAAAACATTTTTTGGATGATCTGATATCAAAAATTTCATTGATAATATGTATTTAATTTATTATCCTAATGCAAAATAGTAAGTTATGTGCAATTTTTAACAATTCGAAAAAGCATTCTTAGCTTAGATTTATTTCCAACAATTTAAAAATATGTATTTAATTTGATCTAAAAGCGCAATAGTGAAAATATTGTTTTTATTTAAATATAACGTAGATTTAGAAAAATATCTTGTGTGTAATATTCTGAATGTTTCCACTCTGCACATAAAAAATGTTGAAATGAGATATCGTTTTTATCGTGTATGACAAAATCAACTTTTTTAATGAGAATATTTTGTGCAGAGTATATAATAGTCAAGTAACTCGATTATAACTCTTATTTGTAAGACTTATAAAAAAAAAAAAATTATTTGATAATTTAAATTGAAATAATTTATGTGTCTGTCAAATGCACGCAAATTGTCTGTGATAATTTATAATTTATTTTAAGAAAGAATTGTTTTAGCAACACCCACTTAAATTTAATGTATTTATGCACATTATATTTATTCTAAAATGGAAAACATGTTTGCTGGTCTGGTGAGAATAAAATTAAAACAATAATGTAGGAGAAAAAAATAAAACAGATATCCTGCAAGCATCCCCAAAAACAGTTTTTATATAAAATGATACTTTAAGAAACATTCAATTGTTAGGCAAATATATTAAGAAGAAAATATAAACTATATTTTGTCATTTTTTTAACATTAGATAATTTCATTGAAATAATATGTTTTAGTATAATTTAATTTTTTTATATTTTATATATATATATGTATAGAGCAAAACACATACCAAACTGTTTTAAACGTAAGTTATAAAATAAATGAGAAATATGTCTCATACATAGGCAATAAATGAAAAAAAAAATGTTTTTTATACTTAAACTGTATTTGTATCTAAAGTTGTAAAATATTAAGGATATATGTAAATAAATAACAAGTAATATTAATAATTCTGTCTTTATTATGTATAGCGAAAAAATGTATAAAAAGTTAGGAAGACAAGAACTGAAAAAACTTATGTCAAACCGTCTTAAATCGATTAGCCAGTAAATACCTCAAAAGCCTTTTTTGTTTTTACCAATATTGGAAATACAAATATATACAGCTATGATGACATAAGTAAGCAATTGGGATCTTACGGGACAGAAAGTAACAAATTAATGTATTGTTTAATTTAAGAGCCTTTGGAAGCACTTATATATTATTTAACAAAAAAATTTATAAATTTAACAATAACAGAAGAGATTTAATACATTTTTGTAAGTATATTTCACATTTTCCTCGATAAATTTGGCTAAATAAGCTAAGATTTTTTTCTACAACATTTAAAAGTACCATGGCCGCGCTGAATAAAATATTTAAAGTGTGCAATATTTAGGATGCTGCTTCTGCATTTGTTGTAATTTATCCGAATAATAGATTTTGAATTATATATTGGCTGATTTGCGCATCATCTTCATTTCTTGACGAACGCAGTATTTAAAGGCGTCCCATCCTTCAGCTTTGGCAACCGACTGTAAAGAAATTTTATAAACCAAATATATGTTTTTTTACAGTCCCTAAGTTTAAAGCGTATAGGCTGCAATATGATAGTCCGTGTTTCCACATACAAATGTAAAAAAATGTATGATAGATTATGCGTTTTTGGTTAAGTGGGGTTTGTGTATATATATCATTAAACAAAATTACTAAATATTAAATCATACAAAAATATACAAAACAAAAATATAAGTCACGGAACAAATATGTAAATTAAACAGCGGAAACGAATAAAAGCCAATAAAAATTGTATTTTAAGTTCACAATAAAACTAAATTTTATTACTTAGCGATTTAATTTTTTTTTTTTTAAATAATAATAATTAGAAATAAATATATAAAATAGAAATCAAATTCGGTCGTACCGAACTTTTAACACTTTTCACATGTGAGACTGCGAGATTTGCATGCTTATTAAACTTCCATTTCTAAAAAGCACAAATTGATATTAGTTGTAATTTAGCAATTGGCTAATTTTTTTGTCTTATTTGTGCTTTTGGACATGGTTGTATTCTCGATTTTAGAAGAATACTGTATATTTATTTTAAAAAGATGTGTAAAGAGTATTAAAAATTAATTTTAAAAAATAATAAAAATTAAAGCTTTTAGACTATGTATTTTTGGTTAGGCTCATTTCACAAAATGATCTCAAGAACGTATTCGAATTCTCAGGAGTTTATTTTATGAAATGTGGCCATACAAAAACAAGTGAATAGTAAAAAAGTATTTCGGATTTTGACATTCGAAGGATATTCTAATTCGAAAAAAAATTATTTAATTTTAAGGCATTTATAATAGTTCAAACTGTTTATTTTTTATCAAATTTACTAAATCCTTTAAATGTTAAATCCGAAACAGAACAGATTGTGTATGCAATCCGTGCGTGTTGTGGTAATGTTAAAAGCGAAACTATTTAAAATAATCTTATGTAATATGTGTCAGTGAAACAAAGCATCGGTGTTATCGAAGAATTCCAAATGACGACAAACACGATTGCGCCACAAAGCAAACATTGGAAACTCAGGATCATTATAGTCATTCAGCTCTTCATTATATTCGAATATATGACCACTTACTTTGAAACCACGGTGCAGACGATCACGCATAATGGCAATAAATTCCTTATAGGACAATAAACCATCACCATCTTCATCAAAAATTGCGAAAACTGTATCGATCAAGTGTTTACTTAGTTCATAGCCGGTACAAATTTTAACAGCTCGCGAAAACTCATCTGGTAATTTACAAAAAAAAAAAAAAAAAAACAATGAATAATACTTTTACAACACATACAATATGTTACCCAAGCTTACCCTTTGATATAGCACGATCCGCCAACGTGTACATGCGCATTGCAATCGTAAAATCATCAAGGTTATTCAAAAAACGACAAAAATCACGAAAATCTTGGAAAGTTATACCATCCTGATCTTTTACGCGATCCAATAAACGCTCGAGAAAAACATCGTATTCATCCGTTGCCAGATAAGTATATCGTAGCATAATTTTAGCAAAATCCATTTCGCTTATAATATTATTACCCTTCGAGAATTCATTAAATTCGAGTTCAAGCACTTCGGTTTGAAGATTATCCATAAATTTATGAAACTTATCATAGGTTATGACACCAGTGCCTCGTTTTCCAAAGAAGTGCAATTGTATAGTAGTATCAACCATGTGACGACGCTGAAGACCTTCTTCGTCATCAACATAAGCGAGGTCCTGCGAGATGAGATATTGAGTGGATAGTGCAAATATATAGAAACATTTATAACTTTAAACAATTCCAATGCACATGCTAGAGGACACATTGACACATATTTTATATGTATGTTTTTTTTTCATTATATACAAATGTACAATTATGAACTGTTGTACTGTCACGATCTCACCTGAGGCTCTTTACGTTCATCTTCGTTTTCTTCCTCATCGAGCGCTTGACCACGTTTCTCCTTCCAAGCGCCACTGAATATGCGTTCCATCTGAGTATCATTTTTGTTTTAGGAAAAATGTTAGTTACAATTTTGACATGGATTTTGTGGTTTTTGTAAAGGGAAAAGTTAGAAAGAAAAAACATTTTAGAGATTGTATTTTGGTTTAACATTTTATCAAACAAAAAAAAAAAAAAAAAAAAAAAAAAAAAAAAAACAAGCAAAAAATAACAACAAAAAAAAAAAAAACAAATAATAATAATAATTGAACCAAAGCAACAGATAATAAAGTAAAGGGCATATATATAAAAGTGCATTCATGTATGTGGATACTCAACTGTGTTTGATTTTTGTTTTAAATACATATTTAACTAATAAATAAAGGCATCAATTGTTGTTAGCTATATACAGCTACTTTGTATCCTTTAGCTGTTTTGCTATTTTGTATACATATGTATATTCTTGCAATTTTCATATGAAGCAGATAACATAACAAAAAGCAATGTTTAATTTGCATTGAATGTGTAAACTGAATTGAGCACAACGTAGTTTATAAAAAATAATAATAATAAAACGTAATATAGTACTGTTGAGATACACTCGCAAGTATTCACTTACTAAGCCTGATTTCCTTGGTGTTGGCTTGTCAATTATATCATTCAAGTATTTAGCTTGATCTTGACAAGAAATTAATTTCATCAGCTAAATACAAATTAATTAACTTAAATTAATTATACGGTTTACAATTAAAATTTAGTTCCTACTGAAAAAAAAATTGTCTAAAATCTTACATTTTTGCCTTTCTGTTAGCTATTTTTTTTAAAATGTTTTTTTTTTTTAAATTTATATTTTTAATAAAAAATATTTAAAAATAAAATTCCTTACAATTTTGCGAGTCTGCTCGTCAGCAGAATGATGCTTAAAAGCGCCTGCGAGTATTGATATGATCTGCATAGGATGTGCGGTGTGTTTAAGGATTGTTGCAGGATTTGTACACAATAATTTTTGTTTAAAGCCAAAATATAGAAGGAAAAATAAATAATAATAATAAAATTAGGTAAGAATAAAAATAAAAGTTTATAGATAAAAAAATTTAATAGAAAAGTATCAAAATTAAAACTATAAAGAATAACTACTTAAAGGCATACACTAAGTATGCTTTTTTACTTGGCATGTATTCACTTACAACAAGAAACTCATTTTTGTCAACGCGTTGATTGCCATCTGTATCGAACATGTTAAATGCAATGCGAAATCCGGAAAGTGGTTCTAAAAGATAAATTACAAAAGAAATTAAAAGAAATTATGAAAAAATAATATAATTTATCAAATACTTACTGGTCAACACTGATAATAGAAACAAGTATTCCGTGTAAGAAATAATGCCTGCGAATAGTATTCCCTATTTTGTAAATGTATGTTTTTAATCAATTTAAGCAGTTATACCTTTGTCTCTAAGATTGCGAAAAAGCTTAACGGAACCTTTTTCCAGTGCTGGTGTGTAATCACGTATTTTATTAATTTCACTAGAGGTCAATGTACGACGCTTTAGGCGTGCTGCAAAAAAAAAAAACAAATTATTTGATGGGTGCCTTTTAAACATTTTACACTTACGTCTGGGTTCTTGTTCTACTACAGAGTCCAAAAAATCCTGTGGCGTCATATAAAGCTGTTCATCATATTCTACGGATGCAAACTTAATAAAGCGACGTTCACGCGCTGTAAGTCGTATGCTTTGTTCAGTCTCTTCTTTTTGCTGTAATAAAAGAATCAGGAAAATAGAAAATTCTAATAAGTATCTCACAACTAAAATGAATTTGTATGTTTTTGAATGGGCATTGTTTTTATAAATATAATCATCCAATTATGGAGATTTATTAATAAAAAGCTTATTAAAAACACAAACAAATTTTACAACAAATTAAGTCATTTTATTTTGAAAACAATTAGATTCCGCAAAATAAAAAAAAAATTAACAAAGACTGGCTAACCGTTCAACGCACTTGACAAATAAGTCTACTTAACGGCAATAAATCTTATATTTAACGCCTTGAACAACCAAATCAGCAGGCTCTCCCATTTGAAAAATGTTCGCAAGCATAAAAAAAACAATTCAATGGTATTAAATCTGTACATTTTTTAACAATTTAATAAAGAAAAAAAATATTTAAATTATTGTAGCAGCAGCATTCATAAGTCTTTTGTTTTATGTTTTATGGCAGCATGTCTGCAGGGGCTTAATTTCATTGCACAGGATTTATGATCCACCCACACAATTTTGAGAGTGATAATTCTTTATAATTGACTGACATCATCCTTAGCTTAGCTTGACGTAATCTGAAATCTTGCCACAGCGATATTGATCAGTATATGAATATATCAGTACATATAATACGTTTGCCTTGACTTAATTTGTAAACAACAATTGAAGCCTAAAACTCATTCATCATTTGACTCCACCTATTCGTGTGTTACTTTTGGGGCATTATGATTTGATTTGCTTCAAGTTGGCATTGAAAATGGCAGTAGCTTTGGTTTGTAGTGGTGCCTCGCAATGGAAATTAGTAAGGAGATCAATAGATAAATAATCAGTAACAATCGAAATGTCAGCGCATAATATTATCGCCTGTGAAATATAACAAGTGCGTGGGTGTTTTTCGGTTTACTGACGTTTTGGCTTTTGCCACCGTTCAAATTTTACTCAGTTCTGAAAAGACTGAATATAAAGGACTCAAGGTGTGTGGCGTTCGTTGTATTACGCATATACATTCTTATGTATGTGTATATATTTACGTTTAACAAATTCTAAGAACTTCATTTATTGTATAATGACGGAATGAATGACAAATCTAAATAATATTTTGTCAAACGCAAACAATGACAATATCAAATATAACTTATGTATGTATATAAAAGTTATGTGTTTAATTTTCTTAAATTAATACAAAATTTTGTTTTTTATTTGTAATGAACTTGAACTTCGTAATCTGACGACGGGCCAGCTTGATAATTACGAACAGGCATTCAAAAACATAAAACAGCTGACTGAAGTATTCACTTTCGTCTATTTACACATACGTACATATCTGTGTATATAAATACATACATACATATATACATGTGTATGTACATAAATGATAAAAGGAATTTGCAACTAAAAATAGAATGTGCAATTTATTGACTTTTTCATGGATTGTATTTAGATGGCTTAAGATTTTAATTAAGATTGAAATAGAATGTTTCTAAAAAATGTTTCTATTTCCTTTAATTTTATTTGTTAAATTATTACCATTCTTTTTCGTAAACTTTCCGCTTGCACAGAATTTATGTGTGTTTTTAGAAGCGTGCCGCACGTCACCGCCGCCACGCTGCCTAAACCAATCCATAGATATTTGTTGAGATTTTTATACGAGCGACTATTTGTACTTTGTTTATTAAAATTTCGACTAATAACACTTAAATTTTGCCTAGAAAATAGCGCGACCGTTCTAGTTAATTTTGCCATTTCGTGTTACTATATGACCGATTTATCGCCGAGCCCAGTTACATCGGTCTGGTGAGCACGTTGGCGTTGCCGGATCGTTCTCAATTTGAATGTGAGTCGAGTAACCGGAAAAATGCAGTTATAAAAACTTTTCAAATTCAAATTATTCAACATGAATAATACAGGATCTTAGCGAGTGTTTCTCAAGAATCTTGGACTTCCAATGGAAAAAGGTCCGTCTTTCAGGCCGTATGTTTGTTTCTGTCAGGGTACCACTCCTACCGCGCATTTTTGAGTTTTTGTACGAAATTTTTTTTAATTATGAATGTTAACTCCAAATTATAAAATTATAAAATATGCTTCGACTTCAGCTGCATATTTGTAGGTATAAATAGAAAACAAATATGTTGAAGTGATATAAAAGTGATATAAAAAACTGCATCCAAATTCTCGTTTTATCATATCATATCATACGAGCTAAACTAGAAAACCCCAATTGGGGTTTGGCTTACTTCTATAATTAATTTTTAATTTAATTAGCTAACAAAATTAATTTTATTTAAACTAAATACTTCGTATTAAATTTATGAATATGTACAAAGCTAACTTAAAAATTATTTAATTTATTTGGTCAAATTATTATGCATCATTATTGTTTAAAAAGTTCTTTTTAAATTAAAGACAAATATAATGCCTACAGTTAACTGTTCATTAAAATTTTGCATGCCATTCTGAATATGGGATCGATTTCAGATTCCTGTAGTTAAATAGTATAACAATTTTAATTAAATATGTTTTTATTTAATATCAATTTATTTAGTGTATATATATGTGTAGGTGTTGCATAGTAGCGCCACATTCAACAAAGAGCAGTAAACAATTTCTTTAGTTTGTTTTACTCCCACGAAAATATCAGACTGTGTCGTTTGAACAGGATTCTTCGCCTTCAGCTTTGATACGAGTATATTGCATTACATACATACATACATACATACATACATACATATGCATTCTGCATTCTGCAATTGTTGCAGCATTGAATATAGCACCTCGTTAAAAAAAGCCAACAAAGGTCAATCTGATCAGAGCAGAGATTTTCAAGATTCTACTATAGAATAGATACCTACTGTTAATGAAGTTGATTTAGTTGATTTGTTTTTATTGTGCAGTGAGTTGGAAATAGAGTCATATTTTAACTACATATTGACAGTAGAATTGTTTATGCACTTTATGTAAATACTCGTTTGTACATACGCACATACTCGTACATATGTATGTATGTGTTCTTTTGATTGTAAAAATAACTAAAAATATATTTTAGGTATCATCATCAGATATACTGTCAGTCAGACGAAATTAGTGATTTTCTTTTCAATTAAATAGTTATAATCTTATAATTTGCAAATAGTTTAAGCATATCAATATAGTCTCCGCGTGCTCGAATGTGAGACGTAAATCATCATTTTCGAAAATGGAAGCCTTACTGATAGTGTAGATCATGGTACAATAAAACAAGGTATCGCCACTGCTTCAAAGGAATCGCCACTGCTTCAAATAAGGAACTTGTTCGTTGCTCGTGTGTATGAAAGAGATAGATGACAGAGAGCAGAAAATATAAATGCATATAGTTTTGTTGTTAGTTTTGAAAACATTTTGTTGTTGATGTTAAGAAGTTTTTGTTGCTGCTAATAGCAGCCTGCTATGTGAAAAAGAAAATAAAATAAATAAATAACAAAATTGTGTTTTGCCGTCGGTAGCCGAACACAAACGACCTATCGATACCACGTTCGCATTCATACTGAAAACAAATAAAGAACCAAACGCTGGCAGAGAAACGAGCAGTGGCAATACCTTGTTTTATTGTACCATGGTGTAGATGTTGTGCATTAATACAGTTTCAAATTAAATGACAACGAAAGGAAGACAACGTGAAAACCGTAGAAAGTACTGCCTGCTTTGATTTATACATAGAAAAGAGTATGAAACCATTTTTTAAAAACCTACAAAAAAAAATTAAACCAGCGTTTTTTAGGGACCTTAAATTTGCTTAAGATCTTAATAGAAAGGGTAAGAGGCTTACATTTTTTTAAATACTTAGAAAAACGTAAAGTGAACAGAATAACAAAGAAAGAATGCTAAATGGTTTATAAAACATCAGAGAGAAGCAGCGAGTTTATCACGAAAATCTTTCTAAAACCCAATATTAAATCTCGAAGTTTGCGTTAAGATACGTATTTGTATAGCAGAAATAGAAATAGAAAAAAGTATTATTAATTTCGTTGAAAACTTATGAAGTGTCAATATCACAGTTTAACTACTTTTTAAGCACCCTGCAGAGTTCTCGCTTGCTGAACAAAATTGAGATAACTGACCCGTGGGCGTTCCTTTTCTTTAATTGTCTAAAACACATGTTTATGGTATAAGAAAAATTTAATATATGTACAATAAAACATTCATGTTGAGTACTTCAGACGAGTGAAATCGATACTTTGTTTCACAGAACATTTCTATTTCTATTTGTCTTCTTTTTTTTTTTTGTTTAATTTACAGCATTTACAAATCTAATCAAAATTATCACAAAGTGATAATCTTTAGGCTACTTTTAAATTCGTTTTCTATTGAAATATTTTAAAAAATTTTATTGTACTTCTTATTAATTATTATAATGAGTAGTGTTAGCTGCACACTAACTTCGAAAGGAGCTTTGAAAACGTAAAACGAGTTCAATTCGAAAGTAGGTGTTCTTCACTTCGATTGACTAGAAAATATTTATTTATCGATTTTATTACAATGAAAATCAAACGGCTGCATTAAATCATTTCGATTTCGAAACATTTGAATCCGAATGTTCAAGTTAAATACCAAATTTTATGTAAGTTCTGCATAACTATTATGAATAACAATTAAAAACTGGATATTTGATAGAGTTTAGCTTAAATTGACTTAAGATCGAAAAGCAACCATCTGCTGTTATCTGTTTTAATTTTTGATTAGAATCGGTAAACATATTTAATTGTTTTCTACTATATTTTGCGATATAGCGACAAAATTAAGCTGATGAGGGTTTTTTTTAAACATAATATTGAAAAAATTCGAAGCAGATCGGTTTTTTCGGTGTACAGTATGTATGTAAGACTGCGGTGGATTTCTACAATACATACTATATACAATAAAACTAAACATAGTAAATATTTGCTACTGACAATGAACATGACAGAATATTTTGTAATATTATATCGAACAAAGAAAATGTACTTGACTTGGCGTTGAAATGCATGTAACTATCGAACTGCGAACTGACAAGAATCGGGCCTCTTACAAGAGTTGTAGTTATGTGACAGCTTTGCAAGTTGTAAATGCAAAATTAAAACAAATAGTATAAAACAAGGAAATACATACGTTCACTTCAGTAGAATCGAAGCTTTAATACATGTTACACTAATATCTCTAAATAATCGCCATTTCTCAGAATTCTTTTATTATACCTGTCACACTTAATGTGAAACAGGTATATTCAGTTTGTCGAAAAACACATTCGTAACGCATTAAAGGAGTCACCTCGACGAGACGAATCAATTCAGCCATGTCCGTCCGTCTGTCTGTTTGATGCTGCGCGATTTATTTGCTTAGTTTTAAAAATATTGTGCTGAAATTTTAAAAGCCTTTTATGACCTGTGCACTTTGTATGTTAAAATCAATTGGCCACGCCCACTATTAGGTAAAGACCCCATAAAAACATACAACATTTTGTCAATTTCTTATAAGAAATAAATATTAATATTGCTAAATGGCTTCAAATATGGCACAAATTCTTCTTATATCAAGCCAAATCTTCAGTTTAAAACTAGTTCTGATGGGACCGCGAATTTCTAAAGAAAATTTTTAATTCGTTTAGGTATAAAAACTTCTGTCTAACCGAAGTTAACGTTTTTTATTGTTTTTATTTAATTTTGAGCATTTTTGTACATTTTCGATGATTTTATTAGGCTTGAGTTGTGCAAAAAATTTACGTTTTCACGATTTTCCAAAATCCACACAAGAAACAATCCATTTGTCCTTTAGTACTGCTTGAATGGCCTAGAAGATACAAACAAACACATACATACATACATACACATACGTACATACATAACTACATACATTTGTAACTAAATGATATTCAATACTTGCTTCATACAGAAAAAAAAAAAACGAAAACAATTATAATGAAATTCCACTGAATTATTGTCAGAGCCAAAACTATTTTGAAACAAGGTGTAAAGTAGGATATCAATAGTGAATGCCTACGAATAATTAATAATATATTTATTCAGTTTAGCATATTATAGCGTGTGTATGTCTGCACATTAACTATGCAGCACAGGATAGAAGGGCAGGAGGCGATCTGATCAGGCCAGGTGTAACGAAACTCATTTGTGTTAAACGTTTTTAAAACACCTCCTGGTGACTTCTTTTCTACTCTTTGGCTGCATATATTCGGCATTTTTGATGCATTAATTATGCATCAAGTTGGCCTGACAAAAAGTAAAGTATTTTTCCTTATCCACTTAATCCCTCCAACTCCAATACGCAGAAAAAGGTCAACATTCAGTTGATTTGTGAACATTATATAAAATCTTACACTAATTAAGTGATTAACCCAAAGTTGAAAGTGTCCTGTTGCTTGCATGCGTTTCGTCTATTAATTAATCATTTGAATCGTTTCTTTTCCTTTTTTTTTTGTGGAGGGCATAATTTAGGGACCTGCAAAGGGAGACAATGACAATTTGTGTCTGTGGCACACATTGTCGAGGGTTGCTATGAATATTTTTTAATCTCTTAAATAGAAATACAGCAGCTTTCGTGTAAGTTTATTATTTTTCTGTTTAAATACAAAATGTGTACAAATATAAAACTGTATTTGTATTATATTGCATATGTATTTTTGATTAGCTTTGAAAGTTTTTAGTAGAAACTTAAAATTATTCCGATCTTTTTTAGCCTTGTACTCGATCCATTAATATTTAAGGATGTCAAACTTAAAATTAAAACCGAAAAAAACTACTTAAAGGCAAAATAGCCAGAAGTACCATTTACATATGTATACATATATGTATATGACTATTTACTTTAACGAAATTTTCCTTCAAATGATACAACGATTTGACTAAACTATATTTGTGTTTACACTTTATGTAAAAAATAGAAATACCAACTAAGACTACACGCAGGCAGGCATATACACACACACACATACACACATTATCTAAATCAGATAATGTTACAATGACATAAAATTTATAGCAATTAAATACAATAACAATTAATAAAATTTTAAGAAAATCAAGAAAAGCAATTAATGCCAAAGAAATGATTCTAATCCCTACTAAAAAATTACAGAAAACATCGATTAAAACACATAAAGAATAAGCTAGGCATACTTTCGAGTTAAGCGCCAAGCAGCTCAAGTTTCGGGAGGGCTTTGTATTTTCTTTTCTTTTGTCAAACTTAATCAAACTCAAAAGTACGATACATGTTTAAGAATGAAAGCGCCAGAGAAGAAAGACAAGAGAGAGAGAGAGAGAAGAAAGAACTGCATAGTAAAGATGAAAAACTAAGGCCTTTCGCTTTTCTGTCCGTTTGTCCTAACGTGTGTGGTCAACAAGAAACTAACTCTAAGTCAAAACATCATTCATTTCATTTATTTGTTTTTTTTTTTCGTATTTGATTAAAATAAGGGGACAACTAAAGTCGTTCATATAACTGCTTCTTTGAGATTAGACGCCTGCTTCTTCTTTTTCTTCTTTAGATCAACAAGCGCAGTGCATCGTTTGCGCTTGGATTTGTTAACAGTGTGCTCCTCTAGCTGTGTTCATTCCACTTGGATTTAATCCTTTTGAAGATCTTGGACATCGATAAACAGCACCATCGTTGTTTGTCTAGAATAAGAGTTAATACATTTGTACGTTTGGCGTATGATTTTTGCGTAGTGACTAGCGACTCTTCATTGTGATGTTTAAAAGCCTCGGTGAGACTTAACAGACTTTAAGCAAGTGATAACTTGACGCTAATGTGGCAGTGAAGCGTTGTTTAAATAAGGGATTTAACGGTTGATGCTAGACGGCTTATTCTTCTTACACAAAAATTGGAGCAATCTTTAAGATACATTTGCATGTAATGAGCAGATACATGACACACTTATAATATGAAATCTTTCATATTTAATATACGATACTTAACAGTATACTTTGATAAACAATATATTGTTTAGTTAAAAGTATTAAATATTAAAAAAAATATGTCCTTTTCTTGGCTTAGAAAGTATAGAAACGTCAAATTTTATTACATAAGCTTTTGTATCTCATATGACAATTTTAAAATATTTTGTTCTACAAGTGCAAAACTCACAAAGGCACATTATCCTATTCACTTCCGTAATATTTAGTGTGCTTCTCAGAAAAATTGGAACACATTGGTCACGATGTAATGAAAAAAAAAAAATCACAGACATAAAGACATAGGCAAAGTAGATAGACAACTTGGCAAGGCGTGAAACACATGGTAGTTATCGGGCAGAACATCGCACATTAATCACGTTGATGCTTACCGGCCAACTGAATGGTATATAGTGTATAATTTGTAGGACTCTGTGAAAATTTGGTGTATACAAATCAAGCGAAGTCAAGCATGCTAATCAGAACACAAAAACAAACTTAAAGTCCAATATATGCAAAGCTACAATTTATATTATAAGTTTGTATACTATATATGTATGTATATATTTATGTATTTACATATATTGTAAGCAGATGAGCAGAGAGTTCAGTCTTTAAGCACAGAAGAGTGCAGCGTTTTACTTTGGCCTGGAAAATATAGATAGGAAGCATAATGTAAAATGGAAAACAAGAGCTATTTACATCGCAATATAATCTGAGCAGGATTGCACATCATATTATGAAAAAAGGTTCAAGTAGAAGGTAAAGACCAATTACTATTCATCTGATATACAATCAGTTTTTAGGCCGGAATCATATATAGTATGTATGTTAACAAATTATTTAATTCAATATTGTCTTTTCAGATACACACTACTAATTTTGTGTGCTGAGTATAAATGTCCAAAGCAATGTCACCAATAGACAAGCACTACAACAAGGTATTTGTGAAACCGGCTATATGCATCCTTTGAATAACTGGATTGGATGACTTCGACTCTTATGTAACGTGATAGCGGTACATGTAAACAGAGAGAGAGAGAGAGAGAGGATGAGCGAAATAGAAAATGAAGTACAAGATGTGTTTGCGCAAGTGATTTTTAGTTGATCTAGATCTTTTATGCATGCATACAAGACACTTGGCGCTTCTTTTATTTGCTTGACAAAAAAAAAAAACAAAAAAAGACATAACAAATACAATTTTTCAACTCAATAAATTAAATTGAAAGGACTTCGTATTTCTGCTTTAGACAAGAGACAAATGAAAAGACAGACGAGTTTACCTTAATCGACTCATCTCGTTTATTAGAAATATACCGAATTCATTGAATGCACTATACTATATAAGGCGTTGCAAACAAAATAATATGGTGCTTTATAAATTGCCTTATCGAGCCTACCATAAACTAGCCCAAATATAAAATATTGCAGTACTGCACCTGCTAAATAACCCATTACAAAAAATTTAACGAGTGTATAATAATACACTTTAAGCAAAAATTGTATTAGACTGGGTGCTTTACATGTTCGTGTGTGGTCCATGAAGAAGGCTTGTACAAAGAGTTATTTCCTCACTTAACACAGTTTAAAATATAATAAAATTTCAATGAAGACTTTAAGTTGAATGCAACATAAAAGCATGAAAAGAAATTGAACGAAAGAAAATCTGTTTTGTTCGCATCCAATCACACCCGTTTTCTGGGACACCCAATAGGTGGTCGCCGGCCCAGAATAACATAAGAGCTAAGCAATATCAATGTAAAGTAATTTTGTGGGGGAGATGAGCAAGTACCTGTCAAACAATTCACATTCTTATGTCACAATGATTCAAACTCGTAAAATGCATCGGCGGCATTGAATTAAATAAAAAAAAATCAAAATCTGGTTGGCTGTTGCCCATCTAGATTTCTATAAATGTACACTTGACATAATATTGTTTGATCAACGATCGGATCGATTGGCAGCGATAAAGTTTGAGGCGCATGACTTTGACATTGAATTTAGTTTGATTTCTTCGCCCCTTCATGTTTTTATATTATGATTTCGTAAGAAATTTCTTCAGCTCAATCTTTCTTTTTTGGGCTCTTTTTTATTCATAAGATTATCTTTTTGAAATAAATGTCAAAAATTTTTAAAAGTCGTATATCAATATCAGATTGTACCGTTGTATCGGTTTACATCTGTTGCAAGCGCCAGTTAAAGTTAAATTAAAAAAAAATAATAAAATAAAATAAAATAACAACGATTTGGCTTTAACTTTTGTGCCCTTTTGGGATATGGATTATGAAGCAAATTGTAAATGATGTACAATGAGATTAAAATAATTCAAGTTTTGTTCGGTCTGTTATTGAAATTCTGGCGCCTTTGAAGCGAGAATAAAAATTTTAATGTTAAGTCAATCTCAGAATGTAATTAGAAATTATTGAATTTATGTGCCACTCACAAAAAAAAAAAAACTGTTAAAAATTAGTAACAATTGTTTTTACACATATATTGTAAATTGTAATAAAATAATGATGATTTTTTGATTATAATTAATTTGTGACATCGCTGTGATAGCCACACTAATTTTTTTAATTTCGATGAATATATTCACACAACATTTGACGTTGTTTTTAAAAAATTGGCGGATCTCAACCTAATTCATAAGAAGAAGCCAATAGCTTCTTGTATAAAACTATATAATATGGCGTAAGTGTTTATGGGGCTTACGTTTAAAACTTCAGCTCAATCTCTTCAAAACTAAGCGAATCCATAGTTAAATCTATTCGCCTCGTGAAGCTTATCGTGACTATATATACTTTAAATAGTCTACAATGCCTCCACTAATGTGACGGGTATAAAAATAGTTGCCTTTTTACATAATATGTTATCCGAATTATTTTATTACCGCAGACACATGTCATAAAGAATCAAATATTGCAAATTAACTAATTACAGCAATGCATTATTCAAAACAATTAAACACAACGTTGACGCATTTTTGACGCATATCTTAAGTTCTTGTGGCAATCTTTTCGATCTTTAAGTTCGATTTTATTTATTTATTAAAATGGATATAAATTAATTTATGCTAATACAATAAATATGTAATAACAAAGCAACTTGTCAACGAATGAGTGAACGACTACAAGAAATTGCGACTAATCCAACAGTTCAAGACAACGTTTTCATTGGATGTAGACCTCTAGAATGACATGGCATTTAAATCAATTAGAACGATATGATTGCAGCTGATTTGCCATTATAATAAATATTTTCAACAACAATTTATTATTGCTTATGCATTTCTATAAATATATAAATAAACATACCCTGTATTCATGGAATAAAATGGTCTATTCCGTTTTACAAAATTTGTGTTTGAGCCTAAAATTAATATACATACACCTACTATATATGCTTGATCATTGCAGCCATATCTGCCTGTATGCAAGATTCTTAGAGGCACTAATTTTTGAGATAATGACTCTTTTGATGATCTTAATAAAATTTGTTGTAGATGAAAGCCTGAAACAATTCTAAAGTTTTGCTGTTCGCATAAATATAATACAGGGTGTCTCGTAGTCATGCCGTTTGGACCTCCGCGCGGTTTTTGCTTTACACTTGAAACGAGAAAAATAAGAACAGATTGCTGTATAGAAACTGAATTAGCTTCTATTTGCAATAATTGCAAATGGAAGTGATGTTGTGCAAATCGTTAAAACTGCCTGCTGCTGTCAAGATCCCACTGTGTGATCGATTATACTGGAAGTAAAATTGCTAATTGAGCTAATATAAATCTAACAATAAGTCGATTGCCGCACTAAAGAAAAAACAATAAATATAATTAATTTGTAAATATTTTGATATATAAATTAATTTGATTGGCATATCGACATTAATTATATGGCGTCAAGGTGTGTTTGCTCTTAGACAGCACAACAACTGCATTTATCTGTCTGTCATTTAAATAAAAATACGTATGTACATATGTGTACATATAGTATGTACAAATATCTTAAGTATCTATACAGTTTATACGTTAAGTCGAGCAACATAACATTGGTTCATTTCTTCAAATATTGAAAATAAAGCGTTTTTAAAACAAAATAAAAAAATAACATTTACAACTTATATGTTTAAAAAGGATTTGTCTGAAAAATACCTTTTAATTTTAATTTTTGTTACTACAAGTGCCACACAGTTTTAAGATCTCACTTTTAGGGAATGACTCTTTTATCTTAATTTCGAAAAATCAAAAAAATTAAAACAAGTTTAATCACGCGGCACATTGCATGCTCAGCACTACTAAAAAGACAAACTTAATGCTCAGCTCAACGAATTCTTGATAATTCGTTCACATGACGTATGCATTTCAAATTTGTTAGCTTAAGAAACAAAAGAAATAAATAAATAATTTTATTTTTTGTCAAAATCAATGTTTCAGCATGGAATAGTCGAGGTATCATATAAATTGCGCTGATTAATGCTCAGAGATGCTAATTAAAATATAAATTGTGTGGAAGTTAGCTTGATATCCACTTTTCAATTTTTCACATTTTTGTATTGATGTCATATGTAGATATAGTGCGAAAATGGAGCAGACAAGTTTAGACGGCTTCTACAGTGAATCTTATAACAATTACTTATGTAATTGTTATACACACTGTCTTCCCGAAAACTTTTTTAAAACCAAGTTGCAGCTTAATGAATGTCGGCGCAAAATTTCATTAACAGGTATTAAAGCTTTGCTCCCATTGAAGGTAACGTTTTTTTCCTTTTTAACATTCTGACCAACGACACACCCAACAAAATCGTCTCAGTTTTTGAGGTCTTAATTATGACATTATTTATTAACTAAATTTATTATATGTCTTCTCTAAAGAAATCTGTTTTAAGTTTTATTTCACAGAAGAATCTTGAAAGTGATGTTTTATGTGGTGAAGATATGCAATAAGCGTCGCACTGTGGTCCTAAGTTCAAAAACTAAAAACAAAATTATATCACAGAAACGAAAAAATAATAAAATTTAGACAATAAGTTAAACTCATTTTTTAACTTTTTTTTTTTGGATCTCACACATATCTTATGTATCTACACAATATCCTATAGTAGGATTAAAGAATATATGTACAAACCTATGATTGTATGTATCTCCAAAATGAATAATATCATTTGTTAAACAGTTATTTTGAATTGTTGACCACTGTGCGTCGATGGTATTTGTTACTGAGAATAAAATATTTGATTCGTACGCTGTTGACATTTTAATTTTCTTCAATATTTCGGATTTTTTAATAAATTAAGATTTTTGATAAATTTGTTAGTGAATTTATGAGCGCGCAAACGGCCACCTAATAAGTTTGCGGTTTAATTAAAACCAATATGTCACTAATTTTTATTAATTGAAGCCTTGAATTTTATTCTTGTGTGAACTTCGAAATTGAAATTTGAAAAAAATTAATATAATGTTATATTTTATTGGGGATAAGTATTTTGTGTACCTAAAACAAATGTATTTCTAATAAAATAAATTTGAAAACAATAATTTTTTTATTGCGTAAATCATTTATTTCCATCCAATATTTGTTGATATATGACGAATGGGATAAACCCATGTCCATTTTTCAAAATGAAATATATGAAAAAGTAAAACTAGATATGACACGCCTCATTTAATATGTTTAATATGTGTGCGTTAAAATGATACAACCGGTATCATTAGCATTATTTGAACGCAAGATATTCGCATTTGTATTGGCACTTTTTCCAAGTTCAACGTACATACTCGTAATAGATATAAAAAGTTTTTTTCTGATAAGACCTGACATCACATGCCTATAGGTGTTCAACATACTATATATTACGCAAACTGTGGCGATACGATACATTGTTGCTGTATTTCGATGGATAAGATATGGAATAATTTATTGAATTCGTTGAATAAAAAGCACCATTGATTGAGGCGTATCATGAACGTAAATATATCTAATTTTAAACAATTTTTAGCTATTCTTATATTCTTACACATATTTGTTATTGGTATGGATCAGTGTCACACATCATTATGTAATTGCGCTGATCTCGTAGAATATAAAATAGACTTATAGAAAACCAATTGCTACAATACAACATTATATTTTTAAATAAAGATGAAAAATAAAATAATTAAAAAGCTTCGAAGTTTTCAGGTACGTCTTGCATGTTCACTATTTACGATTTTAGACTTTCTGTGTTGGATATAAAAACTTTGATTTTACAAAAATTAATGATTTCTCTTTATTTTTTTTTGTGGTTTTTGCTCGACGTATACTTATCGGTCATTCCTAAATATTCAATATGGATTTAATAAATTTATTTTCGTCATGTGGTACGTAGTCGAAAAAAAAAACAGAAAACCGCAATTCCAAAAATTAAATCTTTTAGACGATTTGAAGTTTCCATGTCATATATTATTTGCCTTTTAATGGAAACATGCATATATAATATGAATTTGCCTCAATATTTGTTTTAAATCGTTATTAGATTATTATTTTAATCGCGTTAGATTTTGTGGGCACAAATAAAACATTAATATGGTTACGTTTGGGTATTGTGTTGAAATTTTGAACGTTTAAGCCTTCTAAATTACTTTAAAATAAAAAAATAAAAAAATTATTTTTCTAATAATCGTACGATGAAATGATAATATTTCTATATGAGAAAAGCAGTTGCACATTTTACTTAAAAGGGAGCTAAACATTTAAGGGCTTGCGTCATGCGGTGCACTAACCCACAGAGATTCCATTTTAAATAAATTCACATTCGTTCTAAAATTTATTATTTAACTTTTGTCATTTAAACGACTCTTAAATCTCCTTACTTAAAAATCGCTTAAGAAAATTTGATCGATATTTTTTGTATCTGGCTAATAAAAATCTTTAAAAATAATATATTATATATATATGTATGTTATATATATGTATAAATTTAAACTGGATACTTAATAACAAGTACAAGTTTACTTAACTTCTTGAAACAATAAATTATATACAGAATGGCAATTTCTTAACCACATAGTATTTAGGACAATTTAATTGATAAACAACATTGTATACAATTATTGCTTATAATAAGAGAAATTACATCTTTATCATTTAACCTGGATGCGCAACTTAACCAAAGAGAAAATTTAAAGCGAAGAGAGTCAAGCTGCATAGTAAACAGCTACACGCACCACAGCACTGTAGGTACAATTGCACAGTTTGTTATCAAAAATTTAGAACGTTTTCAAATGTATAGTATCTAGATATAATCCGATTACTACATAGTAGAGTCCATTTTTAAATTTATTTTTATTTCTCTGGCATCCTTTTTAATTATACCGGATGAAAATTAATCCCGTTTAATGAGATATAAACAATTTCGAAACGAGTCTTGCTTCGCCGAAATAGCCAAATAGTACACTTTTCCTTTAAACCAAAAACCCTAGTCGTAACCTACATCTAAACTTAGTTATGAAATCTTAGTTTTAACCCAAATTCTTTTACATAACTTAAACCCAAAATCATCTTTTATATATACGAGTATGGTACATTCAAACTTTCAAATATATTTGTATAGTTTTATATTTTTTAAAAATAATTTAAGGGAGTCTGAAAGACATTATTTAGGGGGAAGTCTGTCTAATATTTTTTAAGTATCTGAAGCATTTTTAGAAGCTATAATTTAAATTTTATCCACTGTGCAACGACCGAAATGTTTCGATTTTCTTCTCTTCTCTTTTCCTTTACTTTACACTACGCTTAGCTAACCGGCATGAATTTCATTTCATTTTATTCACGTGAGCGCGCTCATCGTGTGCGGACGTGGTTGTTCGTTCAATTTTTTATATCGTTACAAAGTTTGCCTTACGGTCGAAAACGCCGGAAAATCTTACAACGAAAAATGTAAATAAAAATACGAATAAGTGAAAATTAAATTTATAAACGGAATATTGTTACGGAATTAGGTTCAGTGTTTCGAAAGTAGGCAAAGTGTTAACAACAGTAAAAAGTATCTAGAACGAAGCAAATAGAAGAAAATGAAACAACTGTGCTATTCTTTTTTTTTTATAACAATATTTTTTTTTTTTTTTATTTGCGACAATTATTAAAGTGCCAAAAAGATTGCTGTCTCTTTACTTGTTATGCCAAAGTAAAATAACATTAAAAAAAATAAAAATACAATAAACTGAAGCAATATTCGGACGTTGCCGTCAATTAACAACAAAAATAAGGAGTTTGGACGCTTACGCACACTCATTCATCCATCCAAAAACCCGAAAGTCGTCTTCAACATTAAAAATAAACGATCACCTCCGATTTGATACGATCGGATCCGATACAAAATTGATTTCAGTTGGCGGTTGCGTTTCTAGCCGAGCGGTGCAATCTTTTCGACATTCGACAACGCTTTCACGTAAAGAATTTTAAATCGTTCTGAAAATTAAATTTGCGCGTATTCACTTGCTAATTTAATAAGGAAAGCGAAATTAATTATTGTGAAAAGCTTATCGCAGTTCTCGTTTATAATTGTGAAATAATTTTTTGCTTGTGAAGCTTCAAAGATGCAAAATAATAAAATTAAGCGAAAGTTTAAAGTGGCGAAATTTTTATATACACGTAGCACCACTGAGGCACAGGTGTCTATTTAAAATCTGTGAAGAAATTAAAAAAAATCACATCTTATGAAAATTTACTTATATAATTTAAAATTTAAAGAGCTTAAAATTATGTGAAGAATTTTCTAAAGTGAGTGAGTGCTTTCTAAATTTGTTTAATATGAGTATATGTACATATGTGTCCAGAGTGTACATGTGTGTGTGTGTCCACTTTATTTTGTTAGATTAATGTTTACATAAATTGGAAAGTTCAACTTAACTTCCCGATATAAAAAGGTAATGAAATACAAAAAGTTCTAAAATTTTTGTTGCTTTTTTGTTATGTAATAAAAAAAATATTTAGTAAATGTCTAAGGCCAATCCCACAGTACTGGATTAACTTTTACAGAGTCAATTATTCCATTCATTTAAATTTTTTGTCAATTCAAAACAACTTTTTTTCATTAAATCGAGTCTTTGATGTATATTGAATGAAATTTTTTTCATATGAGTTTCGAGTCGAAATTTTCGACCTACTTAATACCAAAATTTTAAATTTCGCATGGAAGAATTTTCGTAACATTTTTTCAGTATTTTTTTTAGTATATCTCAAGTTTCACCTAATTGTTTATTTAAACATGTCCTCAAATTAATTATACTTAAACACTCTATAACAATTTTAAGATTGCCAGTGTATTTCAGGTGCTAATCAAAATGGTTTCATTTTGTCAAAAAAATCTATGTTATCAACTTTTTGTCCCCCCAATTCAAGCTTATGTTTCAGAAATTATATGGTAAAACTATTTTGCTTATAAAAGAAGCAATCTTAACAAAGGTGAATTCATCTTTTTAACAAGCAAAAATTGTTTTTCATAAAAATAATTTTCAATAAGCTAAAAAATTCGTGACAATTGATAATCATTTACTCTTTTAAAAACCACAACTTTTAAATTCAAAATTTAGTTTCTCTTACATTTTATATACATTTTAAATCGATAAATATTTTCTCTGAATATATTAGATAGTTCTAATATATCTAAAATATGCTTATCTATTACGAAACAACGGTAGGCGTGTTTGTTTATGACGTACAACAAATTTTGCGTATTTCGTTATCTTTTGAAAATTTCTGTCATTTTTACTGCAACAAAAGCGGGCATATTTGTTACAAGAAAATGTACATAGAGGGTAAATAGCTATTAACACTATTGGAGGACAATAATGTTTATGGCAGCCAATTATAAAATGTAAAATAATTTTTATTTAAGGTTTGTATACAAATGTTACATCAGTACTTAAACTTAGTACAATATTTCAGCTTTGGATACAATTGTATTTTTGTATTTGAGATGTGAAAATCCCGTCATGTATTTTATATACTAACATGATTAGCTATAGTTGTACGAGTCCGTTTTTCTCCAAATATACTTTGCTATGCTGTATAAGGTATAATATATTTGGTGAATTGTCTATAAGTAGATTTGGCTTGTTATTTTTACTTTTTTGTGTGTTTTTTCATAAAATAAATGTGAACAATTGAATAAATACATAAAATACGTCAAAACAATGTTTAAAAAAAGTTTAGTGAAAATATTCTTTTAAAAAGATTTATTCATTTTCCTTAGCATGCGACAATCGTGCGTTGCTGATCAATACTAAGAAATATATATATTTTATGTCTGTATATATTTTATGATTGAAAATGAATTAAAAAATTAGCAAAAAAATAAAAAAAAAAAATGATCTTGGTAAATGTTATCTTTAAAGTACTTAACCATTTACCAATGGTTAAAGTATGGCATAATAAATAAAATAAATAAAAAAAGCCTTAAAATATGTATTACAAATGCTTAAAACTTTTATGTACTAGACAAAATTGAAAGAAAACAAAAACAAAAACGCACAACGAACTTTTCTTTTAATGAAGCGCGAACAGTAGAGCACATAATATGCGGCACACATTATGCTATATACGATACATTTGTATATTTCTACAGATACATTTACTGAAACTAAGACATTCGTACACGTATAAATACGCACGGCATATAGTATCTACAAAATACATATATGCAAAGGGTGCTTATGAGCGCGTGTGTTAGTTGTATGCATAACTCGTCTTGAGTGATTTTTTTTTTTTTTGATTTCTTCTATTTGTCGTTTTAAAAATACTTCTAATTGTTTTTATTTCTAAATAGCACTTGGGTTTCCTTTTTTTTTAGATTTTCTATTTTCAATTTGTTGTTGTTGCAAATTTTCGCTGAAAGTGCGTGACTTTTAATTAGACTACAATAAGTTAGTGCGTCGAAACTATATAAATACTTCTAAAAAAATTTTTTTCGTAGCATGCCATGAGTCTTGAATTGTGGGTGTGATTTTAAAATATGTTCGAAGATCTTATAGTAATTGTATAATAAATTCAAAGGGTGCTTTGATGATTGTTCTGAGTTGTTCCCAATACATTAACCACGAACGTAGGACATTATTGAACTGTTCGGGTTTACGATAAATATTTTTTACCTTTAAACGAATGTAAACCGATAATCTGAAAGCTTTTAGAAACGGTGAAAACCATTTTATTGTGGTAAAAATCATTGAAACTATTTTTTTTGTCTTCCTTTCGATTTCTTGTCTGGTCTTTGATCAAGTGATCATTTCATTACCCTACCCGTTCTTCTTTTTGTTTGTCTGCATCATTGGCAGTTCTGCAGTCGATTGGTTGCCGCCGTCAGAGTGGCAGCCAAGTGAACTAAATATTTAAAATACTTGAACAATTGTTTCCGGTTGAAATCGATTACATACAATAAAGCAGTTCGTCGCACTTATTTTGGCTTGCCTTTCTTTCGTTGTTATTTCCTATGCGAGGGATACACTAAAAGTTATAAGTACTTTTTGTTTTAAATCTATTTTTTTTTGCTGTTTCTAGATTTTTTCAATAAAGATTACCATATTTAAAGAACTATAAGCGCGAACCTCAAAATATTTGTTTTATGTTATTCATTCAGTTCAAACATATCGAGTTTATCATTTGCTTTAATAATGAAGTTGCGATCAATTAGTGCATGTTCATTTTTATTCACAGGTTTTCGGCACTTTTTTGTATTTTTCTCTAAACAAACCAATTCACTATTTTTTTCATTTTTTTTTTTTTTTGGTTTTGATAATAACAAAAGCAATCATAGCAACAGACTCAAATATACAGACATGCGATATTTGTATTATTGAAACCCATAAACAAATGACATCCCATTAAAGACGGAAAGAAGTTATCGTTTGTGAAATAATTTTATAACCGATCAAATAGAAACCATTTTGGTTATCTTAATATTGGAATTAATATTTTAAAATCCATTCAAATACTTTTTATGCTTGCAATTTTAACGAATTGTAAGTTTTTTTTTTCATATTCATCTTTTTTTATTTGATTTTATTGGATACAGTTTATATGGCATTGTTTGTAATACATACATGACCACTGTCTAAGTGATTCTATAAAAAAATCTTAATAATATCTAGCTATAATCGTCTCATAGACGTGTGTTTTAGTTGTCGAAAACTTTAGAACGCTTTTTAATTCTTGATTAGGAAAAAAACGATCCAGCCATATCTGTCTGTCTGTCCATCTATTTGTGTTTCTGAACAGAAGTACGAAAGTATTACCTCAAGTAATACTGCTCTAGTTTGCTATAATATTTTAAAAGCATAAATATTTTAATACAGAAAATTTATGTTAATATCTTAGTTCTTTTGTCTTTAATAAAGAATAATTACTTTTTTGTTACAAATGTGACAATTTAGTATTTTTCATAAAGAGAAA
The DNA here is from genome assembly GCA_018903435.1 of Leucophenga varia. Lineage (NCBI taxonomy): Eukaryota > Metazoa > Arthropoda > Insecta > Diptera > Drosophilidae > Leucophenga > Leucophenga varia. The sequence continues at coordinate 1,688,414 of JAEIFJ010001427.1, forward strand.
ATAACGCATACTAAGAAATATTATGATTTTTAAATCATCTATTATTAATGAAATAGGTCTGATTTAGCTTTTTCCATTTGTTTTTTTTTAACTCATTTAAATCTTTTATGTTTTTTTTTTATTTAAATAAAATCTGAATTTTATTTGTTTTTGTATGATTTTATTTTACATTTTCTTTGTTTTTGTATGCGCTAAGTTTTCGCTTTCGTTTTAAATTTTTTTCTTTAGCTAAAGAAAAATAGATGTTTTGAAACATATTTTTTGTTTTTGCTGGCAGTATTATTTTATAGTATGCACACACTAACTATGTACATATATACACATATTTATATACATATTTTGTCTGCCTAGCTGTCGATTCATTTGTCTATCTGTTGCCTTTCTGTTAGCCACTCAAGCTGGTTTGGATGGTGGCATTGAAATTCATGTGCTAAATATTTCTGGTTTTTAGATGTTCGTTTGACTAAAAAATTTTAAAGTACATACTTTGTGTGTCTGACATTTTTTTGTACATGTTACATTTTCATTATGGAATATTTTCATTGAAATTACTTTTAAATATTTCTTCAAATCAATTGAATCCTATCGAGGTACTATAACAAAAAGCTCCTTTATAAAACTACATCACAAAAGAAAGATACCTGACATTCTCACAATCAGTGAGATAAATCGAATAATTCGTATCTGTCTGTCTGTCTGTCTGACCTCTAAGTTTGTCTGCCTATTTGGCACGACGCACTTTGTTGGCTTTTATTTTTAACTATATTGAGCTATATTTAAAAAATACAAAATATTCATAATGATAATTTTGTAGATTTCACAATAGCGTACTGCGGATTCGATGCGATCATTTCTTTTTGTTTTGTTACATTTAAAAAAAACTTTTTAAATTAAAATGTATTTCACTGTAATTATGTTTGTTGTGAATAAGATTTATGCAAATGTAGCAAACAAATTGGTTCAATTAAACTTTTTTAAACAATTTCCTATTTATGTATGTATGTACTATATGTATGTAGATATTTGTATACTTTCGCTTCAGTTTGTTTGTTTTTTTTTTTTTTTTGTAGTGCAACTAGCCGAGTGCCTAACTAAAGTTTGGTTACTTGCCAAACAATTTTTGTTAGTGGAGACACAGTCAGGACACCTCCACTTGCCACACAATGTGGTACGTTGTCGCTCGCCCTTATGCGCCATAAGCTCAATAAAGAGCAATGCAATTTGCGCACGAAGAGATACTTTTCTCCTTGCCATACCGCATTACTCCACAATTGATTCCTGTACCATGGTTGTCACTATGCGTTGATTATTTTCAAATTCGACACAGTTTTTACACGAATTTTTTTTTTTTTTTTTTTTTTTTTTTGCAATTGCACTTTTTTTTTTTTTGTTTTTTCTTTTTCTTGTTTGTATTTAAATTTGTATAAAAGTTTTACATGTAATTTTCTTTTAATTTATTTTCGCACTTTTCAGCTGAGTGACTAAAATGAGTAAAAAATTTCTGTTTTCACTTTTATTTTCTTTATTTGAATGTATTTGATTTTTTTTTATTTTGGGTTTGCGTAACTTGGACTGAGTTGGTTCTTGATGCATACTGCATGTTGCATAATTGTTGCTCTGCGTCTGTGATTTGTTATATGTGCATTACGCGTTCAGAAAGAAATGAGAAAAGTAAAAAAAAAGGATTAAAATATATAAAAATTGTCATTCGAAATTTGTCTACAAAAATTTAATGCCATAATTTAAAATAAAAATAATTTTAACATATTAATCATATATAATGAATTTATGTTTAAATTATTCTTTTTATAAAGATTAATCTAACAAAGTTAAAATCTTTTATTGAGTGTGGTCGTCTACAAGATACTCTGTATGCAGTTCATTATTTATATTTGAACCTTAGACATACAAAACATATTAACTTTACATATGAAGTATATCCCTCAAAATATTTTATGAAGGTTCATAAATACTAATTTAAGACGATTTTGAAAGAATTTATAAAGAATCCCAGTAGGAACAATTCGTGTACTATATTTAACTCTTGTAGGACTCCATAAATAATACTCTTTATAAAGTGCCCGCGAAAATGTGAATCACTTTTTAATACTAGTCGCAATATAACTCTTAAAACCCTCTAATGGTTTGCCGGTCATAGAAACTAGGTTTGAATGAAAGCCAAACATTGAACATAATTATCTATACCGTATGTAAGTAGATTTAAGTAGTTGTTAATATAACTATAATTATGTATATAATTTATCTGGACAGTATTGTTATAAATGGTACATACGTTCTATATGTATATATGGAAAAATATGGTTTGGTACGTTAGCTAGGATTACAAAAACAGTTTATAAATCCTTCAATAAATTCAAAAAATATTGTTAACTGATTGATATTTGTGCACTCCTAGCACAGAGTTTGAATAATTTGCTGTTCATCGTCGTATAAGTCGCTTTATCACAGACAACAAACATTACCAGAGAGTCTTCCTAAATACAATATTTCTTGTACAATACGTACAGACCTCTTCACACAAAACCGCGAGACACTCGGTAAGTCAGTCATAATAACTCGCAGAGTCAGTCGTGTACACATATTGTAGATTGTTGTAGCTTGCTACTTTGCAACTTTTGTTGGCCAAATTTCAAACATCAAAATGTTAATTGCTTTCGCTGCACCGATAATCGCAACAGACGCTGTCAGCCCCAACGTGTGACCAACACACCATGCAACAAAAAGTCTGACAAGTCGACTGTCTAACACGTCTCTTTGTCAAGAAGCTCATTCGTCTTTTATCTATGTAATGGTATGAACTGGTACGCACGCTACGGTGTATCTATTTTTACTACCCGGCACAGAAAAAATATTTATGTAGGGTATATTACATTTATAAAAGTTCCAAACGCATGTAATTCTAGCAAAGAAGAGATTGCAGAATATAGGCTAGCTTTGCTTTGTACCTTAAATTTGTTCATAAATACTCACAATATTGTAAAAGTGTAGGGTATAAATACTCGAACACCTTTTTTTGTGTATGCTCGTTATTTAAATGTTTAAAATGCGTGAACAGGAAAGTATCTTCGATTTTACAGTTTTCTCGTATTTTTTTTTGTGTTCCAATTCCACAACTAATGTTGCCGTAAAATTTTATTATTTATGCAAATTTCATAATTTTTGTCTATCTGCAGCAAGTAACCACAGAGTAGCAATACAAAGAGTTATAATAATTTAAGCACCAATGTTTTCGCTAAAAAAAATAAAACTAAACAACAACAGAATAAATCGAAGAAACCTTCTTCTTATTTTAAATGTACGCAGATATAAATGTGATCAAACAGAGAGAAAGAGAGAGAGAGAGATGTGATTTATTTAAATATCAAAATTTAGATAACATATCGAAAATAAGGTATTAAATGACTACTAACATTTAAGATTAAAAAAAGTAAATAAAATATTACATAGAACCACTAAATAATTTTTACTGTAGTTATACGAGTTTAAATGATTTTTATTTATAGTTAATGTTTGAGATAATTTATCTTTATCAATTCTTCTAACATGATAATATTATTCAAAAAATGGATCATATAACCAACATTCTTCATTAGCGAGAAAAGTGCAATCAGTCTAGTTTGATCTGTTCAGTTCAACTAGTCTTATTTTGGCATTTGTTTTCTAGATACATATCTAGTTTTGTAATTATTACCCTGGGTTAGGATTGCTCAAAGAAATTATTGTATCTAATAAACCATGTACAACTTTTCCTATAATAAGTATTTGTAAATTACTTAAAATAATGCAAGAATGAAAGCCCTCATCATGTCAAAATCGTGTTATAATAGATCTTTCGTAAAACTTATAGAAACAAAATTTGAGTTTTATAACCTTCCCAGAAAAACACAACAATTTTATTTTAACAAAAAAAATAAAAAAAAAAAATAATTTATTATGGAAACAAGTTAACTTAAACCCCATATCCTTAATCTATCATTTTTTTAAAATTTCATACGTCTTTAAAAAAGAAAAAAAAAAAATTTTTTTTAAAAATTATTATTTAAAAAATTTTTATTATAATTTAAAATATAATAAATTATATAAATATTAAAAAAAAAAAAAAAAAAAAAAAAAAAAAAAAAAAATAAAAATGAAAATAAATATTTTTTATTATAAATTTTATTCAAGTTGTATCGGAAACTTTGTAGAGTACTTAAGAGGATATAGTCGTCTTAAATAAATATCTTAAAAAATGACTTACTATATTTTTTCAATTAGAGACATACAAATGGACAGAGATAAACTTTAAGAACATGTTTCTATGTTGAAAATTTAATCATTTGGATTTTTTCGAAATACTATTGCAATGATATTGTATGTATGGAACAAAAGATATTAACATGTTATTCATTTCTATTATTTTTTGCAGATATTATTGTTTAGTTAGTTAAATACACTACACTGCTAAGCCATCTCAACATATATTAATTTTGTTTTTTGCCTCAACTTAACGAAGAAAATAATAACGAGTCATTTATTCAAAAACCATCGGAAACAAAATAGTTGAAAAGTTTTAAAGTTTCTAAACCAACTTTTTTGTGTTCCGTAATGACGAAAAAATCATTAAAATTACTTAAAAAATGCATTATCAACGAGGAAGACGACGAGGAAAAGCAACATCGATTAAAATTGAAATATTTTTAAAAAACAGACTATGATATGGTAACTTAGAAATAAATAGAAAAAGAAATATAAATAACAAAAGAAATCGTTGAAATGTATTCCGATGTTGAAAATGCTCAAATGAACCATCGGAATTGTTGAAACTTCGAACGGCAGTCAAAGAAGACTCAGAAGCTGAAAACCACAACGAGGTTTAAAAATCTACATAAAAATATAATTACGTGAACTCCAAATGTACTTTAAAACGAGCAACACAATTAAATCAATACTGAGAGTCAAGTTTATATCAAGATATTATAACGATATTTTGTATTCAGCATTTAGCTCAATAAATCGTCTGAGATAAAAAAATCTTGGAAATTATAGTTTAATACATGCGAAGAAACCTGCGTTTAGATTGGAGGGCCCTGGTGCTGCTGGGCGCCCTCCTCTCGATAATCATCGATTGGTCAACATTAGTATTTGCAATGCCAGCAATAAATACGACAACGATCAACAGTGTTGAAAACGAACAGCATAAAAGTATAGATGTAGCGTATACGCAAAATTATACATACAATAATCAATTACAAGCTACTAACAGTAGCAATAGTCTACTTAATATTAGTAATTATAATCAGAATAATCCGGAGCAACAAAATCTCAAATCAAGTGAAAGTGACAACAAGAAAAGCTTTGGTGTCAGTGACAATAAGAAAAGCAATATCGGTATCAACGATATTAGTAGTAGTAAGGCTGAATCAAAAAATGACACACAAACGTTTTGGAATAAAACAGTTGAAGATCAAAACAACACAATTGAACCAGATACTATAGAATCTGCAACAGCTGTAACAACAGAAACATATATTACAACCGATTCAACTGCCACAAGACCCACATCTTCTCCTTTAAAATTTGAAACATCTACAAATTCGCCTGTATTGAAAGTTGAAGGCGAGTCTGCCTCTGCTGCTAGTTTAGCAGATTTTGTATTCTTAACATCAAGTAAATCTCATATTGCGATACTTTCACGCACAGAACGTAGCATAAGTCATGCTAAAGTAATTGATGTTGACACAATTACTAGAGATGTCTCAGAACATGACAATGTAAATAATGATAATGATGATGAAGATGTGGATAATGATGATAAAACTTTAATACACCAACGAAAACAACGTCAAAATTCACATCAAATAAATAATATTGGTGATAATATTAACGCTGACATAGTCAGAAGATCTTCTGATAGTATAACGCATACTATTAGTGCTTCGAAATCAAAAAGACTGAATACTTATAGAAACATAAATAACAGTAATAATAATAATAATAATAATAATAATAATAATAGCAATAGCAATAGTAATAAATCTTATCAATCCAACAACAACAACAACAACCACAGCAACATCATCATCATAACATAAGAAATATCAACAATCAGCATAGTAATTTGGATCGCAATGAACGTTCAACCGTATCACATTTATCCGGTCCATCACGAAAAATTCAGCTCTACATTAAAAATCGCTTCATACAACTGCTACCGGATGGCACAGTTAATGGTACACAAGAGGATCAAAGTGAATACAGTAAGTATTATTAATACATATTTTTTTTATTTAAATTAAAAGTGAAAAAAAAAAACAAATAAATAAATAAAAATAAAATACAAATAGTGATTAGTACCCCTTCCCTTTCATCAAATCAACAAATCGTAGGCATGTTATAATATCATAGCAGATTACCTACATAACACATACTGTTAATTTTTCTAAACAAACATAATTTGTGGTCTTCCAAAACCACTAAATAACAAAAATACGCTAGTCTGGGTTGAAAGATCTCATAAAAAATATACGTTTGTGCAATACTATAAATTTTATTTTTAAAAATTGCGTTCACGCATGAAATTTAATTTAAAAAAAGAATGTTGCTGTTTAATGAGCTCGACTATGAGATACCCTGTAACCAGTCCATATTTGTGACCATCAATTATATGTATTAAATTTAGAGTCTTGACCTTTAGGTAAAATAGTAAGTTTTGAAAAATATGTGAAAAAACTATATCTCACCGCTTTTATTATTCTAGAACGAAGGGACAAACGAAAGTAGCTTTATCGACTCGGGCATTCGAAATTTTTATTGAAGTACACATACATACATATATGTATTTCAAGAGGTTTCCTAGGGTTTTATACAAAGTTAATATACAATAATTTCATACAATATTCTATGTTTGACTTTTTTAAAATAAATATTTTAGTGTTTCATTGAGATAAAATATTTTATTTTCGAATAGTTTAAATTAATATTCTTTTTAAACACATCTCATCATACAGTTCTATACTACGACCAAGATGAAGCTAATCTGATGTACGCAAACATAAAATGTGTAAATTATTTGTATTAAAAGTGGCATCATTTGTACATTAGTACATTTTTTGAGAGTTAACGAATAAATTGTTTAAAACTATATGACGCATTTGTGGAATTTGATGGAGATCAAATAAGACCCTCGCTTCCATGGTAACATTAATACGCCAGAAAAATAACTCAATTAACAGAAGCAGGAGTTTTTGCAATAAAAGCATAAATGAAAAAGGCAACTGTCGATCACAGAAGTAATTATTATAATTTTTTTTTATTTATTATTTCACGCACTTTTATCGTTGGGACAAGCATTGATAATTTGTAAACTCGATAACTCCGATAATTATTAATAACGAAAACCGTTAACAGCAAAAGCCAAATGTAAAATTTCGTTGTATTTCATAAAATATGAACGGTGGCAGTTTCAAGTTTTTTTTTTTTTTACTCTTTCACATTATCGCAGACATCAACTACAAGTCATCGTGTAACCGAGTCTTTCGTCTTTTTTTCAACGCCATCAGATATACGATATAACATAATATGCACGAGTATGGTTGATCGCACGCGGATACAATTATTTTATACAATTTTGGAGAGTCGTTTTTTTTTTTTGGTACAGGTTCTTTTTTTTTTTTTTGTGTTTATCGCTATTTTAGGCTGTATTAAATCTTTTATTTGACGACGTCGTCTCTTTTGATATCATTATTATAATATTCGCCTTCATTATTGTCGGCTGTGTGATCAGATCAACATGGAAACGTCAGGTGTTAATTTAATATTTTTCTTGAGTTTGCCGATCTTTTGCTGAGGAACGTTGGATATTTGTCAAGCGTTGCGATAAGATTTTATTTTGATTTAATTTGTGTACACTATATGTTCATACAAACATACTATGCCATACACAAACATACTCGTATGTGTCTGAACTAATTGAAATGATTTTTATGATAACATAAACGTATTATACTTATGTGTAGTACTATATATATATAGTTTAAAATATCTTTTGTTGGTGAAGTTAGGTAATCTTGATCTAAATTTTGATTTTTATTACTTCTATGCTGCTTTAATGTGTAAAATATATTACGACAATAATCATTTATCATTTAGTTTTTAAATCCATTCATTTTGTTTTGTTAAATAAGAATTTTAAATATTGTATTTATTCGAATGCTAATCCAAGCGTTTTATGACATTAATTTGGGAAAAGGAGCGGCAATTATTTACTACAACAATGTAAACTTTATGTAACGATTTGTTATCGTGTACAAAAAACAAGAAGCATATCTATAATTATAAAACAGTAGTTAATTTAGGGGCGCCAAATAAATTACCTAATCAAACAAGAGATTACCACTTATTGAAATGCATTTCATAACTCTTTGAGAGTTTTCAAGGCATGCGTCAAAAGGTTTCACATCAACACTTTTAAATCGAATGTTCCGTAGTTCCGAGCAACACAAAGACCGGACCGACAAATGGAGCATTCATTCGTATAAATTTATTGTACCTTATTATAGAGCTGTTGATTGTCATAAATCTAACATGAGCCTAATTGTAAAGAACTATCGATGCGATAACATTTACTACGAATTTTATGGCACTTGACGGCGTAAACGACAGAAGTGAAGATTTCAACGACGACAAGTTGATTCACTGTGTTCACAGTCGGCACACTAAGAAAACTGGTTCTAATATAATTTCTATTATCTTACTTATAGTACAATACATACACACATATATACATATATAGTTTGTATATCGTTTTTCTGGGCAACATAAATTTTATTGTGCATGCAATGGTTGAGGAGAGCACACAGTAGCCCAATGACCCATATACGATGTTGTATAGACGTAACAAGACAGCCGTAGCACGCTCCAATGAGGGTCATTAAAATATTGTTTAATTGTGTGTATGTACGAGTACATACATATGTATGTATGTATGTATGTATGTATGTATGTATGAATGTATGTATGTAAGTATTTATGAATGGTGAGAGTTATCCAAATTCGTGTTTTCGCATGTAAATAAATCTTCTCAAAAATATAAAAATTTTTAAATGAATAATAATCTTTTTGTAATGAAATATTGTAATTTTTATTATTATTTTTTTTTTAATTTGCAATTTATTAAACTGCATGATAAACGCCATAAGTCATTATAATTTATTTATTGTGGCTTTGGGTCTGTTTCTCGATTGGTATGACATTCGTTGCCGCATTGCAACTTCTCCAATATTTTCGTTGTTCAAAATTTGTACAACAATATGTCATCGTTATAAATACAAATGCATCTATATAAATATTAACAAACTTGTGTAATGATCGATAACATGTGTTAAGGGGCACCACAAGACCTTCACCAGACCGAAAGTGTCGCGCAAGCGTTTAGTTACAAGTACAAAAAGTTGCTGGAGCATGAAACCGCTTGAAATTAAATAAGGTTTGGTAATGGAACGTAAAATTATTATTGTGCATGCAACTCAGTTTATGTAGCAAGATTACAAGAGGTTGTGGTAGGTAAAGTCAAATTGTGAGGAGTATTAAAAAATGGTAAAGGTTTTTTTTTTTGATTGGTTAGTAACCTTTTTATGTACAGAGTAAATAAAAGAAATAATTGAAAGCATATATTCTTTTCGTACATTTTTCAATTGAACATGCTTCAAATAGTATTTGAATGGTATACATATTGCTAGAGGTTCATTGCCCTGCCAAATTCATAATGTAAAGCATTTTATTTTAATATAATAAGTTAATTTGACGCATTTTCGTCACAAACAACCTAAACTCAAATAAAGTATATATTTTTTACAATACATGCATGCGCGTACACCTCACTGAGAATAGAATATACAATACTATCTTATCTTTCGCTATTATACGTCAAGAAGTATAAATCACGCTAGTCTAGATCCACTAAACTTTGACAATAGACTGTCACCATCATGATGATGATGATGTGATGTGTAGAATGTGGCCAAGAGCCACCCACATACAAATATCTGCATAGAGACGAAACAAAATGAAAGTAAATGAACTGAGCGAATAGAATTTTGCTCGCACAATTCTTGGCGACAGTTGTTGTCAGAACAGAGCTATGGTATATATATGTATATACATATATATATACTATATATATATAAATTTATTCATCTATTCAGTTTCTCCTAAAATCTGTTAGTTAAATCTTAAGATAACTAAATTTGTAAAATCATTAGTGCGTATAGATGTGAAAATATTAAAAAAAAAAAAAAAAAAAAAAAAACAAGTAGTGCTATAGTCGAATAGGTCGACTTTATTACACCCTGCACAGTTTTGCAAAATATTGATGATTGAAATACGTATTCGGACATTGCTACTAATCTTTATTTGAAAACAAAAATATCTAGAAAATCTGATTAGATATACACAATAAATCGTTACATATGCTGTTTAATTATTAAAAAAAAAAAATAATTAAAAAAAAAAAAAAAACTCGTTGAAAATAAACAAAAAATATGAAATTTGTAGAAAAGAGCATAAAGTGCAATACAATACAGTTTGGCTTTTTAGAAGCATGACCTCTTAAAAAAGTACATAATACGCAATAATGGTTACATCCAACGCTTGAAGAGAAGTGGAAGAATTATGACAGACAAGTAGCTAACGGTTTAAACGTTCGCATTTAGCCACAGGCAGACAGATTAAGTCCTTACATAAAACAAGTCAGAGTGATAGTCGAGGTGCTCCAAAAAATTATACCCTGCTCAACATTGAAAACGACTTAAAAAAAAAATTATCTCAAGATTATTAATTTGGTAATTTTGATACATAAAGTACAATAAAAAATTATAAAATACGTACGAGTATTTTCAATTATCACGCGATCATATATAAATGCGTGCAGAGTATAAAAATGCAAAACTCAAAAGAAAACCCGCTTTGAAAGCAAAGAAAAGGCGTATATATTTTTGTTGATTTATGCATCAAGTACTTTTGTAAAATTAAGTGATAAGTTGTTGGAATTCTACTGACATTTTAGGTGTTAAGGGCCAAGGGCAACCATTAATTTACGTGCCTTAAAGAGTTAAGGTGTGAAGATGAAATTTTTCACCTTGTGATATCTTCTATAATTTAATTTTATGCAATTTCAAGGAGCAAGTACGTATAACACTAAAAACAAGCGAGAGATTAATTGACTTGTGTTGTTGAAATTGTTTAAAGGAATTTTTGATTTATTTTTGTAATGAGGCGTTGAATTTTGATTTTGTTACTTTTACATAGAAAGCAACCGGATTGCTCTTATCATACCTTTTTAAATATATTTTTTAGCTAAACCAAAACTTTTTTGTGATATTTGACATTAGGTCAAAATACAATAAAAGAACGAGTACATGGATTAGCAATATTGCAAACTAACAGTTTCTTGAAAATATATCTTGAAATTTTTAGCACATTGCAGCTAGTGTAACAAAATCAAAATACTATAGACTCCATATATATAGTAAAGCATGTTGAAACAGTTTTTATTTACACCAACACGTTCACGGTCATTTGAGAAGTATTGTAAATATCTTTGTATCTTTATTGCAGCTTAACCAAAAAACGAAACGAAAAACAATTTTACAAATAGAGCAGTCAAAACTTTTATGTTGATACAGTTTAAATTATTTCGAAATTAATGCAAAAAATTTATATGCAAAATACATAAATCGCATCGCTTGGCACGTCTGTCTGTTTGAATATCATTACATCTGATTTTTGTTCTTTATCTGAGTGCGTAACTCGAAACATTCGTAAATCGGTCACCATTAAGTTTGCAAACTGTTCGCAATCTTACAATCAAAACGTTACCGGATAAACAACATAAAACATGAATACTTATTCAAATAACAAGTGAACAAGCCACCGAAACAAACACCTACTGTGAGGCCTTCTTTTGCCTTCTTTGCCTTCATTGGCTTACATTTCAGTACAGCTAAATTTAAAAAATTTAACAAGTTTTCAAAATAAAAAAAAAAAAGTTTATTTTTACATTTTTCGATGTAACATAAGTGTAGCATTCTCAAAAAAATACCTTTTTTATTCGAACCAAGAAGCATCAATTTTATTTCAAATAGTTAAAATATCCAAAAATAGAACTCCAAGCAAGCCGAATAATGCAAGTCGTACGTAATATGATATATTTTTCAATTTTTCTACTCACACTTCAAAGTGTAAAGCAAACAGCCAAGTGCAAACAATTTATTAGCAACAATTTCAACTTGTAAACGACATATTAATGAACATTTCACAACGACTAGAGCACCAGTCACTATATGCCACATAGTGACGACTGCCACCAAAAAGTTAAGATCGAATAAAATAAAAATTATTCATTAAAATTAGCAGCAGGCCAAAAGAAATCCGGTTGGTTTACAATGCTTAAATTCACAATGTTTAACTGCACTGGAGAAAAATACAAAATAAATATGTAAAAACTGCACTTACGCACAAAAATTTCGCACTTAATACTTCAAGTTTACGAGTGATCGACAAGGTAGCGGTGGTCGGACGTGTTGGAAGAGGTAAATGGTGGTAGCGACAAATTGAACGCTAATCTCTTCGAACGAGAGATCAAAGCGACTTCCATGCAAAACACATCACAAATCGTATTGTGAGGTGAGCATAAGTGGCTTAGATGACTAGGAGTCGAATCCTATTTTATATGCGACGAGCGTAGGCCGCAAATTGATGATATAGCAAACTGCCGCTCTGACCACTAATAAAAATCACTTGAGCGACATGTGCGACAAACATGCACCGCCACCGTTGATGTAAATTTCACGCTGTGACTAAACGGGTTAAGTGCAGATACAATTCAAAGATACAATAGACCGACAAAAATTTTCGGTTCCACGTTGCCGTAATTTAATAAAAGGCACTAAACATAACTTGACTTCCGATTGGTTTCGTTAAATCGCTTAAAAATAGCGCATGTGTTCTGAGTAGCACAAGTAGCTTAAGATAACTTGCAGATACATTTGTATCTCGTTGTACGCTTATACAAGTAGGAAGTGTACCCAATTGAGGTGATGAGACTAGCAACAACAGTAGTGACAACACAGACACCGCATAATTCTAATGCCATTCATACGTGCATAAGTATTTCTTTATACTCTTCCTACACACAGTATGAAAAGTATTTTAATTTTCTGCAATTGATTACAACACAGAAGAAGATTGAAAATTCTTTGTAAAAAGCGTGTGCTACACATTTGGAACAATTTATTTTTTAAGGGGTTATTTTAATTCAATTTTTTATTGATAAGAAAAACATTTACCAAAAATTTTGCAATACGACAATAGAGGGGATCTTCCACACTCATACATTCTGCGTGATTTTGATTTTTATTTGAAAATTTTACTAAAACTTTAAGTCACATCTTCGATTGCGAAGTTTTGAAAAAAAAAAACATCAAGTGCACGCTGAAGGGTGTATATATTTTGGTTTTTCTTAAAATAAATTTTTGTTTTGTTTAATGTTTCAATGATTTGAAGCACTTTTGTAATAATGTATCTAAACATACCGGTAGCGATGGCGACTTCAGTGTCTGGGCCATTGACTTGTGCAATGTGTAGGTATCTGTGAACATGTTTTATTTAAATTTTTTATGTGTTTGTCTCGGCGAAGCTGGCATATTCGTGTCGTTGGTTTTTTTAGTCGGAAGGTAGCAGACAAGATGGAATAATTGTAAGAAGTGTCAATTTTAGTTAAATAACTAAAAAATAGATAATTATTTTTAATACCACAGTCTAGCCACAAAACAATTATAGAATTTATACAAAATGTATGTAAAGAATATAAAAACTTACGCAATAATGAGTTCATTATATTTTTTATGTTGCATGCAATTTGTTTGTTTTTAATGGCATCGATTTTGTCAATAAGAAAGCTGCAGGAGTCCATAATGCTCAAACAGTCTTAAGGCACTAAGCTCATAAAATATTGAACTATTGCCGTAGTCAAGGCACATCATTGCATTTAATGAGCTTACTAATTTGCCAAACGCCATACGCTAACGTGCTGGCTGGGGTGTCAGTGTAGAGCAAATAACAAAAATCCAGTCAACACTTAGGCCTCGGTTCGCTTGAGGAAGTATCTAAGTGAGTGTTTGTCTGGATGAGCTGTTTGTGTGGGCGTTGCACCTTTAAATTTGCATACTAGTCCTCTATATAACGCGGTATTTGATTAGCAAGTATTCCATTTGGCCTGTTAGCTTTTCGACGTGCGTGCCTTACAGCTTAATTAAAAGAACAAATAAATTGGCAGGCGGTATTTGAAGTGATGTGAAGCTTTTGATTATTTCATTTAAGTGGTACAGAGTAAGCAATAATGTGTTTATTTTGTATTAATGTTTTTTTGTTTTTATACCCGCCACAAATAGTGTGACGGGTATATTAAATTTGTCTGAAAAATTGTAACACATTAAAGGAAACATCGTAGACCCAATAAAGTATTTATATTCTTGATCAACACGACGATATGAATCGATTTAGATGTAGCCTACCACCCATTTTCGAGTTTTTCTATGAAAATAGTTATTATTTATTAGTTAGGAAAAACTACTTCTAAACATATTCTATGTACACACTACTGATATAATAAAGATCGGGCCACTGTAACATACATTCCCAATACAATCTTACCTCCTACTACATTTTGACACATGTGCTTCTTATATGTACCTAAACATGGTGTCCAAAGCTGAGTTATATCTGATCATCCTCTTTACTTAATACTATCCCCGCCAATGATTATATACTATATAAGTTATTCAAAGTTTTGTGTGGCGGCTATTTAAGCTTCGATCCTATCGAAGTTAATGTTTTTGCTTGTGTCTATTAGTATTTTAATTAAAGGGTCAAGTGGTATAAAACAAACGGACAAATCGCAATCCTAGTGACCATTAAACCAAAAAGTTTTACTATTTTCTCAAATAAAAAGCATTTTCTTAAGTTTTTCGCTTTAATGTTGGGCAATTGTTAAGTCCCCTTTCGAAAATCCATCCTTATATTGGCAACGAACTGCAATGCAGAGTAATCACTGTCAATCTGCAACATACACTCGCCACCCGCGTTGCAACTTTGTTGTCTTTTGAACTACTAAGACTGGGACATCTCAGGCGATATATAAACGATGACTGTCCGTATATAATAAACAGTTTTCTTTCGAATTCGTTTTGCTCAGTTTTGCGTATACATAGTAAGTAGTTTACTGTTCAAACATTTCTTTTGCTGAAATCAATGAATGAATAAGTGAATGAAGACGTGAATGGTGGATAAAATTAAGGAACCAGTTCAAGTGGCAATATTACAAAACTGGACTACTATTCAATCAGGCAAATTGTCGATTAAGTGGTTTGCCTGTCTCCGAGGCAACTTGTCTGTTTTTTTCTTTGTGCTCTGTCAAAGTTGCAAGAATTACACATACCTGCTTACGTGGTATGCTGTAAGCAAATTTTATAAATTTTTTATATGAAATGACTGCACTTTCGATTACGACTTAACGGAGAGAAATGGGGTATGCTAAGTTTTACTTTTACTAATTAAAATTTATATAGGAAATTAAAATTGAGTTAATTTTTCCTATTGAAACTAAAAATTGAGTCGATTAGAATGTTCGAAATATAATTTTATATAATAGATAGCTAAACATATAAAATGTTCAAATCCTTAATGTTTTCTAAAAACATGAAAAATGCCTAAATGTTGCTACTTACACATCCACCCGTGTGTCACATTAGTGTAGAAGCCACATTTTTTAAATATTTTACAATACGAAACCGCACCATAAATGCAAAGAATAAATCTGCGACAGTTGGCTTTGCCTTTGCCATATATCACAAACATTAAAGCACAGATTCGTGTAGGCGACATTATCTTAGTTACATAGTCCACAGTCTCGTAATAGTTTCTTTGACTCTGACAACTGTCGCAACCGTTAAAGAGTAATTAGTCTCTGCACCACGATTGCAATGTCGTCGACGATGGTGGTAATATACACCCATGACATTTGTCAACGATCTGTCAAAACAAAATGCAACTGTACATGTTCACCCGACTACTGTCCAAAGTGATATTATGTTATCATGTCTAAGAGCGACCAATAATAATAATAAAAATAAAAAATAAAGTAAAAAAAAGTTATTTTATGCAATTCTTTTGATATGCCAAGTCGTGCATATTTATTTCAAAACAAAACAATTCAGTTAAAATGATAGATTTGTGGGCGTTTCACGATTCGCGTACGGAGCATAGACTATAATAATATTTAATTTATAGCAACATAAAAATGTCATTTTACACAATCATGTTTTATAAAAAAAAAAAAAATTTTTTCCTCTCAGATATGCATGGAACTTCGAACAAAGTAAAATTATACTATTAAATTATTTTTATGTTTATTCTAATCTTTATACGTATTAAAGCAATTAATTATTCTCGATAAGAGGCTATTGTCCAACAATCGATCAATTTCAGAAAGCTTCATTTTTGAACTATTTAAATTTGTTGCGTTCTTTCGAAAGAAAGTTTTATTGGTTAATATTTTAATTAAAGCAGATATTTATAGCCTCAAACTTGCAACAAATATCAATTTTATAACTAGTCAGACCCACAAAATATTTTATATGGATAACATTATATACATAAGGCTTTATAAAGAAATACATATATATACATATATGTATATATAGTTCTTTTTGTTTAATTTAAAATCTTTTGATATCGAATAAAAATCAAAATGACACTAATGTGCTAATTAGACAGTGATCGATGCTACAGCTATGGAAACATTTTGAAACTTTAAAAGTGCTAAAATGGAATTAAGCCAATGCTTGAGTGCATACATAAGTGAGTGTTATGAAAACGCTAATTATAATATTTCTTATTTTTTTTATTTATTTTAATTTCTCTATACACCGAATTTGTGTTTTCAAAAGTATATCAAATAAAAAACCTATACATGAGTTATTCTTGATCAGCTTGAGGATACCAATCATTATAATATAACAACTTAAGGTACATTTTAATCACAAAATATATAAGCACATTTCCCTGTTTGTAAAATACACTATAAACAAATTGAATGTCTTAAAGTAAAGTAAAACTTTAACAATTCTTCAAATGCTTCCTTTTTTTGTTTGAACAGTAAATGCCAGAAAGAAATATTCGTTGTATAACTCTTTTATTTTTATTTTTACATCTAATAAGAGTTGGAAAAAATCATTGGAAGCAAAAAATCCGTGGGTGATCCGCTCGAAAGCGGCAGCTGCTCAATACAGAATAAAATATATTCACTTCACTTTGTACGATATCGAGCTTCAAATGAATTTATGTGTGCACCCAAACTCAATTATATGCTATTAAAGTATTAACTGCACTTAGCGCTACTTAAAGATGGAACGGATACAAATATGTTACACAGAGATATTTACACCGTGACTCGTGCTATGTATAGTATCTATATATGTACGTACATTTCATCTTAACCCATTCCATCTCATTTTACACTTGCTCTTTTTGACTACTGGTTGTGCATCATAATTGTATTACTGATCATAATCTTCGAAATGTCTGAAAACAAATTTTTACAAAACAAAAACACATGCTTTATGCAAGCAATAAAAAAAATAAAAAAAAAAATGTAGCGCTATGCCTCCAAAAACACTTTCACTTGAATATTTTTGTTCGGAAATTTGTTTTTTTCGTTTTGCTCCGTCACTTGTGAACGCCTTCAAAACGCTTTCAGTGTTGATAGGCCTTGCCATTTGCACTCATGACACAAAACTTAATGCTGTGCATCTTAATATTCAATTCAGATACACTTCCAAGTTTCATTTTCATACTAACTGCATGTGATCACAGCAAGAAAGTGCTTAGTTTCAAATATTTCAAACTTAAGATACTTTGCTAGAAAAATGCGTATAGAAGCCCATTGATGTTGTAATGTTTTAAATAATCGTTCTGTTGTTGAAAAACGTATATCCATCAATAGATACTTTTTATTAGATGATTTTATCCATTGGATTACATACACATTTATCATTAGTCTAACCATTCTTTGCTATTTTGTTCAAAACATATTGAAGTACATCTTTCAAATTGAATTTATCTTTTGTATATACAAATATTTCTAATAATATTCCCCAAATTTTGCAACTGCATCTTCGTAGATTAACAAGTTTATCAAATCAAATGCTTAAACCTGTTGTATGATTTGCTTATCACTTGGACATATACTATTACTTTCCACGCTTCGCTTGGAACAAAAACACACAGACGGTGTCCAAACAAAACAAAAAAAAAACACAAATCAACGATATCGCATTGCATCGGTTAAGTTTACAGATAATTTTTGTTTATAATTTTAGGCATTCATGTAATTAAATTAGACAATTTTAGGTATTAGCAAATTGATGCGTATCTTTAGCCATATCTCTATATCTTCATGTAGCTAATGAAGACAAATGTTTAAATGTCTGTTATGTGAAGGAAGTGGTCAGACCACACAACGCATCTCTCACAACGTATTAAATATTGAATCAATTAAGTATATATAAAAAGCTTAAAAAGTAGCTAATAGCTAATAGCCATGAAGCTTTAATACATAGTAAATAAATACAAATTCAATACGTTAGTTATTCGATGAAAAAATGTGAACGCGAAATACCATTAACCTTATTAGTTTCAATACATATTTCTCTCATAGTTTTCACATATCACATCGAATTTGTAGAAAATTTATTTGTTATTTAATTTAACTAATTTAATATTTTCCTAAGCTGGTGTTATTGCTAGCAAAATTTTCGGCACGATATCTTGTAAAATTTGTCCCATCTTTCTGAGACTGAGTATAAATATTGTACATATAGTATGTACAATGATTTTGTGTGCGCTGATTTGTGAACATATTTAGCCTTTCAATTATTGCCACAGTCATAAGCATCCATGTTGACTTGTTTGTCGGCGTGTTTATTCAATTAGCATTGTTAATTTTCTTTAGATCATAATATGCTTCATTAAATCGTGCAAGTATGAACTTGTAAGTACGCGTATGTATGTACAAGTATGTATGTATGTATCTATGCCTAAATAAATATGTATACTCAAAAGCGGCTATAGTAAAGTGCTCTGTGATATATTAATGTATTGTTTGATCATAATCGCGACTTTAATACATTTCGCAGAAATCTTTCTAAAACAGTATCGTCCCAACGAAAGACATAATTACATACGAGTAAGTGCATGTTACTAAGGTAGAAAAAACTTCAATAGCTGCCGTCATGAGTGTATATTTGTGAGTAATGCGCTCCTAACTCACGAATGACGTTGACAACTTAATAAACATGATTTTAACTTGAATACTAAAAATACCCACAAGCCAAACCCAGTTCACGTTTCAACGACCCAGGATGGTGGTAAGATGGAAGTTGTCGACAAGTTCCTAAGTCTTAGCTACTTGTATTTACACCTGTTTTAAGACTATACAACCGACAAAAAGCGAAGTTTCAAGAAATGGTACATACCCAATAAAATAGGTAAAAAATTCAGATTTTTTTTTAGTAATACTATTTTCTTTTAACGAAGTTAAAAAGCCTAAATTGGTACAACGTTTTAAAGGGCTTTTGTTTCTTTATTTCTACATAACTTTAATTTATGACACGAAATTCATAATTTTGTATCAATTTTAAAACTTTCAACGCAACTAGTGAAAACGGCTTAACGTGTAGAACATGCTTTATCTGCAATTCAAATAGAAATCCGACTAAAAATATCATTTAAATGCAGACAAAGTAAGTGAGCGTGCCTCGGGTACACTCGTAGTTATATAGTTTCAGTCTGAACGAGTCAATTGCA
The DNA here is from genome assembly GCA_018903435.1 of Leucophenga varia. NCBI lineage: Eukaryota > Metazoa > Arthropoda > Insecta > Diptera > Drosophilidae > Leucophenga > Leucophenga varia. The sequence continues at coordinate 1,708,337 of JAEIFJ010001427.1, forward strand.
GACTATTTCCAGACCACTGATTAAAATAGATTATAAATTATCACTGTGCAATGCATTAGCACATTGCGCAGTAGACAAGCGCCTTTAAAGCGACTGAACGTTTATCCACCCGCTGTCGCTTTTTTCAGTCGATCCTGCAGCTCGGTTCGTCGATGGTAATCTTAGCGTCAGACACTGGTTGAGTTGACTTCATCCGACTGCGTTTAAGTTTGCATGAAGATTTGCGTTACACATTTAATGGCAATAGCGGCGGCGGCGTCGTCTGTTACAATTGTTCTAGCATGTCGGCGTCGTTAGCGTCGACCGCGTCGTAGAACGTGCCCAATGTGCAATTTATAAAAGCGCGGCTTTGGACTCATAACGTGGCTAATAGAAAGATTTATCACTTACACTTTGTTAGCACAGCAGCAGCAGCAGCAACAGCAACAGTTTCAAAGCTAAATCTCGTTTTACCCAGCAGATCCATTCCAAGTTATCGAACTGCCAGATTTCAAATGAAGCGATAAGGACATGGACTAGTGACTTCCTCTCGATCTAAGTTCACTGAAAAAGTTGCGATTTCAATTTCATTTCATTTGTTCTGAGCGTCAAATTGCATCGATTGGATTATTTATTTATACTTTTTCTTTAATTTATGGCATTTAAATTGAAATTTCTTGTTGCATTCTTTGAGCAATTTATTTTCCAACTACATATAAGCTGCGCTTTGGTAAAATGGTAAAATGGTTAAATTGTAAAGTGAAGTTGTTTTTGGGATTTGTTCATCGTACTAAACAGCTATTTGCCAACCATTCTGTCTTGGCTTGACTTGGCTGTCTTCGATTCATGCTAATCAGTTCTCCATGTACAAATATGCGAGTATGTATACCAGCAGCTTCATGAGATGCGATGCGTTGCGGCTTAATTGAATTGTCCGCATTGATTTTCACACCTAAAATGTAACGCTTTTGCGGTTGTCAAGTTGTGGTTTTCTATTAACGTGTCATGCTACGAAGAAATGCGAGCGAAGCCCACATATTCCATCCATGATCATCTCCAGACACATGACCATCGTCGTTGATGACCACTGTGGGCATTCACTTGCTCGCTCTCGATTGTTGCGCTTTTAATGTAACCGATTTGACTGAGTGACTGCCAGTCTCACTATTCGACAATATGTCGGCGCGTCGGAAACTTTGCATATGTTTTGTGCTTTTCTCCGTGGGAAAATCATTATTGACAAAGTCGTTCGTTCGCTAACGGTTCGACAAGTTATTTGCATTTTGCGGCATGTTCTAATACAAAACATGAAATATTATTGCCTGCATATGGATGGGTGTATGATGATATATGACATTTCAATTTGTACAAATAATATATTTTAAGTGGCTTGCCAGAGACCGAAACAGAAGTGGTAAAAAACCGAAGTGGTAAAAGATGGCAATCCCATAAACTACATCTGCAATTTTTGGTGTCTCATAGCCCTAAATTATTTTTCGATTTATGATTTATAAATTTTTTTGACAAGGTAATGAAAAGTACACGACTTCAAAAATTAAATGAATAAAAATATTTTATTATACAAAATTATGCTTCAAAATATTTCAAAAATGAACATAAGGAAGACGTTGTGTGTGTGTGCGTGTGTGTGTATATGAGCATCAACTGAACTGATGAATACAAAAAACTGATTTTCTCCCGATATTCACCCATAGAGCTATAACTTATTAAATTACGAACCGATTTTTATTATTTAACACGTTTTAGAACGCGTTTTTAGTATACAGTTTTTTTCGACCAGACCTACAAGCTCTACTATAAGATTTCCTGCTATTTCGATGTTTTTCTTCTTTGTAGCACAATGTTATATTAAAAAAAAAAAGACATTATGACCTTAGTGACATTTCATTCATATTTATAAACCAAAGCAAAAAATAGTATTTATATTGCCAATTTCTTATCAAAGTGAAACTTAAGTTTGTGGTGCATTAACCGATAAACAGAAAAATTTTTAACATTTTTATAGACCACAACCGTTTTTAATTAAAGTTTTACGCAATATCTAAGCTGGCAACACGAACTTTGGCAATTTAATAATTTTTATTTATATCTTTTGTTTATCTTTTGCAAACAAAAAATTTTCACTTACGCAAAAAAAAAAAAACTAATAATTAATAAAAATAATTAATGACATTTATTGTGCTAAGAACTGAAGTCAACAAAATGTTTATCGCATTTTCAAATCTAACATTATTATTCTTTTTTCAAATGGCAGGAAAAATGTAGAAAATAAATTGATCCAAATTGCAGAATGCTTAAAAGTAAATTCAATTGGACAATCAGTAAAACCAAAGAAAAAAAAAGTTTCAGCCACATAATTTATCTTCGAAGTGAAGAACGCAGCTAGATATTGCAATGATATATCATTAGTAAATCCGGGAATGGCTAGGATAAGGTGTTGAGGAAGAGTTACCATACCCCTTTCACATTGTACCATATTTCATTTGAATGCTTTTGCATTTAATTTGTTTTTTTTTCTTATTCGCCACATACCAAATGAATATGAAGTGATGTACTGATTTATGAATTTGACCGAACTCGCGTAAAAATACCAAGAAGAGCGCCGAAGCAGCTAGCCAATAGACAGAAAATAAAGTTAATGACCCGCTGAACTTAGTCTTTAAATTGCGTTTTGAAATTCTTATAATGGTCTCTAATTTATGTAAGGCATGAGGAAATCATCGAAAGTGACTTCAACATATGTAGTCGTCTGAAATCAATTGGCTTTTGCTGATTAATAAATGAAAACGATGGCACAATACTAAGTTAGTAGTTCTCTGGAACAATGTGCAATTTAAAAGAAAATCCTTTTTATTCAAATTGCTTGAGAACTCTACTAACACAGAGTAGCAAATTTGTTTAACATAATCAATTGAACTTGTTGTCTGAACTTTTTTGCGATTGATTCGATTCTAAGACAGTGGCGACGTCGTCACTCATTGAATCTATCGATCGATCGTCGTTCGTTCAACTGTCTTCAATTAAATATTGCATGCATTTGCATTCATAAAATAAAAAAATTTTAATAAAATCTAAAAAATTTTTAAGATTCAACAAGTTTGTGTCTAGAACGTCATCGCCAGCTGTTTACATTTCATGACACAAGTGCAAGATCATAGCTTCCTGCCTATTACCTATCAGAGTGACTGGTTGACTGAGTGAATGATCGATCGATCGATCAATTAATGCATTCCGTTGTATGCTTGTAGACAATTTTTTAAATACTCCACCTAACCAAAGTCAACTATACGAAAATGTGTTTTACTGATTCAATCTTCTACTTAAAACAGTTAAAGTGAATTAATTAAATGCGATTAACTCGTTTTAAGCCTACATTTCAATGTTGACAGTTGAATGTTGGTTCTAATCTTCAATATGTCCGTTTGTTAAGTTGAATTTTATTTTCAGAATCTCATATAGAAATTTATCTGAAATTTCCTTCTCTTTAATTTGTATTTACTCACAGTAATTTTGAAATTATTAATTACTCTCTACATATAGTTATTGCCCTTTTCACAAACCCTTTCAACAACCAATTCTGCATTCGTTACAATTATGTGAAAATTCATAAGAAATCTTTATTCAACACCTCTAAATGCTGGAACAATGATTTCAGATTACTAATGAAGCTGAACAAGATCTTCTACCACCTACGATAAATCAAATCGAATCAGATATTATTTAGTATTCTTCTTAAAGGTAACGCTCGATCACCTCGCTTAGTGGGAAAGGTCTTACTGCTGCTGTTCATTTTTGTAGCTATTTAAATTTGCTGCCGGTTAATTTATTGCAATTCATTCGAAGGCGCTGCTGATGCTGCTGCGTTCAACATTTAGCGCCGCAAGTAGCTGATCAAGGATATACGAGAACAAAGCACAGCAAGCAGCAGACACAAAGCAGCCGCCCGTAAACAAGCTAGTTTAATCGGACAGATCGAAGGATCGGGTTCGAATAGCAGGAAACTGTTACAAGCTGTGCCCGCGATAATTACGCATATTTGTAGATTGTTTTGATTTTCGATTTGCTTTAATTTCAACTTATTTATTATTACTTTTTTTCTTTGTTTGTTGGTTTGTTTGTTAGTTTGTAGACGATATACATAGTTACAAGAGAACGAATTGTGTTTAGCATCTTTTAGTGGCTGAGTAATTTTTTGCACTTTTGTCCACTCAAATGTCAACGCGCACAGTCGGTGGTCTGCTCACTTAAGGCATGTCTAGTGTTTCCTTTCGCATATCTTGTTTTTAACACTTACTCTAAATGGGCTCAAAACACACACTCACATATTCTAGGAGTAACCCATGATCAACACCATCTTTAAGATAGCCGTCGCGTCACCCCTTGCTTGGTTTTTTTTCCCTCTTTTTTTTTTTTTTTTTTTTGCTTCATCATTATCAACGCCTAGCGCTTACGCTTAGTATCATCATTAACGTTGTCATCATCGCCTTTAAGCTTATTTATGTTTGCGTTTTTAGTTTCAAAATGCAAAATAATTATAAATCAGATTAAATCGCATTGTATACTAAGAGAACCTGCTATATTGAATTGGATCTTGGTATCTTGCTCGTATACTTTACATTATTATAGCTGCTTATTGTCCAATGACACTAAGTAGTGAAAACGTTGTGATGTTCGTTTATAATTTAATATTTTTGCATTTATGAAGTGTTTTGTTGGATGAGTATTAATGTTTTAAATAAGGAAGTATGTATAAATAAATTGCATGTAAAATTATATCATTTTAATAACCTCGTATTCTTTGCATTGCAAAAAGATTTTGAATGGTTTGCAATTAGACTTATTTTTAGCTGGAATATACTATATTTTAATCAATATTTAAAATTATAAATTGTTTTATTTGTAAAACTATTTCATAGCAAATTAAATTGAATCCAAAAACAATTAAACTTTTATTTAGGACGCTTTTGATACAGTGACACCATTATACATAATACAACGAGTACTCACGCTAAGTGTAAAGAGTATAACAAATCAATAAACATTATATTAATGTAATGGCCATTAGCTGTAGACAATCAAAACAACTTATTAAATCTACAAATATGTATGGGTAGATAAGTTTGTGTCTACATAATGTGCATTTCGTGCTACCGAATCAAATCGCATTTAATGTGGGCAGCAAGTAACACGCTGCGCCACCTTTGTTTACCTATCAAATCAACAAGTAAAGACTAAAAGATACAATTGACTTGATTGGCAAAAGTGTTGAATGACGATATAAGCAGTCGAAACATTAATAGATCGATAGACAGGCAGACATACATACATACAGACAGACAGACATAGAAATAAATATAGATACATTGAAAAAGATCGATCGTTGGATTGATGTATGCAAATAGCTCAACGACTAATCAGAAACTCACTTCCAACAGCAATAGCAGCAGCAGCACCACAACTTCAAAGAGCAGCATGTCGCGCAATTAAAGTTGCCTGATGAGATGCAAAGATATACAGATACATCTGCATGATTACTATTTGAAGCTAGTTGTAGCAAGTTCTTTGTAATGTTCAACAAGTGGCGATTTTAACGGTATATGGTGCAAATGAATCAATACCGACAAAAAATTGTATTTATTTAATGAATATTGCCAAACGCAAAAATATTTTATATTCAATTTTCTATATAATCCGGAAGAAATTTCTTGTAATATAAATTTTTTCTAAAAAAAAAAAAAAAAAAAAGAATCATACACACACTTTCTGTAGCACATTGTCAAACTTTTCTGTGCCAGCGATTTCTATGCAAATGTTTAAAGATATTTTTCTGGGGCTGACTAACTGTATTGCTTTGACTCACAATGTACTTCGACATAAAATAAATAAAATGTTTATAAAAGCATACCTTTTCTAATATTCGCATCGTACTTAGCATATTAAAGCACTTTAAGCTAACTCTTAATTTAAAGAACCGAACCGAACCCAACATTTCCCGCCTAAAAAAAGGAAAAATATATCTGTATTTTTTATACTCTATACTCAAAAGTAAACAAAGGTACATTAGATTAATGCAAATGCAAAGACTTTATGTAAGTTTAAAATATTCTATTAAGAAATTTGTGGTTGAATAGCAAGCTAAATTCAGGGTACTGTATAGTTAAGCTAACTCGACGACAACATTTTTTCTTGTTTTTAGCTAACATGTAACCCAAGAAAATCTCTTTAAACTAGGCACATTCCACAATTACCATATTTCGCATCTACATTTCTCCATTTGTATGTTAACAACTCAACTTGACTTTGAATTTCATTCATTGTCTGGGGACTGTTTAATCTATACAGTGATACGTGAGTGTCAACGAGGCAAATAAGCTGTTGGAGAACAACAACAACGTTTTGAACTGAAGTTCGTTAACAATGATATGACTTTGACGCAACAGAAAAGAACATAATATGTTATTATACAATATTATATAATAGTTATTATGAAACTTTTATGAAGTTTTTCTTTTTCTTAAAAGATTATATTCAACTGCATTGCACTTTTTGCAATCTGACAATCTTTGCTGCACCGTAGTTTTGAAATTGTCCGATTCATTTTAAGTCTTGGAGTCTTTAATGAAGATGAAGATAGACTTAAATGCCGAAAGTTTAAATCATGGAGATAACTCAAAGCCTGTTGTGATTCCTGGCAGTAAATTGTCGACGTTAGTTTAGTACATTGTTGTCGATGTATTTAGTGTGAAATTGAATCATAATTCTTTAAGTGTTTTACTTGATTTTACGACAATTGCAATAAGAATTACATATTTTTTAATCGCATTTAAAGTGCAACAATACGCTTAGCTAAAGAGATGCTAAAACGAAGTTTAGCTACACTTCTTCTACTTCTGGAAAATCTATGTAGATACTTTGTGAAGTCATTCTAATCCTAGCATGGCATAATGGTTTGTTTAATTTTGCATGTACATATTGTATTGTATAATGCCAGAAATATGATATGCTGAGGAAAATTTCTATGTTTGTGGAATGATAAGATAGATAAGACATAACCATTTAATTTGCGTTTAACACTTACATATTTATTGATAAGACGCTTACTTTTAATTCTTATTTATGGAAATGATTTTCGCAGAAAAAGAGAAAAATTACCAGCAAAATATTAAGTATTTGATAGCTTTCGTTGACCACATAGCGATTTTTGAATTATTTTGATTGAGATAAACGAAACTGTTCTATGAATTGAGTTTTGGCTCATATTGATTGTCAGTATTTTTCCGAATGGCTTATGTTTATTGATGCAAAAAGAAATGTTTTGGAATCAAAATATTGTATGAAAAATAAATAGTAGCAGCAAAACCAAAATCTTTGCGTAAGATATATCAGGGCGTTCAAATCGACCACACCAAGAGTTGAAAAAATATTTTCTTTAGCACAAAGAATTTTAAAATAAGAATATATGCATTTGACTACTACAAACCACAGCAAAAACAAATTGAAATATTTGACAGGCATTAATCTTATGTTGAATTATAATTATTTGGGAATTTAAAAAATTTAATAAATACATACATACTTTCGAATGCCTCGTCGAGTTGTTGAACAATCGATTCACTGTACATGTAATAAAAGTTTAATTTAATTCAAAGTCGAACGCACTGCATTAAAAAAAAATTAAATTAGCACAAATTTAAATTAATCTTCTACGATCAAAAAAAAAAAAAAAAATTGTTAAAATATATCAACAAAAAAATTCGATGTGTTACTTAATAAACGAACAACTCTCCAAACGATTTGAATCTGTCTAATACATTTCAATAAAATTTCACACCACAATTTGCAACAATGTTGCCGAGCAGCGATACTAGCTGCCAGCATTGTTGTTCATTCACAAGTATCGACGATGCCAACGCAATAAAAACACCTGAAATATGCAAACAGATCTACAGATACAGATGTATGCGTTGATTACTGCAATTCAGACAACTTAAACACTAGATTTCAATTTTGTAAAATATTTTCTCTTGCGGTTCTGCAAAAATCAAATTTTTTTATGAGTTAAGTCAGTCAGTCAGTCAGTCTACAAAAAATGGCTTCAACTTCTACAACTGCACAATTGCTATCGAAGATTAAATGATATGTAAACATTAGATACATTCAACGCATTAAATAGCTACAATATATGACTGAAGAAAACAGTGCACTATAACTATGTAACATGTGCACTATATATGGTACATACGATACACTTATAGGAGTATATAGTCATAAAATTATTAAAGCCATTCAGTTGGCACCCAAGTACTCATTATAGTACGTCTCGGATGAGTAACGAGAATCCAAATGAAAGTGCTCTGCTAAGTATGAGTATTTAGATGAATTTTAAAGTTGTATGTATTCAACTCGAACGCATCCGAGTATTCCCACAATATACTGTATAAATTATTTAGCTAGTTTCGAGTTTAGCAGGCCATCTGATTGTCATAAAAATGATCCGTCAGTTTAGCGCCACTAAGTAAGCATTTTATTCTTGATAATTTTGCTGTTGATGTGCTGATAATTAACTTTTATAACGCAAAAAGTGCGTCTTTGCTTTTTGAACTTTGGAAATGTGTTTACAATAACTTTAAAAAAAGACCATAGAAGATGATGCTAAATACAGTTAGTTATGGTTGATTCGTGTTATTAGGTTGATCGAGAATATATTCATAAATTGACATACATATTTAAACTTTTATATCTACAATATCTTCATTAAATTTGCGTTACAAAGGTTGAGATTCACATGAACATTTTCAATGCGAATAAATATATAAATTTATTATTGTAATTGTACGTGCAAAATACACGTAGACCATTTGACCGATTTTTGAGTAAAATTACGAGCTAAAACTCAATGGCAAAGAAAAAAGCAAAACAAAACAATTACCAATTGACACAAAAGTAAATATTTATGGAAATTTATTGCAAATAAATTTTTTTAAAAACAGAACAAACATTGCAGCTAATAAAATTTTATAAACAAAAATATAAATGTGCAATACTGGTTTGCCAAGTGGAGCATTTTTTAGAGCAGACAAGGAACACATCATTCTTAACGAATCGATCGATCGATTGATGGTGGAGTATATTCACAAATGAGTGTATTTACTCGAAATTATTTTTATGGTTTCGTGCTTTTACTGTTTTGCAGTAGATAAAGGTGTTTAGAGGCAACCAAATAAACAAATTATACAAAGACTCATCAACATTTTTGGTGGGTTTCGTGCGTGATTGCAAAGAAGTAATCGCCTCCAATTACAACAATCAACTAATTGGAGTTGTACATTTCATTAGCATGCAATCATTGGTCGCTGTAAATATGTGCGAGTATCTTGATGACAACAACTACAAATCAGTGCAATGCATTTCATTTATTCTTTAAGAATACCAATACATGCAAAATGTGTATGTGATGAGATCCTCTCTGCCTCCCTCTCTCCTACGTAGTATTTAAAGATCTATTTATCTGAAAGAGTAACTTAAATATGCTCGTAAGCGTCGTAATAATAGGGAGCCTTAAGTATTGAAATAAACATTAATTAAAATTATTAATGCATTTTACAAGAGTGTGTTATGTGACGTGTTATGTAGGTAGCATCTCAGATATTTTGTTAATATAAATACTTTTCAACGTGGGTGTGCTCTTGCCTCACCTCACCTTACTTCGCCCCGCCTCTTCAGTGCCTTATACCTGTGTATTAGCACCTGCTTTACAATGTCACCTTAATTAAACTGGACAAGATCAATGTCATCTGACGGCAAACATGTGGTTTAATTGCTTTTAAATTAAGTTTGGGTGTGCGTGTTGTTTTTAAATGAATGTCAGACTAATAAGTAAAACAAAAAAATATATATAAGTAAATATAAAATAAATCATACAAAGTGAAAAGTTTTAAATTATTAATAAATAAACATTTTATAAAGTATTTTAATGTAAGTTAAATTGCGTTTTGTGTTAAAAAACCCTCAAGCAGCACATTCAACTCAATCAATGTTAGTCCGTCCATAGTAAACTACTAAATCCTTGGCTACTTTATTTAAATATAATTTTCAGCATAACGTATGTAGTTAGAAACTAAATCCCGTTTGAAAAAAAGGTCGGAGCTATACGAACGTTTATCTTGTTGTAAGCATTTAAATGACAAAACTACACACTCAGTTTTTAACAAATTTTTCCACAAATTGTTTCAGATGTTAAAAATCAAAATCAAATTTACATTTTGGTAAAGAATATTAGCTTCAGTTCTGCCGATGTAAAAAACATATCTTGTGTTTTTTATTTTATTTTTAAATTATGCTTAAACTTCATAAAGACGCGACTATATTATTAATTTTTTAATGCTTTAGTGATGATAACATCGCTTTTTTTCCTCTTATATTGACAGATTTGTAGCGATTCACGTTCATTTTACAAAACTAATGAAATTTGAGATTATTGTTCGAATAGGCAGCAAGTTCATTAGCTCATCATTTAAATAAAACTAAATATTCGTATATATTTTTACCAAAAGCAAATGCAAAAGTTTGAAAAGCATAAATAAATTATGCTGATGGTGGCGACATTTTTAAAAGCAGATAGTGAAGCCAAGATAAAGAAATATTTTTACTCGAAGACATTTATTTGGAAAATATTTTATGCGAGTTACAAGATATATGATTTCTAGCTACCGATTTTTATTTATAATAGGTAATTTTATATACACACACCCTAGTCCAATGGAAATAATGGGAGATTGGCATTATAATATTTTGATATTGATTTTTATAAAACTTTTTTTCTCTGTGGTTACTATAGTCCCAGAAACATAAATGCTGCTATTACAAGCATAATACCGAACTTTATTTACATTTTCTTTTGATGTAAATTTTAATAAAGTAACCAACCATTTTTCAATATAATCATCAAAGTTCTACAAGCTAATCGTGTATTTATTAAGATTGACAGTTTACTTACAATTCAACAAATTAACGTTCGATCCATTGAACCGACTGACAACTTCATAATTCTCGCACCAGCCTAGTCTGTTAATAACACGCGCATACATTTGTAAAAACACGGTAATTCGATATTTTTTTTTTTTAAATTATTCGCTAATTTATGGATTTAACAATTCGGTTTCATATAAAACTATTAAACGTTCATGGTTCATTATGTAACCCAAAAATATGAAGGTTAATGAAATCATTGAACTTTCTTGCGTATAACATAAAAAATTGTAAATATATCTTTTTAGAATCTGTTTAATTATGCAGCCGAAAATAATTATAGGCAATATACATTTCATGTATGTGGGTCTAGTGTCTAAGCAGATAAACTGAGAACTGGGTCAAGAGATTCATTCATATTGCTAAATTAATAAAACTTAAGAAAAATAAATTTGTGTTTGATTTTTAGACATTTCAAATAATTTTAACTGTGCTAAACTTTGCGATTGTACAACCTGCACTACAAATCTGAGCTTGTTAATATATTGTATTTTTTATACAATCGCTGACGTCTATTTTTTCTATTCAAAAATTCTTATTTTACATACATTTTGACATTTAAACAAAGCCAATATTCCGTAATCAAACATTTTATAAAAAAATTATGTACTTACAGATTTAATTGATTGTATAGCGTTAAGTGATTTTGTTTTTATACGATTCAATTCATTGCAGTTTTCGCATTATTTGTAGATACAAACATATATGTATCTGCATTTGTATCTGAGCGTCATTGTTCAATGTGTGTGTGTGTGTGTGTGTGTGTGTGCAAAGTGTGAATTCACAGCAAAAACGAAAAGCAATAATAATAACAACAATTTGCATGTGTTGCGATCAATGAGCCACTGACCTAAGGCAATATATTTTGCATTACGATGCGCCAAAAGTCAGTGAATGAGTAGACATGAGATATAAACATACTCGTATGTAGAGATACATTAGCTCGCGGTTATACTTGTACGAGTATGTATGTATGTAGATACTTTGGTGGTCGATTTTATGACGATTTTTTGTTATATTTTATTTTTACTTTTGTTTTTGTAGTTTACGTATGCATTTGTTTATTGTGCTGATAAGCTTAGTCTTGTTGGTTCGTTGTAATTTTTTACTACCTTTTTCTGCGGTTTCAATTGCATTTTTGTGATACTTTTCGTTACAATTAACTTACGCTGGTATTGTTATTGTTGTTGTTTTTATTGTTGTTGTCATTGCTACTTGCTAATTTATTTGCAACATTTGCTGTTTGCTGTGAATTAATTGCAAATGTTAACTAAGCTTTGCACTATTTGTACACGTTGCTTCTTTACAATACAATTGCATACATGCATACATTTGTATTGAAGTTACGAGTATACGTACATACATATATCCGTATATAAATCCATATATACTTGATACTCGTGTATTCAATTTTTCTGATCAAGTTAAACTTTAGTTGACGCTTGTTGTTTTGCTTGCGTTAATTATGTTACTACGGAACGGTTTTGACTGATGAAATTTTTATTCTTCATTTGTACTTTTAGAAAATTAAAATTAATATTTCTTACAAATTTAAAACTGCAAAAAACATGTTTTTTTTCGAAACATTTGAATAGAAAGATACAATATTTTTTATCTCTATATTGCGTATGAATGTTTTTTAAGATTAATAACATTCATATGTACTCTGTACATTTACAGGGCGATATGTATGTACATATGTACATACATGTACATACATACATAAACATATCTGTGTAAACTTAGTTGTATATATATTTCATGCTACACGTGCAGTTTGCTATCATCTTTGACAAATGGAGCGCATTAAACAAGATACAATTTCTTTACACGTTCGCCCATTCAGTGGTTTCAGATGTTTCGATTTTGTTGGATTTAAATATGCTAGACAAGCTAGTTTAACTTCAACTTGCTCACGAAATTAATAAAATCTGCATGTAAGCACTTGATTTAATTATTACGTGAAACATAAAAATATTTCATATTTTTATGTAATATTATGTTTGAAACACATTTATTTACCAATTGAAAAGAAAAATTATAATATTTAAAAACGTTCCAGATTCAATCCGAAACCATAAAATAAGAACTATTATGAAATTTTGATTGGCGTAACGCACAACAATAAAACTAAAAAAGTAAATTGTGCACAAAATCATTTAGATTTGCCTAAGAACAAGCAGACATTTAGAAATCTTCAAACAACTTCAGATGGTGCTATGTGTCACAAAGTAATTCGTTTATTTATAATTTTTTTTTTAAGTTTGAAAGTAATACGCATCACGCAATGCTTGAACTCTGGCATTCGTCACAAAATAGAGTTCTTTTCGTCCCTCTCATGGACCCTATTTCACACTAAACAAAGATATTATACGACAAATGTACGCATGTCAAATGCCTCTGTTAATGACAGACAGCTTGTTGACAGCCTAACAATTAAAAAAAACTTGTTCAAAATTTGTCTTGCTCCAGTTTATATTCTTCATATGGCATTGGATTATTTTGCGTGCTTACACTGCTATCAGATATGTTCGATCTGTCAGTTGAAAAAAAAGGAGGGTACATCGAATGCAAAGTTGTCACCTTTAGTCCCACAAAACCCATTTCGTGAAGTTAATTTTTGTAATGTCCATTTTTAAACACACTCTGCTGTTTTTTTTCTTTAAATATATCTTTGTTAATGGCATTTTAATACTATTTTTAATTTTATATACAGTTTTTATTATTTATAATATTTTTATACCCATTACAAAAAAGTTTCTAACGCATTGAAGGAGGCATCGGAGACCCCACAAAGTATATATATTCTTGATCAGCTCGATGAGACGGATCGATCTAGCCATGTCCGTCTGTCTGTCTGTCCGTCTGTCCGTCTGTCAGTCTGTCCGTCTGTTTGTTGCTATGCGATTTATTCGATGAAGATATAAAGATATTTGACTGAAATTTTAAACTTAAGCTTTTTCGGCAACGACTATGTTAAGTTCGAAAATGAGAGTGCCACGCCCATTTTTAGGTATAGCCCCATACAAACTTACCGATTTATTTCGATTTTTTGTTTAAAAATAGTAATTATTTATGAATGTACTCGCTCCCAATTAGGTAAAAACATTTCTTTGTCATCCAGGGTCAAAACCAAGACGCCACGCCCATGTAACGGGTATTTCAGCTTCGGTTGTTGTTTTTTTTTGAATAAATTTATATAAATTGTTTGAGTATCGTAACCTGTCACAGTCAAGGTGTTCACAGCAAGTTGCTTGAACCCACTTTCTCCACATATTCGCAGATTTCAGAACTGTCAAAGATTTACATCTTCATAACTTTAACTTCAAACCCCAAGCTTAACATTTGTCAACTTTTATTTAATTTTTGTATTAAGTCATCAACATGCTGGGAGCATGTACTGAATGAACGACATATTAATGCGGTAATTAAATTACAATGTACGAAATTGTAAACATTCTCACTTCTGATGCTTCGTGTTCTGATAAGAATGCAAATCAAACAGCATCAGCATTCGCACTATCTGCAATATAAATATGATATGGTAGCAACGTCTACGAATACGAATGAACTTATCAGTTTTCTAGTTTTTGCTGCTTTTTCTCCTACCCACCAACTATTGACGCCTTCGCTCGATTGTATCTAAGATTATTTATTGGGGGCGCTAGAATCAGCAGCAGCAAGCTTTTACATATGAATTTGTTTAAACAACTCAACCATTGTATTAACTGTGTTTGTGTATTTGTGCTTGGGTCCTTCTATCTTATATTGTCGCAGTTGTTTGGTCGGCCTTTGACTGTTTAATTGTTCTGAACACATACTCATACGCATATAATTTGTCTTGGTTACTGTGGTCTCAGTGCTAAGTCAAATGTACCGAAACCAAGAACATTACTTTTATATGCCACAATTTGTTGAATTGACTTGTCAGTGCAGTCTGAGAATTATTACTGGGAATTCAATGAAAGCGTACATTTCTTTTCGATTATGGTTGCGTGTAGTATAAAGTTTAAGTGAATTAGAATTGTTTATTGTTCAGATAAATTATTATATTAGATATACGTACATAAGTCTAGATGCAATACTTAACAATTATCAAATCCTAAAAAAAAAATCGCATACTCTATCTGCAAATTATTCAATGTCACTAGATTACATCGATTCAAATAATTTATGTGTTAGACGCCCTAGAAACGAAAAACAGACGTAAGAAAATTCTTAAAGTTAATCATTTGAAAATTAAATAAATAAAATTCATAAATCTGTTGGATGGTCAGCACATCTGATATTCGAATGGACGTACCAAAGTCTATTAATGATTTATCTGACGCCCAAGTAAACAAGTTGACAAGTTAAGTCAACAGAAAAAAGTAAGGAAAAAGTTACTATCAACAAATCAACTCAAACCGGGTTAAACATTTGTTTGTCGACCAACATTTAATTATTTTTTTGCAACTGGACTTTGCGCATGCGCAATTTTGTATATTGGCATTTACTGGCAGCCGCTGCCACTGTAGCGTAGCGCTTAGTTCGGCATCTCTCTAAGATCGTAGCTTAATCCAGTACCACATTGTTAAAGTCTGTCATCTGTCTACGAACTGTCAATGTACACTTTGAAAACGCGCAAAAAAGTATTTCAACTGTCAACGCTAACAAATTGCCATAGCGCAAAACTACAATTTTTTAAGTCACCTGCCAGTCTAACAGCATTTATTACAATAATAAATAAATATGTATAAAAAATAGGAAAAATATAAAAACATTTAGTCATATACGTATGCATATGAATATAAACAACATTGATTCACAAAAAAAATTATGCAGACACATATTTAAAAATTGTTGGCATTTTCAGACAGCTTGGCTTTTAAAATATGTATTTGTATTTAGATTAGCTGTTAAAAATTAAATGAACATAAAATATGTAAATTAAACAGGCCTAAATTACACTTGAAAAAATGTTTGTTATAGTTTTTTTTTACAATATTACCTAAAAAAAACTATTACAAAAATTCAAAAAAAAAGTTTTACGGTTTTGATTTTAGATTTTCGATTTAACACAAATTAAGACATTTTATGAGATTGATTAATAAATTATATGTAAAACAAAACAAGTTTTGTAATGGGCAACAGGTTTTTGTCTGATGATTACATTATATATTAACCAATAAGTCCGAAACTTATTATAATTTTTATATAAATAATGGCAAGCCTCCCATAAATTTTTAAAATTAATCTAGCGCTACATGTAGCGACTTAACCAATCATCATAATTTTTCCTTAATTTTCACTATGAAAAATTAGTAATGACATCGATTTAGGCATTAATCACGTCGACTATTAATACCTGAACAACAGCAGCTGCATTATGAATGCCACACGTTGCAGCTCAAATTAATTGAAGGCTCATCTTAGCTTATTTGCATAGCGCCATCAAGAAGCAAACGCTAAAGTATACACATGATATACATGAAGCGAACTGGCTTTTCAGAAAGACTGACATGCAGACGGACAGAAACACAGAAAGATTGAGTTGTTAGACTCTGACTTGAAATTAATGTGGAAAAGTTGCTGTGACAGGATTTCGAGATCAAGCATAACACCATTAGTGTTCAACAGACTTCTACGCAAAAGTTAAAACTTTTAGCCTTTCGAATGCGGAACTTTGGAATTACTCAACTGCACTTACAATTTGTCTATTTTCAAACTTATTTTGTGATATTCAGTAAAACTTTCCCTACATATATGTTTGAATAGTGCTGCATACACCTACTTTTTGAATTTATATATTGGAGGCGTTTATTTTAATACATAACTTTAATCGCTGAAACAACAATTTTGTTCAAATTACATTTTTTTACAAATTATATTAATCCTCAAATATCTTGTTAAACATAATATATGTATATTTATCTTCAAATCATTAAACACTTGACCTAGTCGAACGATGGATAGTAAAAAAATATATATTCGAGTAGGTATATCATAAAAACTTTCACTATCAGCAAACTTTTGCTATTGGATAAATTCGATTTGCTCAATAAAAAGTTTAGATTTAAATGCAACTTGTTTGGGACTGCTTCATAAATTTAAAGAGAGCTATGTGATCTTTCCGATACTTTATAAGCTTACAGTTTTATCAATCATTAATTTTAGTTAATCAAATTAATACTGTTTAAATATTTCGGTTTTTTTTTTTTGGTATTCATTTATGAAGTGACTAAAATATATTTATAATTTTCTTCTCATTTCAGGTAAGTTTGAAAAAAGAAAACAATGGGTATTGTTTGCATGTGTAATCTTTTTTGGAAGATCAATCGATAACTATCGTAAGAGCAGTAGGCTCAAGTCGAAAATGTATTTATATAATTTAATAGACTTTTAGTGATCATTTGATTAAATCAAACTTGATTGCAGGTGAAATTTTTATAATTATATTAAAAATGTTAAAGGAAGTGGCAGATTGAAAATTGTAATACAGTTTCAATGGAATTATCTTGTTCTTGAGTCACACACTCTTCCAAATAACAAAAAACTATCTTTAACAAACTTCAATACTACGTAATAAAAATATTTAGTTTAGATGCGACAAATGGGGGCGTTCTTTGCTCTCAAATCAAATTAAATCTGCCAGTCAAAGTTTGAGTGCTCTAAAAACGCAATTCAAATCCAAAATCACCCTATACAACTGATGCTAAACTTCATAAATAATAATGAAACAGAAACCAACAAAAGAATGCATATTTCACTTCCGCATACCACAAAAAAAAAGAAAAAGAAAATAATATTGCATATCAGACAATCTCAAGTGTCAACAAAATTGTAATTTATGTTTTGCGTATTTCGACATTCGTATATTTATCGGGAACTGGCATCGATAAGCGGATATCCTGACGCATATACCGAACCACTAAACATTTTGAAAGAAAAGTACAATTTGTATTAAATGCATTTAACTGGAATAACTGTTGAGTGACAAAAAACGGTGTTACGTATTAAATGTATTTAAAAAACACAATCATTTTTATTATTATTGGAAAAAAGTGGTCGCACTTATTGGTATCTTACTAGGGATACACATATGTATGTATTTATAAAACATCCCCTTTGAAAAAAAGGACTGCAATTTCTATTTTGCCAATATGATACAATGTTTTTTTTCTTTTGTTAATAGATTACCAATAATGCGCTTCAACTGTTGCACTTATCGATGCATGAAATTTGATTTGATTTTCACTTCGAATGCTGAATTGTTAAGAGCAATAATTGAAAAGGGATGAAATAAGTTTGAAAGAAAATATTCAGTGTCAAATCAAAATTTTGTATACGATTTTTTATATATGATAAATATTTTAGTTCATCTTAAAAAAAAAATTAATAAATAATAAAATAAAATTTTAAATTAAATTGTTTTGAAAATGTCAGCTTCGTACTGATATCTAACCGACGTCTAACCAAATTAAAATTAAAATTTTTATATTATAAATTATTCAACAGCTCCACAGCATGTGTAATACTTCACTCTTTGCTTTCCATACGATACGATCTACATACGATCACAAATCTTGATCGTTTCCTACCTTTATACAAACAAAACAACAAATATATTTACACTCTCATGACACTGAAGCCTTTTATTGCCGTACTCGAAGCTATTCGAAAAACCAAAGATATTTTAATTTAGTTTACATGGATTGCAGCAAACAATCTTACACAAGAAAGTTCTTTCACTGCCCAGCGGGTATGGGAATTGATTTGTAGCTATTTACGGAAATAGTCTCGAGTTCCAGAAAAACAAATAGGGCCATTGATGATGGGGTTAGGTCCTAGTGGCCACATTTGAGGTGAAATTTTATTTGATTTATGAACACTTTTTTTCTTTTTCTTTAATTTTGTTTTAGACATTTTGGAGTAGTCTATGGAATTTGTATCTGGTGTATACTAAGACACTGTGTTGCATTTAATCCTTTGGGTGTCATTTGATTAACTTTTGTCAATCTGTTAGAGATGGAATATTATCTGTACATAGTGTAATTAAATCGATCTTTATGATATTTTTACATCGAATATGGTTTTAAATTTTCGTAAATATAATTTATATATCTTTATGAATGAATGAAAAGGTGTTAAAAGTATGACAGGTGTGCCAAAAAAGAAATTATTTTTGATTGATTTTCCATTGCTGGCATTTGCATACAAATCGTTCCCTATTGAATTGAATCGAATTTATTTGCGTGTCTTATTAACGCTTATTAGCATAAATTACACCGAAATATGCAGTCTGTAATACCTTTTAGGGTGCAGCAGCTAACTTAAACACAAAAAAAGCTTTATACAAATACCTACATTATATATTATAGTAAAAAGGAAACCAATGAAAAAATGCCAGATAATATATAAATTTGTTTTTTTAATTTTTATATACATACATAATTTGTTTGAATCTTCTTTGTTTGACATTTTTTTTCGTTTCTTTAACATCAATAACTCAATCAAGTGTTAAATCGTGCTGTCAATTTGACAGCTCATTTTCTATAGCAACACGTTGACATCTTAATTATGACAATTTATTTACGAAGGGTTCCCATACACATTCAATATATTTTCAACTATCAAATTAACTTTAACATACAATTCATATGTGTAGGTACTCTTTGAGTTATGAGGCGCGTGTAAATTAGGTACTTTTTTCTTTACAGTTGTCAAAATTATTATTTTTAATATTGGTGTAATTTAAAGCAGTCCAAATGCGTGCAAAGCATTTTAAATATTTTGAATATATTTGGATTTTTTTATAAATAAATAAAAAAAAAAAAAGATGTCAAACAAAAAAAAAAAAAGTGTTCCGACAGGCCCCGGCGAGATTCGAACTCACGATCTCCTGTTTACTAGACAGGCGCTTTAACCAACTAAGCCACGGCGCCGACAGACGTCGGTGAGCACAACATAAAATACAAGCAACTACAAACAGTCTCTTTCTATAAATAAAATTTAAATTCAAGTGAGAAGAGTAACAGATATTACTTCATCAACTGGGAACAGTTTATATTTTCTTATTTACGCAAAAACGTTTCTATGGGAAAAAAATGAAAATAAAATTATTAAATTATCATATTATTTAAAAATAGTTCGACCTTTTTTAAAAGTAGATTGTCTAAGAGTCATTAATAAAAAATACAACAAGAAAAATATTATTCAAGATAACCACAAGGCCCCGGCGAGATTCGAACTCACGATCTCCTGTTTACTAGACAGGCGCTTTAACCAACTAAGCCACGGCGCCATCTGCGCTCTTGTTATCCAAAAGCCTATACGAATTTATAAATAAGAATAATACAAGAAAATGCACTATAGAAACAGATAACAATTTATCATTGGAAGTATTGCTAATTAATTCCGAAATTGTCTAAAATTTGTTTAAACATTAAAAACTGCGAAAAATGTCGAATATAAAAGAGCACTTACTAATAAACCACAAAAGATCTCATTTTAAAAACAAACTTTATACGATTCGCAATACTTAACTGACAGTTTGATGTGTTTTGACCTTAACTAAAGAATCTGATGAAATGTTTGAAAGAAAAGTCAACTGTCAAAGTCTGTTTTCACAAATGTTTGATAAATGTCAAATGTAATGTAGAATTAATCAATCGGCACGGCAAGGCCCAGCATTCGACGAAAGTATTTCCTTTTTTGGTTAGTATACATTAATGTATACATATATACATACATACTTGTACATTTGTATAGGTACATATTTTAAAATCAAATATGTACTGTATATCTGCAATGTGCTACATAGTGCGGGTAACACTTGTCGGTTGAGAGAAAAAAAAAAAAAGAAAAATGAGAAGTGTCAAATTAAATGACGTTGATGTTTGACACATATTCTAACTTTTTAAAAATGAGCATTAAACCATTTCAGTTTCATTTTATTTTTTGTATTTCTTTCATTTCGAAATATTTAACGTGTTGGTTTAAACAATACAAATCGCTTTTTAAACGAAACAAAAATTAGAGTCATAGTTCACCCGAGCAGATATTGAACCACAACAAAACAAAATAAACTTCGCTATCCCTTTCCACTTTCAGTTTTCTATTTTGTGTGTCATGCATCTAAATTAATGATTGTGTGCGTTCAACATATGTGATTTATTAAGTAGTATCCAAAGATGTCTAAAGCAACAAGTTTTAAATATATTAATGCTGTTTAGATACAAAATTTTTTAATATTGTTATGTTTATGTAAAAATAACGTTAAGCTAACCTTGTCAACCTTAATAACCTTCACTTTTCGTTCAATATTTCTTACAAATTTTGTGAAAATCGCGGAGCTAATGTAACATTCGGAAAAAATTTTAAAGTAACATGAGGCAAATTGATATGATATTCGTTACCGGTTCGATTCTTCTTTTAAAGTATCTATTTGAAATTTGTATCCTCCAAATTTCATAACCAACTGTGTACATATATATACATATGAACATGTCAGTAAACAGACTTTATTTTGTAGCATCTTAAATTTCAATAAAGCGTTTGTAGGCTGTTTCATTTCGTATAGATACATTCTATGTACTCAGTATGTATTGTAGTTTGTTTTGTTTCTTACACAATACGATAATTTTGAATGTATTTGTTTGACACACATTTGAATAAAAGGACTAACGACTGCAGTTTTTTTTTTTTTTTTTTTTTTTGAAGAGTCTAATTGAGACCGACAGTTAAAAATTGTTATCAAAGTGATTGTTATGAAGTGAAAAGAATTTGAATACAATCATCTAATTCCTACCTTAATATTTCATCCTTAGGCGCATATTACAATAGATATGAGATATTGTATCTTAACTGTTTTTATAGAATATCTAAAAAAATTAACTGATTTAATTTTGCATTAATTTATTTAATTTAAATTATAATATACTGGAACTTCTCACATTAATATTTGTGAAGGATATTAATGGCGCTTAAAAAGATACAACATTTTGGTTTTTTCTTTGGTTTAGGTTCTAAGTAAATATGTACTATATGTACATAAGTATATATACATACGTATGTACATATAGTACATATTTACTTAGAGTATATATACATACGTAATGTATCCTGCTCATAATTTTTTATGAGTTCGCGCATAATCGTAAAACTTTTGTTTAAGTAAGTTTGAGAAGTGCGTCAAGTGTATAAAGTAAAGATACATCGGCATAATGAGAAATCTTGTTTCTCGCAGAAGAAAATTTTTTTTACGTCAAGTATTCCGCAGGGCCATTGCCAAATTACTTACAAAACATATAAAAACAGCCAAGTTCATTGAACTCAAAATGTTTGTCGAACAGGAAATGTGCACAGTGGCACACATTTTCCTTATTATGTATTTGTGAATTGAAGTTCAAGTGGTTTGACCGTAATCAAATATTTTAAATATGTAATTGAACATTGAACCTGAAACGGTTGCTTCCAGTGAATAATCTGCAGCAGCAGGCTCGAAACATAAAATATATTAAAATATTTTGACATCGCAGCATGAGAAACAATTGATTAAACGTATAAATGAAATACCCTAAGTGCAAACCGGTTAAAACTCATTAAACTATTTGCCAAAATTACATTTGACAAATTTTGCATTTAAAGTTGTTAGAAGATGAAAATCGTGATTCGTGATTGCTTTCTGTAGAACACTTTATACACAACGCTCTGATCTTGCCGCTTATGTGAGTCTAATCAACGGTTTACCATAGCTCCGTTGACCATGTTAATTGAGCTGCCATTAATTAGTTGGCCTTCATGCCGCGCTTCATAACTTGACACCTTGGCAGTTTGAAGTGAAAGAAGAAATGCAGTCAGTCTACATCGGTGAATGGGCTTGCCATGAAGCGGAATATGCAAAGGAAACAATTTACACAGCAAAGCAGAATTTAAAATTTTGCAAAAAAAAAAAAAAACAAAAAATTAAAAAATACTAAAATTTAGATCATGTAGAAGTAGGTCAAAGTTGAGTTGTATTTATATCTGACACAATTTCTTTTAGTTTTGTTACTGAGCTTTTCAATTTCTTTTAACTAAATATTATGTAATATATCTTTTATAGCAATACTCCAACGCTCGACGGTCGATGTTGGACGTATTAAAATTCAAGGCGTGGCTACCTGTTTGTATCTATGCATGGATGCATGTGGGACTGTTTATGGCTCGGTAAGTAAGATTATAACATTTTCAAAAACTAGATTAACATAAATTGAATTGAGTTAAAAGGAATGGAATGGAATAGAATAACAAACGAACAGTAGGTACATGTAACAAACCCAATTGTCCAATGTTTTTGTACTTTTGTATAGATTTTTTTATTCCATTTTTATATAGTTTAATAAATTATCACGGAATTTTTCAATTAAAAATTTAACCATAAATAATTCCGCGTTTCATACTTGAAATTGAAGTACATACGTAGGAAGAAAACAACTCAATTTCCAAGATTAAAAAAATAAAAGTTTTAAATACTATATACTACCCAAGTGCGTATCTTATCACTTAAATGGAAAAACGCACATTCCCTAACAAAGCCGCACATGACAGTGCCTCAAATATTTTAAAGACAACAGTAATAAAAACAAAAAAAACAAAGAAAAGACGTAATGATCAACCTCAAAATTAAAACAACTTGAGTACAAATTGCTTGAAAAACTTGAAATTCTACCCAAACACATTAAAGAGCAAACAAACATTCAATGGTAATTGATTCTAAAGTCTCCTTTCTAGCATAGATGAGACAATGTCTCCACTCTCAATGTCTGACGCGTGCTTAACTCTGATTTTTTTATCATATCGCCAGGATAATGAATTGTACTTAATGCTTATATTGTTACATTAGTGCTGCGTTAAATTGAGACTTCCACCTCAAGAAAAAGTGCGTCAGATTGAAGAAATGCAATTAATTGGTATCGCGGCGTGTGGCGTACGGAGTCGTCGATGTCGTTGAAGTTGTCTGCAGACTAAACTGCATTATGGAGTTTAAGTCTTTCTCGCTTTCTTAGAGTCACAGGTTTTTAAATTAATCGTTCGATCGGTTGCCACAGTGGGCGGTCTGCTTTAGTATTTCAGAAAAGAAGAGCATGCTTTTCTTTTCACTCTTTTATACAGAAATATTTTGGGTCATATCAATAAGGCAATTATGCAAATTAATAAGCGTTCTTCAATAAAAATGTCTCAGTGGATTTTGTGCATAGAGTGCTGCTGACGCCACAAAAATAGATTTGCTCTTTATTAACAATTTAAATATAAATATTGAAATGTTTTTGTTAAAATCAAATTTGTTTTGGTTTAAATCCAATCTTGGACAAAAGAACTTTGTAAAGAAAAAGAAAATCTATGAAAGAAATAAATTCAAATAGTAGTAACTTCGAATCATGGAATCGAATCTTTTTAAAATATCACTTTATACTTATTTTCAAACTTATAAAAAGAATATCTCAAGGGTAATAAATAAATTCAATCGCTCGCATTTTATTTTTAGACAAACAAAAAATCAAATTTAAACAAATAGCAACAATACAAGACAAAAGATAAATTAAAGCAAGAGATCCTTTCAAAGGACATCCAAGTGTTTGTCAAAAGAAGTCAACAACATTTCAACGTGAAGAGCAAAGGTCAGCGCAAGTCAAGTGTTAAGTGATTTCGGTCGCTTATTCGATTCAAAGTCAGTTCATCAATATTTCATACCCTTCACAAGTTTTGTAAAAAGGATATTATATATCTAAACGTATTATGATCTTCGTCAACTAGCTAAGTCAAAAGGGTATTAAAACTCAACTGAAGCACACATTTACGCTTCTCTTTTATTTGTTTTATTTATTTATTCTTTTTTCGTTTGTGTCCTGCAGTGCATTTTTTAACTAATGCGACACTTTTTTCATTAGTAAAAAAAATGGTTCTCATATTGTTCCCAACACGCTTGTTCATGTATATTTCTTTTTATCTTTTTCCCTATAATATATATTAAGATTGGGTTCTGCTTCGTTAAGTCCTATTTAGTCCTTTGTGCTCTTCTTTTTAACTGTGCCGCATTGCAATTACTCTTCCCGGTAATCATTTCGGCGCCATCGATTTGTCTTGGATTGAATTGGTTTGTGCTATTTGGGTTATATATTTTCCTTGTCGCTTCATCTATCTGTAACAGGTTGTCTATTGTTTTGTATAAAAATTCACACATTTAGGAAATATTTATCACATTGCATTTTTTCAATATTTTTTTGAAGTGTGGGAAAAAATATTGATGCGATTTCAAATGACCTAATTTCAATAAATGAATAATAGACTGAATAAACAAGTTGGCATCTATGGTGAAATTAATCAAAAAAGTAACACCCATTAACAATATGAGTCAAAATTGGGGCTTAACTTTTAGCATATTTTCTAAAACTTCTTTTTAAATTTACAGATTAACGTCTTCATACATATTATGTATTGTATAATATATCAAACGATACTAAATATAATTCATACATACGCTTGAAGAAAAAAATGTTGCCGTATAGAAGATTTTCAAGTTCTTGTTCTTTGATATATCTTCACTGTTGCCGACATAAGTAAATTTGTTGAAATTTTTATTTTCAGAACATAAAATTGTCGCATCTGTCATAATTTGTAGCGCTAAAAGGCGAAACCTGACTGGAGTAGCAGAAATCTAGAAGATGACAACTTTATAGACATATAGTCAGACAGGCGACATTCTCTTTTGTAGCGCTGGAATCTTTTACCTATAGCACATTAAATCGATGTTGTCTTAATTTAGATGGCACACTACAAAGAACAATGATACCAGACAATGCGATTTATTATGTATTTGCATAGTTGCTTCAAATGATACACATAATAAAAATGTAGAAATCATGCCCTAAGTTTCAAAATGCTTTTTTCTGCGCAGGAAATTCGAAGAAATTTGATGGTTTCTTTAATGCTTCATTTGACATTAAATTGCTCTTTTAAAATTCAGGATGAAGTATGTACTCGTATAAGCAAAGTGGGCGATGGTCTGTTTTGTCTGTCTGTCTGTCTGTATCTGTGGGATGTATGGGAAGTGTTTACTTATTTAATGTGAATGCTGAAAAGATTTCATCTAGCAAGTAGGGTTGTGGCACGTTGATTAATTTCTAAATTTAAACGGCGACATTTTCCATGGAGTCAGTCTGACAAACAAAACAAATTCAGACAGCAGTCGTCTAAGAACTTGCGTGCTAATTTGTCGTTAGAAATCGCTTGCTGTGGATAGAGGGTAGTATCAAATCAAGGCGAAGACCTGTCTTTTTGTCTGTCTGTCTGCCAGTCTTCACCACGGGCGGGACATGCCTCTCTGTTTATTGTCAGTTTGCAACGCATCGCATCTTATATAGCCGTGGCCGAAACAATTTTAATTGCCTGACAAGAAAATTAGTTCAATGCTGTTAATTGCATTTGATTTGAAAGAAAAAAAAACGAAATATTGCATTGAACTTGAAGCGAATGAAGCACATTGTAAACTATAAATATGCAAATTTCTATTTCGAAATAGCCGACGTAGAGTATAAATATGCTTCCCTATGTAAAAAAAAAAAAAATATAAAAAAATAAAAACAAAACAATATTTTGTTTACCTTTCTTTTTCCAATCTTGACCCCTTCACAGCTGCGGTTAATAAATGCCAACTGATTTTTAAGGATAATTACATGGAACGGTCCTTTTTCTTTTTTGTGTGTGCTTGAGCCTGTCACTTAAATGTCTAATAAACTCGAATAGTTTATTGAAAACTCACACCTACTTGCGTCTAATGTAAGCAAATCGCGGCATTTAAACCTTTGAATGCGTGCTCATTTAAGATCTTAACAACGCTGATCTGCCATTAATCGGTTGGAGCGTCATATTGACACATCCTGTGATAATGAGTTCGCCCTGATTTGATTGGGATCTATTTAAAGCAGAGAAAGATCTTTAGAATCTGTTTAAATCGGCTTTCTTTTGTTCTACTGCGTCAGTTTTAGACAATATTGAAATGAGTTGCTTACTATACGTACAAAACTAATCGTATTTTAGTAACATGGTTTCAATATTGTAACTGTTGAGTTTCATTAATTTTCATGATTTCTCTCTACTTCTTTGCAAGTTGATGACCTAACAGTTGGCGAGATAAAATCGAATATATAGGATCATCGATTGAAAGGGTACCTTGTGAGCTTAGTATAAAAGATGCAAAAGTAATTTATTAAACTAGGTCCATTTTTAATATTTGGTCACATCGTTATTGCCGTATTTGAAAGTTAAAGTTTTTTTTTTAAATTAGCTTATTTTGTATTCAAAAGTATTCGATCGTCTCACACAGGATGCTTATGCTTTATATTTCAAATTAAATATAGTATAAAAGCAATCATAATAATTATAGCGCGTTTAACTGCCGGAACCTCAAGTGCATTTCATAATCTACATAATTTTCCAAAGATTTATAAAATAGCAAACGCTCATTTGGCAAATCGTAAACAAATCGCTGTGCAATATTTTTTCCGTATTACGACAGCATCATGTGAATTCTGAATTATTACTTTTTTTCTTTTTGAGAATTCACCATGTGACTCTCTATTAAAATGTCATATGGCATAAACCATAAGAATATACATGAATAGCGAACAAATTATTCACTAAAAATATTTAGATACTATTTTAGTTTTATTGTATAAAAAAGGCGCGACAAGAAAAGTGGCCGGAAAGGCGTCGAGATGCAATCAATAGATTTGGCAACGAATTCAATTTATAGAAATTATCTAATAGAAATACTCAGTGACTATATCTGTATTTTCAGTAGGCATTATAATGCCGACTGTGACTGGTGTTTGAACCATTGACGGCTGACATCTCACATAGCACAAATAAGCTACGGGAACAAGAATTGGTGGGAAAGTGAAAACTGTTTGCGTTGTTGATGATGTTAAAGTGTTCAAACGCAACGTAAAGAGAAAAATCTATGAAATTGTCGTCTTTGGCAACACTTTGTCGAAGAAATGAAGCCAGACAGACTGCCCCTTCATTGGCTGCAGCCATTGCAATTGCTCGAGATACTTTAGAGGCTATACGCTCTTTTATTTTCTTTTTATTTTTTATTACCTTCATTTTATTGCTAAAGTCAGCAAAAGTGTTGAAATACGCCTCAGGCTAAAGTAAATATATATTGTATATAAGGAAATATTATTTCCCACATAGTTTATATTCTTACTGTTTAGCTAGCAACAAAGCCAAAATAAACACTTTCACGTTACATTAGGCTTATGCTGAGGTCTTTAAAGCCGATGGAACGCCAATCGGTGAAATAATGTTTTTTTTTCCAGAATATTTTTAAGTTAGGGTATCACTCAACAGTTTTGGTTTGATTTTAAATTTGCATTGAACATTGATCGACGAAAGTGTTACAAATATTAATAATACTGTATATGTACATATGATGTAGATACATACTTATGAAAAAATTAAAAAATATATATTTAATTAATTCCGAAGAGATAGAATGGTATTAGTATCAAAAGTAATGTCCACCATATAATAGCAGTGAAAATTTTACATATACCCTAAAATACAAAAAAAAAAAAAAAGCAAATCTCATTTTACTAACGTGTTACTAAATTATATAATCAAATAACTTAATAATAGTTCTCTTGTTACAGAAAGATTTTACCGACGATTGTGTCTTCAACGAGAACATGGAACAGCACAACTACAACACCTACTCATCTACATACAATTCAAATGCACGACGCGTTTACTATTTGGCGCTTAATCGGCATGGAGAGCCACGGAAGTTACAAATCCCATCGACCCGCTCGCTGGGAAAACTGGCAACCTATACGAATGCGATCACTGAAACAGTACCGCTGGAGCGCGTTGAGCAGCTTATCGCGAAAAATTTCGGTGTAAATCGGATAAAACATGGCATTCGTCAACTCTGTGATACTGGCAAACCCTTGATTGAATTGATCGATGGCAGAAATTTTAAAGCACGACCCAAGTGCAATCCAAACAGTAGCAGCAGTGGTAGTTCCAGTTCTAGTTCTAGTTTGAGTAGTAGTGGAAGTAGTAGTAGTAGTATTAGTTAGCGTCAGTAGTAGTAATATTAATAGTAGCAGTCAGTTAAATAGTAGTAATAGTGGCCAAACACTGAACAACGTTCCTGCTGCCAATGATAGAGCTAGGAGTAGTAATATTAGTATTAGTATTAGTGATGCAACAACATCAATCGACACATCGAACACATTAAACACAAGTAGTGCTAGTAGCCTCATTAGTATTAGTAATGGTAGTCAAACCAATAATGGCCATATTAACATTAGCGGTAGTAATAGTAGCCGTAGTAGAAATTCAAATAGCAGCAATTTAAGTGCCAATCAAAATTCCAACGGCCCCAATCCCAAAAACAAGCGAAAGAACAAACGCAAATGTCGTCCACAAGAGAATGAGGAGGAACACAATTGTGCTCGACTGGGACCGGGCGCGTTGCGAAAACGTGGACCAAAACGAAATGGTCCCGCTCGTAAGCATCCAAAGAAGGCACACAATGCTCCTAGTCGCAATAATCAAGGTGGCGGTCCAAATCGACGTAACGGTAATGCCAACAGTGGCAATAGGCGGCCAAATGGAGGCAAGAACAGGAATACCGGAAGTGGAGCCGGTGCAGGAGTTATTGGTCCAAATAAAAAAGGGCGGGGTAAAAATGCGGGTGGAGGCGGCTCAAAGCGTCCAAAACATCAAAAAAAGCATAAACTAATCTCAACAACGACTACACCGTCGAGCATCACTACCGCTTTTCCGTTCACCACCTGGCTGTCGACCACATCGCGGCTGCCAGACACTCAGCCGGAAAACACAAGCGACCGTGTACAACGCGACGTAGAGGATGGCGATGCAGATTTCGAACAAGATCAAGACAATATTTCGCACGAACTGGGCAGTGAGGAACAAGTGGAGAGCTATGAAGAGGATACAGGCGATTTACAGGCACCACCACTTACAGCCGGCGCCGATGACTCAATGTATTACGATCAGCTTGATTTGTGAGTGTGCCAAAAATCATTATTTTTAATTAAAAACTTAGTTACATAATTTTTTTTTTTTCTAATTGGTCTATGTACTGAAGTAACTTCTTTAAGTTATGCGAAAATGTAGATTGCATTAATCACTCTGTAATACTTTTCATTTTGTACTTTTGCTAATTTATTTATTATTATTATTATTATTTTTTTCTTTTTTTATTTCGGTGTTTCTGTTTAACAAAAAATTTAATACTCAAAATTTCTAAAAAAACTATAAAAAATAATTGCATTTATTGGTACTTACTTGAATTTTGGTCCATTTGTATTTTACGCAAAACGTACAAAGTGAAGAATTTCAATGGAATTTCGATTCTATAATAGACCCAACGAGAATCATATTTTTCTTAAGGCATTTAGCAATTTTACTCATTTATTATTTTTGTTTGTAAAAAGAACTGTAAAAAGAATTAAGAATACGAAAACGATTATACTATAAGTATGTTTATAGATATTTTGATGTACTGTTATTTGCAAGAAATCGAAAGCATCCGACAATTTGATAAACACATCTTTACACAGCCCATCACACAAACCCTTTTTGTACTGACATTTTTTCACTTACATACACACACACACACACATACATACACATAGTTTATAGCCACATACACTAACAAAATATACATATTAACTTAAATTAACTTTTTGTTTTGGTTTACAAAATATTTTAACTTGATACAATGCAAAATCGTAACTATGGTACTTATATTGCTATTAAACATTCAACGGAGTCTCGAGTATTTTTAAGTCTGCGTTTAATACCTAAAAAACCAACTTTTCTTTTTCTGTGTTGGTACACATCTTTAATTAAGCGTCATCTATCATTCAGTGCGTTTACATTTGTCAAGAAGTGGTGGAAAATTTGTCTCGTTCCGGACGACTATCGACTATTACGACCGACGAAATATGTGTATGAATACGACATTCAAACCAGACATTAACCAGCCGAATGGTGCCTCTTTGCTCCACAATTTTATCCATGGTAAAACTTACCGGATGGATAATAGATCGATTTATTTTGACAACAAATGTAAACACACTAAATGAAAGATGGCGCTAAAATATTCGCTTGGTAATTAAGTATTTATGAACCAACCTAGAAAAAAATTTGGCCGATATCTTTTCCTGGGACGATTTAAATACAAATTTTGGGGTTCTTATATTACAGAATGGATATACGAAGTAAAAAACTAATTATTCAGCAATTGAACAGTTTTTGTTAAGAATATATATATTATGGAGAAAATATATAATTTTGAAATTTTAAGATTAAATGTTAAAAAAATGCATCTTAAAAAACTATTACTAGTAGGTCTTTGAGAATTAATCTCTCCGATAGCCGGACGATAAAATCAAAGAAAATTAAATTATATTATAATATAACGTTTTAATTTTTATTTGACTCCAATGTCGTTAGTTACCCCGAGCAA
The DNA here is from genome assembly GCA_018903435.1 of Leucophenga varia. Classification (NCBI taxonomy): domain Eukaryota; kingdom Metazoa; phylum Arthropoda; class Insecta; order Diptera; family Drosophilidae; genus Leucophenga; species Leucophenga varia. The sequence goes on from JAEIFJ010001427.1 coordinate 1,739,892, forward strand.
ATGGAAATACATACTTGAGTCTCTGTCACTTTACCAAAACCGAAACAAAATATTCAACAACACGAACAATGCATATAATTTCGATGCACTACACTCAGTAATGAACTAACACATTTAAAAATGCTTGCAAATCTTTAAATTCAACTTAATTGTTTAAAAAAATATCTGTTTACTGTGTACTCTGTATTTTAAGATGAATAAAATCGAATTTGAATAAGCAAAATATGTGTGTAAAAATATATAAAACTATGTAATTAAGTAAGAAACCTCGCTGCCTCTCAGTACGTAGTATACAAAATGAAAACGTACTTAAATTTGAAGAGCTACTTAAAATTTATTTATTTTGCGATTATGTCTACAATTTTTTTTTATTAATTATAATTATACAATTAATATATTAATTAAAATTAAAATTTTAATCGTTTTTAGAACAGAGAACTAACGCAATGCAAGATTATTTTATTATCAAAAAAAGAAATAAACTAACAAATTTTATGTATATTAAGAATGTTTTATTTAAACATATTTTTAGATTAATAATTTATTGTAAAATTATTTAAAAAACAAGAAACAAAAAAATATAATAAGAATAATAAATTGAAATGTCAACTATTTCATGTAGTTTTACATATACAAACTCATTGGAACAAAAAATGCTGAATTTATTAAATATTTTTACTCAATTTTTTGGAGATTTGTGATAGAACTGCAAATGTATTTCCTTGTGTCGCTTTTCGATGCTAGTAAAAGAGTCTTTGAAAAAAAAAAAAAGGAATCTATAAAAATGTTTTTAGTTATTCTAAATGAAATTCATACAGACAAAATTAGGTGGCCAAACAACTTATAATTTCTTTTTTAACAAACATATAATAAATCTGCAATTTCAGCTGCAATATTAAAGGAGAACTCGTATGGAACATTTCGAGTGGTATTGAGTAGGTTAATGCATGCTATGTTGTATTGAATGTATTATTATTATTTTTTAAATATATTTTTCATTCCTAACAGTTTTTTTTAAAAAACATTTTAAAGAAATAATTGAAACAACTTTATAAACAATTTCTACCGCATGGCACCTGACAATATACTATATGTATATGTATGCATTCATTTAATACAAATATGATTTAATAATTAAAATAATCGTATATTATCGTATATGTACGTTTTACTTTGTTCATTTGGATCAAGTCTGGTCTATGGCTTAGAAATGTTAATGATTATTTTTTTTTTTGGCAATTATTAATAACTTTTATGCACTTTCCAGTGTACGTCTGATAATCTGGCAATTACTTGCGTTCTACTGGTTGAAACATTGCAGAGGAATACGAATCTAAAACCTGTAGATCTGGACCAAGTCATTTTTATGTTTACTACTTTGTAAATTTAAAATTTTACTGCACGGAAAAGAACACGAGAAGAGCACAAAAACAAACATCACACACATATAGTTCCTGTTTTTTAGTTTATCTAGTAACTAGAATACTTGTAAATAAACAATAAAATAAATTAAAAGTGAACGAAAATTATGAAATAATACAAAAAAAAAAAAAAGCAACCAATCTTAATTTTTTTAGTTAGGTTTATAAATAATGTGCGTATTTATTTTAATTATAATTTAAGACTGAAAATAATAGAAAAATAAATTAAATGTACACAAAAATAAATAATAATAATAAATCTGAATTCAAAAAGGCTAATAACCATAAATTATCGATTAAAAACGTGTTTTTGTGAATCTGTTTTTATTCTAGCTTTTTACTCATAGATCTATGAATAGATAGGTACATACATATGCATAGATACAATAGTTTAAATTGTTTTACTTAGCACTTAATTTGCTAAAATTTATGAGATTCATTTTTGCCCTAAATCTTCAACAAAGAATCTTCAAAAAAAAAAAAAACAAATTCATTGTTTTTGTGTATATACTTTTAAGATTTCATAAGCATATCCTGTATGTACGTTCAATGAGGTCTATAAAAAAAACACTGGCGCAACGTTACGTATGCATTATAAGATTGTTCAACTTCAGCATGCTCAAATATTGAGTTCAATTTTTTACGATGCACTCATTCACCTGTTGCACAAGTGAAAAGCATTCGATTGATTGTGGCATTTTGAATTTATAGCCTCTACTAAACTTTTACTTCCTCTGCAGTAACGTAAAAGCGTACGAAAGCAGGGTGTTTTAACAATCAATTATAATTGATTACATAATTTTTTAATCCATTGAAGATCTTAATAACGATTCTTAATCAGAGTAGTAAGGGAAGCTGTTAGATTCATGTCCGTTTGTCTAAATTACAAGTAAAATCTTTAGCTATTAATTTAAAAAAAAATGCAAAAGTTACTAGTGAATAAAGTTCGTCGTTGACAAATGAGAATAGTTTCATGGAAGCCTTTGTTAAAGCACCCGTTATGTACATGTTTATTTGCTTGCCGATATTGCGTGCATCTATAGAAAGGGCATTTAGCGTAGAAATTGTTTTTACATTTTACAAATATTAAAAAATGTATTCTTTTAGAGTATAACCCTTTATAGTTTTATAGTTTTGAGTTTTTTAAATTAAAATGTTCACCGATAGGTACTGAATTTTGAAATTTTCATAATACTCAGATTAGTTAATTAGTTACAGAGTATCTCAAAATATACTAGTACAAACCTTTATTTCTTGTGTATTTTTTATAATCAAATCAACCTAGTTAAGAGAGAGAGTACAAGTAAGCTGCATTTAAAGTGTCACGTAGACAAGAAACACAAAATTGCACGCCAGCCAAACTAACGTAACGTAATCAGAACGCAAACGCAATGAAATTAGTAATGATTACACGCCAAAAGTTATTATGTATGTATTCTATTCTTTGGGTTTCACTTGTTGCTAACAGATTTTTTTATATTTTAATGGGAAAATTAAATATTTTGTAAGAACCTAATTACATATTTGCATTAATAAAAAATAATTAGTAAAACAAATAAATAAGGTTGTAAAAATGTACAAAAACAAAAATATTATTGTGCTAAAATACACTTTATTTTTGGGGTGCTACTCATAACGATTATTACCGCATATATTAAATTTAGTAGACTCCAACCCGATCATGTTGAGAAAGGCTGACTAGCGTTTTTACTAATTATTCGCAGAATTAACAAAAAATGGCAAGAAGGTACGCACCGCGACATATATAGTATGTACTTTGACTACTGTTGTATTTTAAGATGGTTTTATCCTACATCAAGTAAATTAGTATTTTGCGTTTGAATTCAGTAAATCTCAATTTTGGAATGAAAAGTAGCGACAACTTTGCAAAAATAATTTAAGTATAGTGTATGTCCGAATTCAGCCAAATTGATTTTAATGTAACGCCTACCGACATCAGTTTTTCTAGGTTAACTAACTAAAACCCACCTAAATCTAAATTAAGGTTTATATTCTCAAAGATGCAACACCCCCGCTTTAGCGTTACTTACTTTTCATCAAATTTATTATACTCATCTGTACACACGTTTTTAAACAGTATTATATGAAGAATAGTGTTACAAAAAATAATAAAGGTTAAAGAAAAAAATGTGCAAACGATCATTTGTCGAACGAAAACATCAGCTGATTGTGATTAGCGTAAAAGTGAAAGGTAAACAAGCTGTGAGATAAGAGAACATCGGTTTCGGATCTTAATTCGGTAACAATTAGTGAAACACATTATAAAACTATTTTTGATTGTGATGACGGCAGTTATGCATTTAAGTTTTATTTTAAAGACCAAAAATTCGACTGATAATACATGTTTGGGCAAATGAACATATGCACCAAATATTAATCACATAATGAAAGTATACATACCCATACTATAAACACATTACAAATGGAGAATATTGTTATAAAAAAATTATCTTGTACAAACCAATGTCGATAATAACAACAAACATTCATAAATTGTTCAAATGATTGCTTAAATAAAAGCTAGGTTTTTTAAAATACTTGACTTACCAATACATCGATTAAAATATATGGTAAATCTTAAACAAAAGAAAATTCTATTTTAAGATCAAAATTTTAATCAAATAATAATCAATGTGTTACAACTTTTCATGGACTAAGTTGCGCTATTTTGGCTCTAAATTATATATTTTATTTATTCTATTCAAGATTGGTGACGAAGTAACTAAACAAATAGACAAATGATTATACATATGTTGATTTTGCAATAGCCTACATAAATCTTTAATAAGTTATAAAATGTATTCATATTACTATTTAAATGTTGCTTTGAAAAATGTATCTATTTCGGAAAAGCTTGACGACTAGTTTTCTGAATGAAGAACATAAAATTCCCTATAAAATTTTGTTTGTTTTCTTCTATGCTTTCATATTTCAAGGCCTACGTGACTTTTCTCAGGCAGCCAAACAATTGGACATGCAGTATTTTTTTCGCTACTTGTGCAATTTGAGCGCTCGGTTTATATGATTTTGATTGGATTGTCTCGCGTGCAAATTTATTTGTTTTTGCATTGTTTTGTGCTTTTATGGCAAAAATAAATTGTATCATTGAAAAAGTACGTGCGACTCTGATTTGCATTGAATCAATCTCCAGTTCTTTACTTATTTTTTATTATTTATTTTTATTTAATTTTTACAGTAAAAATAGATGTAAAAGCGATTTTACTAATACGTAATTAATAATAAGCTTAATAGCATAACTTCTTTATCTCTAGTCCAAAATAGGTCGTATAGTTTCCGAGTCGATTAGTAACAAGCAAATGCAAAAACATACAAAATTTAATTTACATGCACGCACACACACACAGCACACAAATGCACACGTCTGCAATTTCAGCACCTTGTGGTGAAAAATTAAATTTGAAATTAAAAGCTCAATAGCATAGGGTCATTAACACATATAGTAAAATGGATATTATAATTTTATCAGAAAGTTTGCAACGCATTTGCAAATAAAAATAAAAAACTTATTTCCTACATTCATTATCGTTAATATAATCGTTTGATTTAAAATCCATGTACACTAGATACACATACGTATGTACAGGTTTAGGTGACAATGCGAGTTGTTTTCGTTAAGTATTAAATCTTCGGTTAGCCTTTATCTAAGATGGCAAAATCGAATAGACGCTTCGCTTTAAAAAAAAAAAAAGCACACATTGTAGGTTCCGTGAAATTGTCGATAAAGCTCAAATTTAGCGCTTTTACTATTTTTGTTTGTTTTGATATACGTCATAACATTTAAAGTGCCTAGGTGAACCACATGATAATTAGTTCACGTGCTCAAGAGATTTTTATTTAAAAAAATAAGTACCTTTGATTAAAATTATACACAAACTATCTAAGAATATTTGAAATGCAAAAGCTTAAAGCATCTTAGACTCGCTGAAAATAAGGCAAATCGAAAAAAGGGCTCGTTAAGCGGCTTACAAATCGAAATGTCTCCGATGAGAATGGCTATCAATTTCCAATGAAACAACCACCATCATCGACTTGCTAACTTAAGAACGCGAAAGTCGTCGCAACTTTAACAGATACGAAGCAACGCAATAAATCCATATTTGTTGCATAAATTAAATGCAAAGCAATTAGATTTCGCCAAAATTGATTGCAAATTGTGTTTACGTGCCATGGTAAGATTGTAAAATGCTGAATGAAAAACGAAGCCACCATTGCCGAAGAAATTGTAGTAAAAAAACCAGATAAAAATGTGCCAGTCTGCCTATTCTTGATAATGTATAATATAATGCAGAATTTGCGTTTGTGCAATCACACACACAGTCTGCTGGAAATGCAAAAAATCGTTGAATAATATACAAACAAGTATGTATATAGATATGTACATACATATGTACATAGGTACATACATACGTGCAGAATGATGTTGACGTTGACATAGCAGAGTTTATCTCCCCCACCCTGACCAAACTATTAATAAGAGTAGAAGTCTGCTAACCAAACTGTATGCGTGATAACACCAAAGTGGCAACATGAAAAACTAATTTATTTCACACATGCTACTTTTTTAATACAGAGGTAAAAACGTAGTACAAGAAATACGAATGAAGTTCAACTAATGTAACCAATAATTTCACCAACCTCATCTGGAAAATAGTTTTTTTTTATACCCACCACATATAGTGTGGACGGATTTTATCAGTTTGTCTGAAAGTTTGTAATGCATTAAAATAGGCATTGTAAATATTTTTGATCAGTTCGATGAGACAAATCGAAATAACCATGTCCGTATGTCTGCCCTCTGTCTGTTAAAATCAAGGTGTCGCGCCCACTTTTAGGCATAGCTCCCATACAAATTTAACGACCATTTTCGAGCTTTTTTATGAAAATACACATTGTTTCTATTGTTTTGGTCCTAAATCATTTGTATGTCAGAAGCATTGTACCACGTCTATTTTTAGTCGTAGCTCTCATACAACACTTTCGCTCATTTTCGAGTTTTCGTAGGAAAACAAGTATTATTTCTGAATAAATTCAATTAAAATATTGTTAAATCACTTCTCATGTCCACCTAAGTGAACACTTTCGACATGATAAGGAATGGGCTAATATAACGTACAGCCCCATCAAACTTGACCAAATCCATAGTGAAATTTTATCTAAACCCCTGGTAAACATATATACTATTAAAAGTGCGGTATTGAGTTTCATTTTGTTTTTCCTAGTTTTATTTAACAAACATAGAAAAACAATGGCAACTCCCTAATAACTTGGCACTAACAGTTTGTAAGTGATTTACAGTTTAAACCAAGTATTTTAATTATTGGTTACAAGCTCTCTATATAATTATAGTCGATTTGTTTCTTTGTCAATTTTAAAATTCAACTTTTTTAAATAATGAAGACGAAAGCGAAAGTGTATCAAAGTTAAGCATGTAAAATAACATAATTTGTATATCAAAATAAAAAATGAAATTATTTAAATTTTAATCATTATACTATATACCATAAAAAAAAAAACAAAAAAAAAAGATTTACAACTACGATGAGTTAAAGTTCCCCGATGTTTTCGATCTTGTACACCTCGGCATGATTATTGTTGTTGCTGTTGTTGTCGTCAAGTCAATATGTGTATACACCGCAAGTAACTGATTTTCATGCTGATTATATACACAACATAGTTTTGCTCTTAGGCAAAATAAAAAAAAAATGAATAAATAGTAAATAAAATTTAAATCTTAATACAAAGTAGGAATTCGTGTAAAAAATGTTGTATCACTTGATCAAAAATCGCACATTTACTCGTATATATATGTTCATACGTATGTATGTGTGTAGATGCATGTGTACGCGTTGTCGTGTTTAGCTTTTCAAGCCATTTCATCTTCATCAAATGTTGAAATCTAGAAGACCAAGAACAACAGCAACCACAGCAACAACAAGTGCAAACAACAGCTAGATCTTGACCAAGTTATTAAACATCATCACCGCCGGCAACATACTATATTCATATATCCACAGCAACATGTTGCTTCTGTATCTTTCGTTGATAAGCTAAGCTCCTGTTAAATACATATTACATTTAAGCACTTTTTATCACTTTTATTAACACGAAATGCAGTTAAGTTAACTAGATGATTTACCGGTACTATGTATGGGATGAGTTGACCTGGTTAGCGCCGTATTACACTTTTCCAAACATTTTAAACTCAATTAAATATATCCGTTTGAATATCGCTATAAACAAATTTTTAGACTTTGTTCAATTCTGGAGTATTGTTATACCCTACATTCATAGAGTAAAAAGCCATATGAAGTTTTTGGAAATGTATGTAAAACTCTATGGCCATGTGAATTTGTACTATTCTAAGATTTTATTACAAATAAAAGCAATAAAAATGAAAGTGAATTAAACATAATTTGTTTTGAACATGTTGGGTGGTACACTTGAACCTGAAAATAAACATAGTGAACCTGAAAATGTATGAGTCTGAGAAGGAGCTGACAGCCTTAAACGGTTGTAAAAATTTTAAGAACAAACAAATCAAAATACGCTCAATAGTTTATATCGGAAAAAATCGCGCACAAATAATCGTAAAGCTAGAAGAATTAATAGAAAACAATACATAAAACACTAAAAATATGTACCTATGTACAATATAAACCATACAAATCTGTTAAATCGAAGCATCAATAATGAAATACAGACGGAAGGAAGCTTAGACGGATATAATTAAATTGACTCTTTATATACTTAAAGGGTTCTCTAACGTCTCCTTCTGAGTGTTATAAACTTTATTGAAAAGTAATGAGATACAAGTATGCATTTTTAACTACAATAAAATAGTGAAATGTAATTTAATGTCGCCTAAATGTATGCTTTTATGAGAAGTTCTTCAATGGATCATTTTAATGGAACAATTTGACATCTCTTTGACATTCCACTCTGTATATTGTTGGCTATAAACAAAATAGTGACAAATTTTCAAATATTAAGTCTAAATTTTTATTTTTTTAACATTGGTTTTTATGGTTTTTTCCCTACTTAATAATAATGACAAACAAGATGTCTAGTTTTTAAAGGTAATCGTATTAGGTCTATAAGTAATGGTTTTCTAGACAATTAATGCAATCAATTAAAGCGTCGGATTGGCGCGAATTAACATGCAGTCATGCAATCTGACACGTCGTATTTAACCAATCATATATTGTCATCGTCCCGGATAAGAATTAAACATGAATCAAATCAAATCAAAAGCGTAAACATTAATTTTGTTATTATTAGTGACATTTGTGACAAATGATATAATTATCATTTGAATAAAATAGAATAACAGAAGCTGAGCTAAAAACAACATTCATGAATAGAACAACAAATCGATTCATTTCAGCCATCTCTCATGTTTGCGCAATCAATATGTCCGCACTAAGTATATATAGTACATATATACGTATGTATTTAACAGTATTTACTTTAATTTAAAATTTATGGAGCTAGATATCTTAGCTCATTGATGCAGTGACACAATATAAATTCTTAATCGTACATATATTTTATATATGTTAAATAATTTCTTACACCCAACGCTAAAACGTTAAATCTTGAAGTCTGACTGGGTTTCTACCTCTCACACTTCTGACATATTCGGACAAGTGCATCGGGCTGGCGCCATGGAGCTTTGATAAGTTGCTGCTACGATTTAATTTGATTCCAATTGGCTTCGCTCTATACTTCCTGATTATGAAATGAAATGCTTGGATTTATTTAATTATAAGGCGCCACTACTCTGACACTGAATCTAATGGGACTGGTTAAGCAGCTTAGATAAAAAAATATTTTTAAAAAAAGTGGAGAAGGCTACCGAAAAATATATCATAATTTTAATAAGATCGCATAAGTAACACAAATGCATCCCGCATATCTAACGATTGACATTGCCATCCAATTGAATGTCTTACAATATCACAAAACTCAATCGACTACAAAAGCTGGCCACTTGAACTTGACATTGAAGTCAGCGTTTGGCAGCCGTCAAGCAGCCCCGACATTAATAAGATTTGAAACTAACGAATGACTGCAGCTAATTCCATTAATTAAGCAACTTAGCTTAAGGGTACATGGAAATTCGACTTAAGTGGAATATATATGAATGCAAGCAAAGTCAACCCCCAGAAACATTTTTACTTTTTTTCCTTTGTATGTATATGATATATTCTATGTCGATATTCTCTTACATATGTATGTATGTATGTATATATAGTACATATATAAGATGCGATAGGGTTTTTTATCGTCATCTTCAGCACTGCATGTTCGTATGTTTGTATATTTGCAGTCTCTTATACTTTGATCCTCAATATGTTGTTGCATGTCATTCATTTCTTGTTGGCTGCTTAGTGCCATGCCTTTCGTACGGTTCGTAGATTGTCGTCTGGACTAAGTATCAAAGGTATCATATTTCAATAGCAACAAGATCACGTCCAAAGTGTCTGTCACTGACCTTTTACAGCGTTGAAACAGCGATTCGTGCAAGTTTGGTTCGATTTGAACTTAATTTTTTTGTAAAAGAATGTAAACAATTTAATTTAATTCTATATCAATAACTCTATATGAAAACCTACACCATTGAAATATCGAAAACGCAACTATTTATCCTTAAAAACGGTGTATCATCTCGCTTATGTGCCACGAATAATTGTAGTGTACAAACAGCTTTTTAGCCATTTACAGCTTTAAGAAGACATCCAGCTTTTAAAGTTTTAACAACAAATGAAATAAGTCTTATCACTTAGCTTTTTCTGATAACGCTGATTGTTATTTTCTCAACCGATTCGATCCATATGCTTGTCTCTCTCTTTATCAAACGAGCGTATTGAAATTAATTTACACTTATAACTAAATGTCTACTTTTTAAATCTACAGCTGACAGTTGTATTGGAACTCACACTTCGCTTGGACGTTAGGTAAAGCTGCCGGTGGCTTCTTAATTATGGAACGTGCCAATACACAATTCGATAAATATACCAAAATTTGGAGCGGTCCCCGACCAGCTAGCTTTTTTGATGCAGATTGTTCTATTGGAAAAATACTCTTTGCATTCATGCGAAACAATCCGAATAATGTTTGTCAAGTAAGATAAAACAAAAAAAATATTAAACATCTCTGATAATAAATATGACAAATTTTTTCGCAGATATCTGACACCGAAGGGACAGCAATCACAAACAACGAAGCGTTAACGTTTGCTATCCGGATTGCACAACACTTTAGAGCAATGGGCCTGAAACAAGATGATGTGATTGGGATTTGTGGACTTAACACTACGTATTTAATGCCCGTAGTTCTAGCATGTTTGCTTAACTGTACACCCTTCCATGCGATTAGCCCTAATCATGACGAAGGTAATTAGTTAGAATTAAGACTGCTAAGTATTCGAAACTAATCTTTGCCTCTTAATAGCTACCTTTAAAAGTTTATTTTTCACAACTCGCCCAAAAATTATCTTTTGCGATGGTGGCATCTATAACAAATTGAGCGTTATTAGACAAATACTAAAAGCTCATATATATACGCTGAAAGAACATCGACCGGGTTTAATGCGTGTTGAGGATCTTTTGGAACCAACAAAAATGGAGTTGTATTACGTGTATGAATTTTGGCATTTAAAGTGATCCCTTTATTTAAAGTTATTCTTGCAGACCTGAAACACTTAAACTGGGTGGCGACCAAACGGTAGCTGTCTTGTGTACTTCAGGAACTACGGGTGTGCCGAAGGCGGTCTGTATTTCAAATTCTGCTTGTCTATTTGACTTTGGGTAAGAATGTAGAGATTATTTTTTATAACATTTATAAAAGCTGAGTTTCTTCTGAAGTAAAATAAATTAAGTCCATTTTATGCTTCAAGGCAAACTAAAGAAAATTTTTTTAAATATTATAAAAATAGTTTTGTAGTCAGCACGATCATGAGTTCATGAGAAAAAAGAGCGGATCGATGCCACACCTTAATCTTCATTGAAACATTTAAAGATCATTCATATGACCAGCAACACTGACGCAATCTAGTATTCCATTTCCCCCTTTTTTATTTTATGTTTGCCACTAAACTTGTTTTTTTTTCAGCTTTGTCACTGGCCAGGATGTACTCCTCTCATTCAGCACAATAGATTGGTCGGCGGGTCTTTTTAATATGCTTTTTAGCTGTGGTCATGGATCAACACGCATTATCTGCGACAAACCATACAGCCCAGAGTATATGTTGGACCTTATCGAAAAATACAAGATCACTCTATTGACACTCGCTCCACAGCAGGTGTCCGCTCTAATCAAAACACCCACACTTAATCCGACCCTCTTGACCAGTGTGCGATTTCTCAGCATCAGCGGAAAATGTTGTGTAGCTACACTTCTAAAATTACAGGAGTTTCTATCGAATGGTCACATCTCATACGGATATGCCCTAACTGAATGTGGTGGAGTTGCTGCCAATATGGGCATCGGACGACCACAATCGGTTGGCAAAATTGTACCTGGCGTTAAGGTAAAGATACTTGATGAAGCTGGTCGCAGTTTGGGTCATTGCGAGACAGGGGAGATATTGGTTCATAACAGCAAAGTTTGGAATGGCTACTACGGAAACCCAAATGAAACGAAGCGACTACAGGACTATCAGGGTTGGTTCCATACAGGTGACATGGGCTATTTTGATAATGAAAACTATTTACATATCATCGATCGTAAGCGGGATGTCTTACGTTTTCATGGCATGCAATATTATCCACAAGAAATAGAACAGGTCGTCGCTGAACTGCCAGATGTTATAGAATCATGCGTTTTTGGTCTTTGGAACGAGGTAGACGGCGACGCCGCGGCGGCAGCTGTAGTTAAAAAGCAGGAAGCCGTTTAAGCGAACAAGACGTAGTCGAGTATGTTGCAAAGCGTTTAGTGGTTACACATAAGCAACTGCACTGTGGTGTATTTTTTTTGCCAGATTTACCAAAAACTGGCAGTGGAAAAATCATAAGGCATCGAGCACGCGATATGGCGCTGGGTAAAGAATGGCCAGATAATCGTAATAGCAATGGACATTGAGTGAGTGACTCATTAGTAAATTAAGTACTTCGACTTTATTAATAAATTATTAAAAAAAAAAACGAATAGTAATAATTAAAAAAATAATAAAAATTAATAAAATAAATATGTATATACATACATATATGTCAATATATAATAAAACAACAAGAAAACCAAAAAAAAATAATTTTTATCATTTTAGAAAGGTTTTGTTAGCTTTTATCGCACATTGCGCATGCTTATCTAAGCGAACGATTTGCGTCCATCGAATACAAAACATGGTCTATATGTGTCTATCTACTCGCAACGTAATGCTTTATCGCAAATTCCATTGGCAATAATATTGCTTTAAGTTAACTTATTAGCTGGTAGCTGTTATTAAAATTTGTAGGTAGGTAAAGCGGAGAATCGTTCTATGATTCTATATTTTTTGTACATACTATACATATGCACTATATGTATATGTACATAACTACAAGTAGCGAATTTTCGTTTAGGCTTCAAAGTTGGTCTTTGTCCATTTAGTGTTGAAAGGCAACGGCCTCGTTACTTTACGTTACATTACGTTAGTTCGACTTATTAAATCCTAACTCTTTAAAAATTCACATTTTATAGGAGAAATATTGATCAAAACATCTTAACAGCGATGACATTATTCTTATAGTTTTCAAAGAAAAGTGTTAAATGAAACCCACGTCTTTGAGCTAGAGAAGAACAAAGCAAAGAAAAAAAACAGTAAAGGAAAATTGTTATTGAAGGAGAGGCATAAACTCGCATGTAGAAGTGGATTAAGTAACGAAAAAGCGTAGCTAGCCGGTTTCTTAAACGGCCTAACTGACTATGTAGCTATAAATAATCTTCAATTTTACACGTTAGTAACCTTCATTATTATTATTAATCACACCGTTTATTTGATTATCTAAAAAAAAAAAATACATGAGTCTGCCATAAATATACGACTTAATACACTCGGGCGCTTTGCACTTACCGCTTTTAGTTTGAGAGTCCCGATGGACAACAAGTACATATGTACATATGTATATACCATACATACTTACATATGTACGTAGTATGTTGGTATATTCATCAATCGTATAATTTGCACGTAAGTATCATAGAGAACTTTTCATTTTGACACATTTGAACTCGTTTCGATGTAAGCTTGTCATAATATTTTACACTTTTTCATTTGCAAAAGCATTTTAAAAGTGTTAGATTGATTTAAGATTTCTTTTGACATCTCCCACAAGCAATTGTTGCAGCTGATTTCTACAAATCATCATTTGCGGCACATCAATGCCAACAACGATGAAGGTAATAATTGTAACAAGGGGAACATAAGATACATTTGTATGATACATACATAGATAGATAGAAAGATAGATCGCTGGTCTAACACATCCGTACATAAATTATCATGTAAAATTTAAAGGAATCGACGTGTTTTGACACACAACATCCGTTCGCCTTAAGCCGTCGATAACATTATTCACCCCGTTCGCCTCTGACAACCTTAAATACACCGCTTGGTAATGTAATGTACTGATCACGATCAATGAAATATTAATGAAGCGAGGCTGCTAAAAGATTAGCATTTGAACTAGTTTAGCAGCAGCACAACTTCAGCCCTCTTCCTCAATGTCTGCGTACTTGTTTATTTAAGACTGAGAGGGACATAGTAAAGAAATGACAGAGTAAAGATTTTACTTTATGAATCTTGTCGCTTACGCGCATGGCTGAAATTTAGAGCTTAATTAAAATTATGTCGTTATATTTTCATCATTTGTGAAACAATAACAAAAATTCTTAATGTTTTTTTTTGTTTTCAATTTTGAAAACTTATTGCAAAAAGAATTAAACTACTATACTATATAGTTTATAATTATGTATTAGACATCTGCATGAATGCATTCAGAAGGGCAAATGAATGATTCATTCTTAAAGTTGTACATATTTTTACTGCACAGACAAAATACAGTGCAAGTGAATGGTACTAATATTGCCTGTATTGACAGATACTGTTCTCATTCACTCTGATGTTGACCAGCATATGATGAGTACAATAAATTTGGGTGCAGTTGATTCACTGTACAATGTTTTGGTGTGCAGTTTACTTACTGTACAAAGATAAATTTTTAAATATTTATTAGACGACATGAGCGAAACTTCATGACTGGACCGATTTAAAAAGATTCTTTCACCGTAGGCAAGCTACACTATTCCCGAGTGACATAGGCTATGTTTCATATTACATATAATGAAATGGACCAAGAATTTGGCGTTTATTAAAACGGGATACCAGGCGAACATAAAATGAAAATCAACACAAAATTCAATTTAAAATAAAGATTGTTGTTGTATAATAACACACACAAACTGTTCTCATAATTACGCTTGGTGTACAGCGTGTCTTCTGGCTTAAGAAATATACTGCACAGATAACAATGAGTGCAGTAGTTTTGGGAACACTACACTACTGCACAGATCTGCTGAGCTAGAAATGAGTACATTCATGCAGGCCTCTAGTATGTATGTACACACATAGTATATGTATGAATTGGAGCCATTCAAAGTTGCTTTTTCAAAAGTACTACTACTATTCTCATAAACAGCATTTTTGTTAACTTTTCTTTTGGATTAAATACATAAACCAATAAAAATACGATTTAATAAAGTAACCAAGTGTAACTATCTTTGAAAATATGTATATAGAAAAATTAAGTTTTATGTGAAAGTTTTAGTTATCATTTAGTTTCATAGCTAAATGCTTTAAACAAAACAGCATATATAGTACATCATGATGAAATTCCGAATTACTTAGATAATTTCACCATGGTATACATATTTTAAAAACTATATTAGCCCTTAAAGATATATGCTTTATAAGATATAAAATACCTCCAATCCTTGTAATGGAGGGTTTACATCAATTTTTTTTTTTTTTATTTTCTATTCCTCCTTATTCTGAGGTTATAGTTCAATATTTTTTTTCTACAAAATTTATGTTACAAATTAGGGTAATGAATGTTTTCTTTACTGTTTTAAACCAACGACTATAGCCGTTATGCAATAGACTCAAAATTCGTGCATTTACTTTGGATCACCCTGTGCTAAAAACATGGATCGCCATGTGCTATTAAATGGTATACCATGTGATATCACATAGACCACCATGTCATATTAGCAATAGCACATGGTGTAAACCAAATTCGAGTTCTGGTTGAACAGCTGTTCGTTCTTAAATACTTGTAATATTATGACTGCCCAAATAAAGCGCATAATATGTGAAAAGGTAATCAAAACATTAGTTAAGTACTTATTAATACTATTATTTTCTTTATTTTTTAAGGTAAAACCATTTGCTTTCGCAAAAAATATTTACTGTGAACTTGAAGTGCCGACAAAGAAACAACTAGCGTCAATTGGAAAGCCGGCACTGCAATGGACACTACCGCCCGGTATTATTGAAAACCAAAAAAGCATACTATCAGCTTTAAAATCGCTAGAACATGGTAACGATATTGACAATGTACACCTCCGATACGGAGAAGGTAAACAAGCGGTAAAGGTTGAGTTTCAATTAAACCCAGAAATCTTTACAAGACACATACTTAAGTCTGAAACCCAAAGAACTACGACAGCAGAACATAAAGACGAATGCGTAGTTTTGGATTTTAGCTCACCAAATATAGCTAAACCATTCCACGTGGGGCATTTACGTTCTACCATAATCGGTAATGTGCTGTCCAATCTACATCGTTATATTGGCTATCGCACAGTTAATCTAAACTATCTTGGTGACTGGGGCACGCAGTTTGGCCTCTTGGCCCTAGGTGTGCGGTTAACCGGTGTTAGTGATGCTGAGATGCGCTTAAAGCCCATTGAGACACTTTACCGCGCCTATGTTGAAGCAAATAAAGCTGCCGAAGCAGATCCCTCATTAGCTATGTGTGCGCGTGAGACATTTACAAAGCTAGAGACGGGTGAAGATACAGCCATGACTTATCAGTGGCAACAATATCGGAAATACACAGTCGATGAGCTAAGTCAGATCTATGCGCGTCTTGGAGTACACTTTGATAGCTATGAATGGGAATCACAATACTCACAACGGGTAATAAGCAGTGCATTAGAGCAACTGCGATCAGCTGGATTACTATTTTATGAACAAGATGGACGTAGTGTGGTACAAGTTGAGGATCGTCGTGTTCCAATAATTAAAAGCGATGGTTCAACGCTTTATTTAGCCCGTGATATTGCTGCTCTTCTAGATCGATATGAACGTTTTAATTTTAAGCGAATGCTTTATGTTGTAGATAATGCACAAACTGATCATTTTAAAGCATTATTTAATACGGTAGGAGCTTTAAGAGAGGACCTGCCCGCCTCAAAACTGGAGCATGTCAAATTCGGACGAATAAATGGAATGAGCACGCGACAAGGAAAGGCCATTTTTCTACGAGATGTTCTTGATGAAGCGTGCAATATAATGCGGGAGAAACGAAGAAACAGTACAAGTAAGTTTTAAAAGCTATGTTCTTCTCTGTCTATCAGATGCTAATCTTTGCAATCAACCAAAATCTTACCTCTAGCGACTAAAAACAATACCACAATGGACGATGAACAAGTTTGTGATATTCTTGGAATAAGCGCGGTCATTATCAACGATTTAAAGCAACGTAGACAACGAGATTACAATTTCAGTTGGCAGCAAGCTCTGCAAGTAAACGGAGACTCAGGCATAAAACTACAATATACACACTGCCGTCTGCACAGTCTTTTAGAGACTTTTTCGCACATAGATTTAGCTAATGTGGAACCCAATTGGCATTTATTAAGAGAACCAGAAGCAGAAGACTTACTTTATGAGATTGCACGTTTCGAGCAATCAATCTGGAACGCACAAAAACAACTCGAAGCTTGTGTGCTCGTAAACTATTTGTTCAACCTTTGGTACGATGAATAATCACCTACAAAATTCATAATTTAACTTTCATCCTATTTTACAGTAACTCTACCAGTCGTGCTTTAAAACGTCTTCCCGTCAAACTTGAATCCTCACCCCAAAAGCAAGCCCAGCGTCTTTTGCTATTTCGTGCAGCAAAAAATGCGTTGCATCACGGTATGACCATTTTGGGCCTTCATACGCTGGAACAAATGTAGCTACCAATTTTATCATAGTTTTGTTAAGTTTAATATATATATTTTGTTGCCTTTTAAATGCTACAATAATGACAAACAAAAAATGAACAAAAGTATTTTACTAAATGTACCAACCAGTACCAGGCATCTAACGTTTCTTCCACGTGTACTTGCGACGTGCGCCTTCCTGACCAAACTTTTTACGCTCGCGACGGCGATAGTCACGTGTAAGCAAACCGGCTGTAAGTGAAAGAACACAAATGTGAGACACAATTTTTTTAATATACCGTTTCGAACTCTGCGCGCTAATTTGCAACAGTAAAATTATACGACATTCTTGCTACTTTTTGACTTACCCAATCGCATTGATTCAATCATTTCTTGGTCAACAAAACTGCGCAGACTCATGGAAATACCCCAACGTATGGCACCAGCTTGACCGGAAGGACCTCCACCTTCAACATTTGCTTCTACATCGACTTTGTTCAACATTTCAGAAAATTGCAACGGAAAAAGCAACTGCAAAAAATAAACATAGGGAAGAAATGTATTGGTTCAGTAGAAAATGACTCAAAATAGTTGGTTGCAATATTTTAAATCGTTTTACATTTATCGTTTACTAGAAGACACATTAAACTAGGCTTATTGTACCCATAAAAACCTCAACCTAAATAAAATATCCGAGTAATATTAATAAGTTAAACTTAACCTTGTAACAGTTTTGCCCAAATTAATGTTGATCCATTTGTAGAACAGTATGAATTTTAGAGTTATTTTAAAGTTAAGGTAAATATTCCAATAATCATTATCTTTAAACGCAAAATTCACAATAATATTTCATAATATTTTTTAAGTAAGGGTATCTCATCGTCATACGTTTCTTGTTTAAGCCTGTTAACGTTATAAAATCAACAGTTATTCAAATTTCCGTTCACAGCACAACAATACAATCCAATTACAAAACGATACAGGTAAACATTGTAAAAAAAATCGACTTATCTACATTATTCCAATTAAATATACATAGTATGTAATATAATTTCTCGCTAAAGCTAAGTCGATCAATTGATGCTCGTTCGTTTAAATTCGAGATGTTTTCTAAAAGTTTCACTCATAATAATAGTTTTTATCTGTGTTACTCTCAACTTAATTAGTACCTCCTCCTCGGATTGTAGTCAGACTGACCGTTTATTTAATTTTGGGAAAACAATTTTCGGTAAAATGCAAGAGTAAAGAACTTCACAGTCAGTGGAGTCCTAACATGGACACAAGCGATTTCTGGCTAATCATAAAAGTAAAACGTGCGAAACGGAAACAATTCGAAACAAATGACAACAGTAATAGATGTCTAAAATCTTCCAAACCTGAATGTGAAAGCAACGCTTTGTTCCATTTTTTCGAATTAATAATAACGCATATGTTCAAGCGTAAGCTGAATACTTTGGGACACACCTCGTATACGTTAAATTGTGACAGTATTGTAACTAAAGCGCATAAACGATGAACGTATATGTATTTTTAAGCAATTTAATTTCAAAAATAGAAAACATTGTTGCATGAAACGTAATATTTAATTATCAGTCCAAAATGCAACGTGTGAAATGGATAACTGTAATTTGGATGAGATTGTCACGGGGTGTCACCACCGATGACACACAAATTACATTTTAATAGCAGTTAATAACTTTCAAATGTTTTCAAGAAAAGTATTTGTTCGAAATCGAAGTTTCAAAATTTTGTATACACTTTTGACGATCAGTCAACCTGTTAACTAACATTATTCTAAGTATCTCAAAAGAGAGGAACTAAGAGGAACAAATATATCATTCTTTCAAAATATTTGTGCATATGATACTTAAATGCTCGAGAGGGTGCTACAAAAATAATCAGTCTTACTTAGAGAATGTAACACTATAGACCTTTATTCACACTATGTAATATAACAATGCTTGTGTTTCGTGAAACTGTAAATCGTGCATCTAGTGACCAACGCCTAAGGAAAATTGTGATAGAATAACTATTAAATTTCAAGAGAAACTAAAAACATTTTTCTTCTACCATAGTAATTTAAACTCTCACACATTTCGAGGCATGTTAATGCAAAACATATTTTTTTTTAAATTGATGGAACTTAAAGATATAACAAGAGTAGCAACAAATAGTCATTCTATATTCTTATCACTCTCCAAACTACCCTCGAATTGTATCATAACATAAATATGAAATACATGGATCGCAGAATGCAATAAAATTTTATACATGAGCCTGTAACTGATGCTAAATTTGATGATCTTTATATCTGTCTTATATACCCATCTGTGCGGTGTCTATGATAAAAAAGTAATTTAGTCGCACATAACATTCGAATCAAGCAAAGACTTCGGTCAAACTTAGTCGCAATTGCGTTTAAATTCTCAATTTCGCAGTTTAGTCGGATCGGTCAGTGAAATGAAAAAAAAATTGTATATTAAGATATGTCAATTCAGTATAAAATAATACTTTGTGAGAATTAAACGATGTTTGTATAATATATTTAATATAGCTAAAATTACAATGAGTATATTTCTCGCCAAAAAAAAAATACAAAAAAATCTTTTTTATAGATCATTATATCTTTGCAAATAATTAGGGACTTTAAGTCATCGTAAGACGTTTTATGAAAAGATCATTCTTTGTGTTTAGAAAAAGCTCTATTCTCAAGGAATTCAAATAAAAAGTTTTCTGTTTTTATACCC
Source organism: Leucophenga varia (assembly GCA_018903435.1). Classification (NCBI taxonomy): domain Eukaryota; kingdom Metazoa; phylum Arthropoda; class Insecta; order Diptera; family Drosophilidae; genus Leucophenga; species Leucophenga varia. The sequence goes on from JAEIFJ010001427.1 coordinate 1,760,296, forward strand.
TGTACTCCAAGGGAAAAAAAGCTAAAATTTGTTGGGAAAGGTTTGTATGGAGTACTCCTTTTAAATAGGGCAAGATACAAACCTTTTGTAATTGACGACTTATCGGCTTAGTAGAGTGTAAGTTTCCAATACAGTAGCCGTATCTCTTATAGACTTCGAGATAATCGTTTTCAGACAGCCGGACGGACAGACACACATAGCTATATCGACTCGCCTTTAAATTCTGATCAAAAATATACATATTTTATTGGGAATATCATGTCTCCTTCTGCCTGTTACTTACATTTCACAGACTATATTAAGTTAAGGAGTAGCCCCTTAAAAATATTCCCCAACAATTTTAGTTTTTTCATGAATACTTCTATTTTATGCCTACAATAGTTCAAATGAAATATCGCAAATTAGGTATAGCTCGTAAACAAATTTACTACAATTTTTTTTACTTTTTGAATAAAAATACTATAAAATAAAGGTGAGTATAGGGTTTTCGGAGTTCAGCATACTTCAACTCATCATTCATTTTTTTATATGGTTATTATATAGTTTATTTTATTCAATTGAAAATGTTCTCAAACATGTAGAAATTTCAACAAAAACGACAACAGAGTTAACGAAAATATTGACATTTTTATTTTTGATTCTGATTTTGACATCTGGCACCATCTTTATATGCCTTTAAGCTTAATTTCGGACATATATATCTGAAGCATGTTTTACTTTTTATATGAATTGATTATATCCATAGGCATAGTCGAAAAAACTAAACGCAAATTCGTTTTTTTTTTTTTTTTTTTTATACCGAATAAATTTATTTGCAATCTATCTTTAAAAGACAATCAGCAAGTTGTTTGAGTAAAGAACAGTTGACAATGCGTTGGCGAAGCCATTATGGAATGCAAATAGTGATATACAGTGAATGTTATGTTAGACACCTTATAGAGTAGTTTTTATAATCTTCAGTGTTTTACTACAGTTCAGATTCATCGTAATAATATTGAATACTAATATCGGACAGTTGCATTAAAGATACGTTTTTCCAGACTATGTGAATCATAGAATCGCATGTGCAAAAACACATAATAAAATGGATCCATTATATCCTTTAATTTGCATAAATAAACTAAATAACTAAATGTATATGTATATTAGAGAAAGCGTAAAAAAACGATTGGGTCAGTGCAAAAAATTCCATTCTATTGTAAGAAAATCAAAAATAAACAATAACGCTATAGAAATGCAAACCAAGTCCATTCTCAGATACTCTTTACGCTCAGGTTCAAGGACAAAATTGGATGTAGTTTTTGTTAATCTAAAAAAAAAATAACAATAAAACGCAAAAAGTTGAATGCAACAAAACAGCGTCTAATTCAGGCAAATAATCCAAAATTTTGCATTTCTACGCTTTTGCTCTGGCTTATGTTGCGTACTTGTTATATATAAGCGTCATAGGCTAAAGAATATACATATCAAATGAACCAGCAATGAGTTCAACAAAAGCGCAATTGATCAAAATTATAATTGAATACAGCAAAGAAATTTAAGCGACGTAGCAAGTCAAGCAAAATAAATGGATTTCAAAGAAAAAATGCAGAAACGAGCAAATAAGATCTTAATCACTATACTAAATTTTTGCATGTAATGTATGTTTACATACATATCTGTACATACGAGTATACATACACATATATTTCAGTGCAACTCAATAAATGTATGTAGTATAAGAATAAATAGATTTTTTCTTCAAAATGGCGTCGTCGTTTGCAATATTGTTACCGAAGTAACGACGTCATTTTAAGATAATTCTACTTCCGGCTAACGGTAAGCGTTGTCGCAGATAGTTCTGGCAAAGCTAGAACAAAAAAACGTGTTGTCAAATGAATGCAAAAGTGCCGCCGCCGCATATCTGCTTTCAATATCTAAGAAGAAAAGTGTATTATTTGTTTACTCCTTTTTATTCGAAGCTTGAAAAAAATCCAAGTTCATTTTTTTTATATAATTTAGTTGTTTTCTGTACTTGTCTTTTATTCGCATGCGCTTAATTGAAGAACTGTCGTTTGTATAAATTTGTTGCGGAGATTCATGATAAATTCGATAACAATAAGAATAATCGCCGACGCTCGTTACGTGAATCTTACTGAAATGATCTAAATCAGTGCTGATGTTCTCAACGTATTTTGCTGATCTTTTAATTTGCGACGATCTTCACACTTGAAATCTTTGCCCATAGGCATATGAAATGTGTGCAAAATGTTAAGCTTTACTGAACATTAATTAGTTTGTGTTTAAAAAAAAAAATGATAAAAATAAAACAAAAATTCTAATTTAAAACATTTAAACAAAGCTTTATAAGCATATTATATCCGTTCTTCTGTCTGGTTCTTTTGTAGAAAAAGTTTTTTTACTTTTAGAGAAAATTTCACAACTTTGACACTGAAGCTTTAATCGTGATTATTGTAAATTATCTTTACCGTACATTTATTTACCCTTGCAAAAATATAGCTTCATATTGGATATTCATTGGACCAGTTTGAAACTAATTTAGACACTATTACAGGTATTCATTATTTAATTGGAATTTAAAAAATTTCGTAACAAAAATATATTTAAAAGTTTAAAAAAGAGCTAACAATTTATGTGTCAAAATCGTAGGACCTTTAAAATGGAATGAATGACGTCCGCAAAACCAGATTGACAGACAAACAAAGCTTCATCGATTGTATTATGGTGGTAATTAATTTAAAAAATATTTGTTTGGATGACGCTTTAAGTAGATATATATATAAAAAAAAGAACACAATTTTTTTTTTATGTTTAAAAATCAGCGAAAAAAATTTGATTAATGTTGAGTATAATATATAAAAACTCGTTTGTATACATCTCTTATGTGTGTTAAGCAAATGCAAATCTTGATTCTAAACTAAAAGATGTTTTGAACTCACATTAAATATTTTTGATCGATTTCTAGGCGGCTGAAAACCTTACAAATATTTACAAATACAAAAAAAATTTAAATTCCAATTTATAAATAAGTATTTTTTTATTCTCGTAAAATATAATATCTGTAGTGAAGAGGAAAAAGTGCTAAAGTCGACTTAGGCAAAAATTAAAATAAAAATATTTCGCTGATCTCCGTATTGAAAAGTACCTCCATGCAAAATTTGAATTATTTTTTACGATTTTTCAGGAAACTATAGACAAAGTTATTTTTGCTTATCTCGCATAGGCGTACAATTTCAATTAAGTTTAAACTTTAAAAGTACTCTCCTGCAAAACGACAAAATCAGACTTAAGCATTTTTTCCATTTTACCACAGATACTATATATAATAATGTAATTGTGTAAGTATATATAATTACGTTTTTATTATTTTTAAAAAAAATCATTACAATTTTCTCAATAGATTTTTTTTATTCGCTGACTTAAATTGATTCCCAAATAAAATTAAGCAGAAAAACAAAATAAAAAACAGAACTTAATGCATCGCTAACTAAATTCAAAACAGTTTTAATGTGAAATAAACAGAATCAAAAGTATAAAAATAAAAAGTAAATGACGCAGGAATTCATAAAAAAAACAAAACAGAAAGAATATATATATAGTATGTAGTTCGTATCAACAATTTATATAATAGTTTGATAAACCGTTTAAACAAACTTAAGATGAAAACAGAAAATAAATTTAAAAGAGAGCTGTATTACACTTAAAAAATGTTTTAGTCGAATATAACTCGATTAACTCAAAATTATTTCGTAAGTTTGTTAAGTAATATGACGTGTTGCAGGACCGATATGGAAAAATTGAACGGCTTTCATGTGATCAAGAATCCCAATCTGTTTTACGTATACAAACTTTAGTCATTTATTTTATCAATTAAATTCAAAGTTTTTACTGAACTAATCCCAACCAAACTAAAAAAAAATTAATATTTAGTATAGACCTCCATTAATCTCTGATTTTGTAAGTGTACGATGTTTAAAATAAAGATTGCTAACGGATCTCAAAAAGAAGTTGGCATACTTGTAAATAATGTTAGTAAACAAAAATCAGCAGCCACTTATCACTGAGAAAGAAAAAAGATAAGTGATGTTTATGTGGATGAATATAGTCAACACCAAAATCTTTAGACTGACATCAAGATAAAAAGATAAGCCTTTGTACATCTCTTTGACTGCAACCGCAATTACGCGCAAAGCAAATCACTTATATACCCTACAACCATAAAATGACAAAAATATTTTTTATTTCGTCAAAAAGTTACATATTCTGAAAACTATTTAAATTACTAATGCCAGTAAAAAAATAATACTTTTAAAACTTCTAAAATGGGATATATTCATTTCTTTAAAGACGGTTATTGTTCTATTTTCATTTTATTAAAAGGTATGAGTACACTTTAAATGGATAATAATGGATAAAGATAGCCCCATTCAAAACAATCAAATATGATTAATATACCTCTTGAAAAGTATTTGGAGGGTATTAAAGCATCAGACATATAAAATTTGTATTTTTTGGTGTATTTGTGTAGTTGTGTCTGCAAATGAAGTGCCTAAGATATGCAACATATTATGGACAAATATAATTCGCAAAACGTGACGCAAAGATAAAGGTATTCAGTAAAAAGATATCTTAAAGCATTTAATGGGTTTTCTTTTTGTAATATTTTAGTTACTTAAAGAGTTGTCTAAGACACTCAACCTTAAACACTACGCTTGATTGAATGTAGAAAAGTATGGTTAGGTATTGATCGATTGAGCCAATTATACGTGTAGATTATACAAAAAAAAACAAAAAAAAAACGCCTATTTTTTTTTTTTTAAGGTAAATTGTAATACTGTTTAATGATTTAATTTAAGCAAGCTAAACTTCTTTTCTTTTATAGATTGATGGTTATAAAAATCAAATGCAAAATATCAACGAAACGAACCATGTCAAGTGAATAACAAAAAGTGACTGTTGGAAAGTTTATCGAATTTTTTCTAAACAAACTTGATAACTCTTTAAATAGCTGCACGTTTTAAAAACAGCCACTACTTGGGCAGTGCAGGAAGAGATCGGAGCTAAGTTGCTGTTGACTTTCAAACCAGACATAAAAATAAAAAAAAGGAAAAAAAAAAGAACACAACCAGACGGACGTGTCCATTTAATCTACTACAAAATGGAAAACCTCGGCTACAAGGAGGGCAGTACTAAGCCACGTCGAATGACACGCTCTATAAGCGTTGTCACCAAGAGTGAAGTGGAACAACCACTCAACGAAAATAATGGAAGTAACCGGTAAGCATATTGATATCCCAACTGTATAAAATTGCACCATGCATATGCAATTTGAATAAAGTTTATTTGCTGACAAGTTATAAGTAGATGCAGGGGATTGGCTTTCGATTTAAAGAAAGCTGTTCGTGTTGTTCAATAAAATTGTTTTTTTGTTTTTGTCTCTCAATCAACAGCAAAACATTTTAATATACTTTCAAGCAACTGTGCTAAGATGATCTATAGGCAATGTGCTTAGTGTTGGGGCTCCAAAGTGATATTCTCTGTTTATTATTATCTCGGAATGATACTTGAAAATATTGTAATATGCACAAAAATATATATTTTAATAAATAAATAAAAAAAATGTAAGCAAATTTACAATACACTCAAGAGCTAATCGAGTATTATATATGCTGCACACTATGACATTATTAAAAAAAAGGAACACTATGTAAAAAAATGTGTTTTTCATACTTTTTATACAAAAAAAAAGAGTTTAATCTAGTTTCTCGAAAACATTTAATACAAAATATTTTCTTTATAGCAAGTCTAGAATGCATCAGTTTACTTTCGTAAACTAAGCTTTTCGCTTGTAATAATCGAAATTGATATGCAAATAAACAGGAATGTTACCTATTCAATGCACACAAACCGAAATATGATAAAATGTATTTGAAACTATTCAAATGAAGCAAATAATCGTACTATAACATGTAGAACACAATTATGTTGTCGGATTCGATACTAATTTAATTCTTGAATTTCAAAATAAATAAACAAATAAAAAAAAACAACAAAAAAAAAAAAAAAAAAAAAAAAAAAAACCTCTTAGCATTAAATAACTTTACACTAAACTAATCTTAACTTGTGCCAGCCAAACTTACTTTGCAGCATTTGTCTTAAGAGAGGCAGCTAACAGAGAGTTAAAAAAGAGAGCTAAAAAGCCAGTTGAAAATTAATTTAATACGCCTTCGTTCCCATTGCTCCGGCGTCCTCCACTTCTGATACTATAAAATCAAATTAAAGCGTCGAGTTTCGAATCGGGGCTTGAAGCTTGCTACAACCGATTTACATGCTCAGTACAAAATCAACAAACAATGAAGACGGTTGACTAATGTTTGTCGCAGTCAAACTTTTGAACAGTTCACGCCTAAATTGTTAGTTTATTTTTAATACAAAAGAAGACAAAAAACAAACAAATTTCGATTTTAAACTAGCAGACTCAACTTTTGAATAGATTTTTTTTTTTTAATTTTCTTTGCATGTGAAACGGAAGTGAATAAAATTTGCGGTTTTTTCCCACACACACAAACGTTTCCCTCAATTTGTTTAATTTAAAGTAGAGATTCGCGGAGTTAATTAACGACGATTTTTAATGCTGTTTTTAACGTTGACTGCCTCAGTTTTTGTTGGCAATGAAATTGCAAATCGAAAATAGAACATTAGCGAGTTGGCATCATCCGTGGATATGGTTACAAGCAGTGTACGTAAAAGTAGTAAAAATAATAATAAATTATAACACGTGAACTGTATCTACCAAATTAGTGCTGGAAATTGAGATTATTACTATCCATTTAATGTGTGGTCTTTGCATTTATGTAATGCGAAAAAAAGTTATTTTTATGAGCTAAGAAAAAAAATTGATTAATGTGTTTTTTCGTCGATAAAATCCAATACAAATTTATACTTCAATTTTCGGTATTATAAATAAAGTAAATAGGAAGATAAAGAGAGAGGAAGAATGAAATCAGACCGGTTTTTGACAACAACAAACTCCTAAAGAAATAGTATTCATGAAATCCTATGGCAAATTATATATATATATATATATATATATATATATAAACATATTTTTTTATTTTTTAAATTAAACTTTTTCTTAAGTTTTAATTTAAAAAACATTTTTACAAATACTTGAATATGAAAATTATTCCATTTGAATTTCTCTGGTACAAGGATATTTTATTAATTTTTTATTTAAATATATGAAAAAATAGACAAAAGAAGGTTTTTTTTTAAATTAAGTTTAAAGTTTGTGGAAGGAAACATGCAGTCAGACAATAGTAGTCCCATCAAAATTTGTTATATCAACTCTTTTACAATTAAACAAACAATTGTGTGCAATTATTAATGCATTATCAAAACAATTGGCTTAAAAAAAAAACGTAATTACTATTTATTTGTTTTTTTTTTTTTTTTTTTTAATCTAGTGAAACAATTGTGTTAACTTTTATTTGTTGTATATTTTCTTTTTCTCTAAAACAGCTTTAAGTCAATACCACCCAATCTGATGGTACGATGGCGCAACAACACTGACGCTATGATCGAAGCACAGTATCCGACCGCTGGTGAATTCGAATACATGGAGTGTGGACCTTCACCGCCAGCCGAAAGTGCGCCAAGCATGTACGACAGCTTTGAAGAGCCTACAAGTGAGCTAAGCGTACAAATATGCAATGACACATTACGCATTAGCCTCATCGACCAGATGAAAAGCGCCGCCGGGCGTGTGCGTTTTCTTGAGGATATTGAACAGGGCAATGTAATTGCTGAAAACACAAATACATATTTTGAATCAGCATCAAAGATCGAGAAGAATTTAAGTTTCTTATGGGCGGCGTTCCTTAAGCGCTGGGACTTGCTTGAAAATATATTAGAGATTGGAGCTGAGTTGCATTTTTGCGATCAGAATGGTATCTCGGCTTTGCATTTGGGTGCATTTAGTGGATGTCTTTCGACGTTAAGCTTTCTCGTCGGTAAAGGCATGAATGTGAATCTTCAGTCAAAGTGTTATACACCACTACATTGTGCAGCGTTTGGCAATGCCGCTGAAGCGGCTAAGTTTTTAATCAACAATGGCGCTCAGATTACTATTGACACTAATAAGCCAAACTGTGAGGAGAGTTTATTGCATTGTGCTGTACGTTCCAATGCACTTGAATGTTTGCAATTGTTTATTAGGGAGGGTGCAGATGTGAACTCGCTTAAGCCGAACGGAACCAACGCAATACATTTAGCAGCCGATCTTGGCAATGTACAGTGTTTGGAAGCTTTACTAAGTGCACCAGGCGCCGATCCGAATGTACGTATTTGTATACGAGAAAAGGAATCTACTGCGCTGCACTTGGCTGCTGATGAGGGAAATGTCGAGTGTGTCGATCTGTTGCTGGCCAAAGGTGCTGATGCAAAACTTAAGAATCATCGCGGCTTCAGCGCGCTCCATTTGGCAGCGCGCACATCAAGCCTAGAATGTGTTGAGTCATTGCTACGCAATGGTGCTGCTGATTCGAACGCCGAAGACTTTGATCATCGTACACCGTTGCATGCTGCAGTAGGAAAGTCGGAAAATGCTTACGATATTATGGAGATTCTTATACAATGGGGAGCTAATGTCAATCATAAAGACATTTATGGCTTTACAGCGCTACACTTAGCTGCTTTGGATGGTCTGGTTCAATGCGTAGAAATGTTAATATTTCATGGCGCAGATGTTACCACTAAATCGAAAAAGGGCACATCCGCATTGAATGTGATCACAAGAAAGACACCCGCTTCAGTGGCAATGATACGACAAAAGTTGGATGCCGCAATCACGCTACATCACTCTCAGGTAGAACAATGGAAAATTTTACATTTTAAGACTTTTATTTTTAATTAAAATTATTTCTATTGAAGGATCCGGTTAATCGTGAAGTTGAATTAGAACTCGATTTTCGACAATTGCTGCAGCATTGTCATCCACGCGAGATAAGCTATCTTAACACCTTCGTTGATGAGGGTCAAAAGGAGATACTGGAACACCCATTATGCTCTTCATTTCTTTACATAAAGTGGGGCAAAATACGCAAATACTATATTGGTCGTCTAATTTTCTGTTTTTCATTTGTGCTTTTCCTGACACTCTATGTGCTTACCGCTTTGGCGCATAACTGTTACAACGGAAGCAAGGATGACAACACTACCATTCAGGCACAGGAGCTTTGTCAAAAGCAATCCATTCTTGGTGATATGTTACGTAATAATCCATTTGTTATGGAGATGCAGTGGTGGGTGCTAGTTGCCATCACTATAGTGGAAATATTTCGAAAACTGTACGGTATCACGGGTTATTCTTCGTTTAAGCACTATGTCACACAAGTTGAGAACATCATGGAGTGGTTTGTCATTACGAGTGTTTTTGTGATATCTTACATCTATACAAAGCAAACATACACGTTTCAAAATCACATTGGAGCCTTTGCAGTTCTGCTTGGCTGGACAAATCTTATGCTAATGATCGGTCAACTGCCTGTCTTTGATGTATACGTCGCCATGTACACACGCGTGCAGGGTGAGTTTGCCAAACTCTTTATGGCCTATTCCTGCATGCTGATTGGTTTTACAATAAGCTTTTGTGTTATATTTCCGTCGTCATCTTCCTTTGCAAATCCATTTATGGGCTTTATCACTGTGCTTGTCATGATGATCGGAGAGCAAGACCTATCTTTACTGATAAATGACCCTGATGGTAAAGATCCACCCTTTCTACTTGAAGTTAGTGCACAGATTACGTTTGTATTATTTCTGCTATTTGTCACGATTATTTTGATGAACTTGCTGGTAGGTATCGCAGTACACGACATACAGGGATTAAAAAAAACCGCGGGTCTATCAAAACTTGTGCGCCAAACAAAACTTATATCATATATTGAATCAGCACTTTTTAATGGATATCTACCCACTTGGCTGCGGAATCTACTACACTATACTGCACTTGTATCGCCCCAAGCTTATCGAGTTGTACTATGCGTTAAACCACTCAATCCTAGCGAGAAACGCCTACCACGCGATATACTTATGAAAGCATATGAAGTGGGCAAAATGCGTAAGCATTTTGGTCATACAGTTTCATCGAAAAACTCGGCGGAAAATTATTTGTCGTATAAAAATAAGTACAATAACAATAATGGACAAACCTCATATATGGTGCCTGGCGAGGATTTGGAGCCAACACACATTGCAACAATTAGCACAAAGATTGATGAAAATGCCGACCGTATTGAGTATCTAACTCAGGAAATTCAAGAGCTAAAACAGGCCCTCATTTCCCAACAGCAGCAAGCGAGTAAAGTTATCGATAAACTGTTGATTGTTATTTCAAACCAGCAAAAGAACAATTTAAGAAAATGATATTTTCTTACAAAATTATAATCCAAACAATTAATTTAAGATGCAACTATCGGCTGAAATAGTAATTAGTTGTGTAGATAATTTTTACTTAGACAAATCAACAAAAATGTTAAAATATTTTAAATTTTATTAGGAAAATATATTGAACGAATTTTAAAAAACGAAAATAGCTCGTTTTATGAAAACCAGATATATTTATGTTAAACTAATTTAAATAAATTACGATTTTCATAAATATCTTCATTATTCTGCAATTAATATACATATTTTTACACATTTAAATACTTTGTATAATTAAGCAGGAAATATTTGTAAAATGTAATTGTGAATGTAATCGTTTGTGGCGTTATAGGCTGTGTAAGGTTATGGCAGATATTTTAAGCTACTATATCATTGTTTAGTAAAATAATTTTAAAAATTTTATTGATTGAAGTTTTTTTTAAACGTCTGAATAAAGTGGACAGACTTAAACCATCGGAGAGCTACATTTTATAAAAATTCTAATGCATGAAACTATGCATATTAATATAATGAGGAACTTATTTTGAAGAATTATTTTTAACAGAATTTAACGTTTTATACGTTAAAAATATTGAAGATTTATAAAACGCTAAAAAATTTTACCAAAGTTAATAACTAAATTAAACTTTGAGATATAAGATTAAACCAATTTTAGATGGAATGTAGTTAATCAATGCGGTTTCAATAAAATAAGTCACGACTTACCTGTTCACGGCACTGAATATCATCAAAGTACATTATATTGTGACCATTAATAATTATTTTACCGGTCCCAGGCATACGCACAGTTACATCAGCACGCGCTGTTTTTCGCAAACATTCTACAATTATCACAAAGAAAAATTTAAATAAATTTATTATTGATAAATTGATACGCCATACCATATGTTGTAATGTACTGGCGACCTTGATCGTCAATTTTGGGCTTAGGTACATCTAACTGTTTGGACTGATCCATTAAGGGTTTTGTGTATTTATCGATAAACTGCTTGCATTTGTATGAATATGGCTGCGCAATCAATCGATCCATAGCGCTTACAAAATTGGAATACTCAATGTCAGCAATGGTTTCGACCAGCTGGTGCTGTAATTGGTCTTTAGGTAACAATTGAAATCCAGCCATTTCTCTATAAAGTTAAAATTAAGATATTTCATTATTTAGAAATATTGGTTTAGACATACACTTTTTGATTAGGATCTGGTTGGTTGCCTCGTCGTGTCAAACGCTCCTCTAAATCGTTCAATTTGTTAGTCTCCTCGACAATGTCCTATAAAGAGAATAGAATTTTTAACGTACGATTCTTAAAGAGTTAAAAATACTTACATGCAACAACTTAAAAAAGTTCGGTTTGCCTGTGTAAAACATTGTATGAAACGGTCTTCCAGTCGCATCGAATTCTGCTGCTTTGCGCGCGGGGAACACTTCCTCAGGTGTTTTCATTGCAGGCCGCGCGCGTTTATCAAATAAGCCCGAGGGAAAAAGATAATCAATTGCGTTCTAAAGTTTGTAAGGAATTAGTATAGGAATTAGTATAAAAACATTATTACAATAACATTTAAAAATATTAAACCTACATCAATATCTTCCTGCGTAAAATGTTCAGGATCTTCGCCCATCATATTAGCCAAGTGGCGTTTTCCTATCTGAAATTCGAGCTGCTGGGTTTTCATGAATTCGTCATGTTCCTGAGCCCGCTCCAAATACGCTTTCATTGCTTTGCTTACTTTTTGTTTCTGCACAGCAACCGGCGACGCTTGCACGGTAACCTCACTGCTGTAGTGCTGTTTAATAAAAAAAATAGGAACACAAAGTTTGCGGTTATGCAAACATAGCAAATGACAATATATGCATAGAAAAGTGAGTTAATGGCCTCAAATTCACTTACCACGTTCGGAACATAACAAGCATTTATTCTACATGCTTTTTGCAGCAGATTTTTGTTAGCATTAATTAAATTTATACTAAAAACACGCAGCGACATTCCTAGGTTGTTTAAATTCAGTTACAGTAAAGACCAGCTGATTCAGCGTTGCCACACAAAAAAAGTAGTTGTGTTTGCATGTTGCCACATTAAAAATTGTGTGGGGTGGTGTTGAATATTCGTCTCATTTTAGAACTATAAGCTTTCAATAATAACGATTTTAACGCAGTGGAATTCCATTAGAAATAAAAATTTAGAATTTAAAAATGGTTAAAATAGGTGTGAAATGTTTTAATAGAGAAATCCCTTGCAAATTATATAGTTTATAGTACGGCGTATAGTAATATATAATTAAGAATTCGTATAAGTGAACTGTTAATGATTTCGTAAAGAATTTTTGCCCCCTGTTCTTTATGAAAATTTCTAAAAAAAAAAAAAAAAAATTTTATCTAATTGTGTTTTTTTTTACATTACTTAACCAAATACAAATCTTGTCTTTATTATTATACAATTTTTTAAAGAAAAATTAATGTAAACAACATACAAACACATAAACCGCGAGTCGTTTAACCGCGCAATTATAAATATACATATATTTCTAGTTATTGCAATTTACTAAAAAAAATAACTTTAATTAATTTATAGGTAATGCAGCTACTCTTTATTTGGTCGCGTAGAAAAAGACTTGAAGCAATAGTGTACTATTTCCCATCGGCCAGTGAACATTTTACTTCCATGCTTGCTTAAGAGCTTTTCGCGATGCTAAATGCTTTACGACAAGCGAACCTGATGTCAACGCCACCAGAACTATGGAAATGAGTATATAGTCAAAGTCCTCCTTCAATAGATCAAAAGTCTTTGAAGGCGCAACACGTGTTACGAATATATCGAGGCCAGTGGCCACTACTAAGCAGGTACTCTCTAAACCACTAGGAGCAGTATAGATATTACTTAAACGAGCAACTGTTTGATTATAATTAATAAAACTTTCTGTGGACAGTGGCAGCTCTGGAATATAAGGTATTGCAGCTTCTTCGCGACCCTGCGTCGTTGAGGCTACTGGCCGTCTCGGATCAAGCAGCGCCCATGGCATTTCAACAATGGCTCCGCTGCTAGTTCCAACTGTAATAAGGTAATATGAACATCCATAATATAAAAACATTTGAAAATTTGAATATATTTATATAATAAACTTACTCAGCACATGTTTATTTGTAATACCACGTTCTGTGATGGTCTCACGCAATGATTCAACAATAGTTGGTAATATGTACGATTGACGTTCAATTAGTGGCATTGGTGGTGCATTCAAAGAGCTCCAGACGCTGCTGTTTGCTTGTGTTTTTTCCCTCATATAATTCAATAGTTGCTGTTTTTTTTATTTCGTTAAAACAGAATAGTAAAAAATAATTTTAAAAATTGGAATACATTTTTGTATACCAAGACTAAAAGATTAACTTACTTATTTCAGTTCGTCGCACTTTGTCATTAAAGTAACTGTAAGCTAGCCAGTTTTCAGAATGTACAATATGCAATGGAGGACGCACTTTGCGATGAGTCATTGAAAAGATTACTGAACCGGATACCACATCAATAAGGTGTAGGTTTAGCAAATCTATTAACAGCATAAAGTTTGTATCATATAAGTAATAAAAATAATACAAACTTTTACTTACACTTATGTATCGGATCATTAGCTTGTGTTACAACAGCTACAAGATTTGGATTAATGTATTTGTATAGCACAGATCGATCACCTAACACGCGACCTTGTGAGTGAACACGTTCAATAGGGTTTTTAGAAGCAACAGCAACAATCTTCTGATCGCCAGCATGCCCACCTAAACGAACATTCCAAATGGCTGTGCTACTTAATTGCTGTAAGCAAGAATTAATTTGAATTTTCGAGTCACAAATTTCGCTTTACATGTGCCACATCTTACGTTCTTTTGATATTTAATGTAATAACCATTCAGCTCTGCTGATTTAACTTCGGCTGTGTAAATATATAATCCATGTGCCTGTACAAAAAAAAAAAAAAAAAAAAAAAAAACAAATAATATAACAGCTTTAGTTTTCATGCATATGTATGTAGAATACTCAAGTTAGATTTATCTTACTTTCTCGGCTGTATGCGCTGGATAGACATGCACTTTATTTTGTGAATCAAAGAGAAGGACACCTTGTATGTAATCCTTTTCCGTTTCAGAAAGTAGAGATAGCTGCTTTATTTTGTAATTCAGTTGCATGAGGCCACCATCAATAGATCGGCCTGTGATGGGATTAAAGAAGTAGAGCACGCCATTTCCTGTTTGCTGTTTAATACAATCGAAAGAAATACAATATATTAAAAAAAAAAAAGTACAAATAATAATTTTGCATTCCACTTACAATATTTTTGGCTACAATAGCGCAAAGCGGTTCCAGCGGAAAATGTTTTGCACTGCGTTGCACTATCAAACGCATTTGTTCAGCATTTGCGAAACCATCAACATCAGGCAAAAAACTGTTGCCAATGCAGCTTACCACTGATATTATCAATACCAAAGATTTTACCGGACTTTGTTAGAACAATAAGCATTTTGTGTAGGCCAAAGGAGTCACGCACAAGTCCTGCACGCTGCGAATCCGTTGGTGGGGCTCCCAATCCGATTACATGAAGAAATATATTCTTGACTTGAATAATTTGTGTGGTAATGCGATGCAAAAATGCGCTGACAATGTCACCTGTTCAGTTATTCAAACGAGAAAAGCGAGCAAAATTATCTATTAAAACAATTTAGTGTAAATCTATAAAAACATTTATATAAATAAAAAATATTGAAAATAAGTATAAGGAGGTATTTACGAAAACAGATTAAATTATGTTTGTAACTAATTAAATAATAAGACCTTTGTTGACCATGAAAGTTCTTGCGCAAGCTTATTAAATGCTAATATGTAAATTTACTTTATAACAACAAAGATAAGAAGATCGATAATTATAATTTTGCACAAGCAATTTCATATTGTAAAAATGTTTATTGAGTTAGTCAAAACAAAAAAAAAAAAAATACAAAACAAAAATTTAAGTTTCAAACCAAAGACAACAATTTAAGATTTACTCACTCTCAATACCTGTAGACTCCACTAATTAATGTGTGATGTTACATGTAAAAGCGTGTAATTTAATTTTGAAAATATGTCATTAAAAAATTTTGATTTTCTCTTATTAATTAAACCCTTCTTATTTCTATACAGTTGACAGAGTTATTAACATTTTATTAGGTACCATTCATGAGTTTTAGGGTCAAAAATTATATTATAGGAAGTACAATTAGATTGACAAACAGGGTTCATCTAGTCTGTAACTCGATAAGCACACAAATTTTGCTGATAGATAATTTAAATTTTGGAGTTTTAATTGAATTAAGATTTTGACACCGTTCGCTTTCACAAGCGTTATTGTAATTACCAATTATGTAAATTTTGGCTTCATCTTGTGATCTTAGTTCTCATTAACCCAAACGATTTTTGTGACTTTTTCGGTTATTAATATAAATTTCAAGAATGGATAACTTGCGTATCGTTTAAAAGGTGTTTACTTCCTTTAAAATTAAAATAATTTCATTACGAAAATATGCAAGTTATAGCGTAATAAGTAAAATCATATACCTATTGTTGCTTTTTTGAGATTTTCTTTCTTGATACTTGCATTAATAACTGAAAAAATTTTAGGAGTCTACGTCTTAATATACATGAAAATAGGCAAAAAAGAGACCAGTGTTTTTCATTGTTTTTCATTGTATTGCAAGCAGTAGAATACATAAATTGCAACAAAAACTATTTTAAACCAAAATCATATCATATCTTACAATGCAACTAGAAGCGATTCCATTTTAGGGTTAACATCTTTGTGTTAAAATTTTGTTAAATTTGATTTCTACAATTTTGCCCCATTGTCCCAGAAAACTATTTTAAAAGTTGACTTACCAGTTCTTCCTTTAATTTCGTTCTCAAGAGTGCCTTCGCTATCGGCCACCGGTAGATCGATAAACTGCGTTGCAATTATGTTCGCTAGTGATTCCTCACGCACCCAGCGCATTTTACTTTGCTGTACAGCGACTATGGAATCAGTGCTACTATCGAAAATAAAAAAGACAACCTTTTCCATCAGCGCTACGTTTGCTGTTACAGTTAAATGTTTTTAGTTTCGGCACACCATGCTGCTCCGGATAGGGTAAACTTTGTTCGAGCTCTTTAACAACCGCACAGTTGTCAACATAATGAGCGGTGATTTTCAGTAAATTATTGCTCAAATCCGCTTGTGCAATAACTCGCCGTTGATTAAAACTACCAACTGCAAAATTAGAACTGCGAAGATCAGTGCAGGGTCCAACTTCGTTTTTGACATTGTACAACTTTTGATTGACAACAACAACACCATTTAAACCCTTTAACGGATAAAATTTATTATACTTACATTATATTGTACAATTTATTTTGAATAACTCACCTCAAGATCATCCAGTTTATATGTTGTTTCCGTACCGGAGAGTTGTACAACATACTGCTTGTTAGAAGTGACATCTAAGCTATTCAATTTTTCCCCCACAACACAAATAAAAAAAGTTCCGCTTTGCACACAGTTTTCAGCATTTACCCAGGGTGCGACTATCTTACTCGTTGTTCCCACAGCTTGTCCACTGGTAGCGAAATACTGAGTTACTTCAATATGGCTACCCCAGGAAGGCAACACATGATAGATAAATGAATGGCTATACAGCCAAATTGCATCCAAAGCACGGTCTGTTTGCAGTGGCATCAATGACCATTCAAATTCAATAGTGCCAGTGTGGCTGTTCCAACCACGCACCAATGCTGGAGCATGCCCTTGAACTGTCAACAAATCGAAACCATAATTGCTATTAGGTCTAGCTGCAGCTGTAGGATCAGTATCGTCAGATGAACCGCTAACTTTAAAAAGTTTTATATTGCCACGCGATTGTTTCTCTAGGACCTGGCGCCACAAAATTTCACCCGTCTTTGGACATAACGAGGCTAGAACCTGCTCACGTGTACTAACAAGAAGCCGCGGCTGAAAGTGATTGAGATCCAAGTGGGCCGATTGCAAACCACCAATATTAATGCGACGCCTGGATATACATATCCTTATTAGCAAATTTAATACTAATTAATTGAACATTTTAAACTTACCAGTCAAATTTTTTAATTTGATCTTCGTAAAGTCCATCGATGCCACTTATCAGGAGCAATACCAGCGGTACTATAGCACCGGCTAAAGTCTTTGAGACCAGCATTTTTATTTATAATGGTAAATGAAATAGTATGTTTAACCAGATGCACTATTCAAAACCGAACACCAATCAAGTGAATCAAACTTAATAATTTATTAATGTTAATTAGTATTTAATTTTTTTCCATCCCAGTTGCAGTGACTGACTGATTTGAATGACCGACGAATGATGAAAATGTGGAAATGGTAGTGTACTTAAGTGCGAAAGAGACAGGCTAATCGTGTCTCTGTAATGTTTCATCGTTGCCAGACTACTGAACTCGAAAATTTTTACTGGGCAGTGGCCACTCTCACGTTTCGTTATGGGACAAATAGACTACACAATTAGTTTGATATAAATCCTTACATTCAACATTCTCTTTTTATCTATTCTTACTAGCCTTAACTCAACGAAAACATTAAAAATTGGTCAATATTTAAGACTATCTGCTCAAACCGAACAAAAATCAATTTTTTTAAATTTACGCAGACGGAACGGCATAAGTTTGAGCAAACGGTCTGTTAGTGTAGTGTAGTTTATCAGGCACTGTAAATCCGCATGCCCTTCCGGCACCCTGGCGTAGAACATTTGCCATCGTACGACTATATTGTTTATTATATTGTTTTATTGTAGTTATTGTATATTATATTATTATATTCTTCAAAGTAATAATGATTGAAAAGAAAAATGATAAAAAGCAGGATATGAAGCCTCGCGATGATGGTGTGGAATTGGAAAATCAATTTATAATTCGCGTGCCAGAGGTGAGAATTGCTTTTGTTACAATGTTGCCCTTTGCTTTCTAATAAAACCTAATCTGCGCTTTAGGAACCAGCCAAAGCTCTACGCGAGGCTATACAAAGTGGCAATCTCAAAGACCGTATGACAATTAAACTGGACAACGACTTGCGTTATGGAGAAGTACGATTTGACCACTGGTTGCTTTACGCTAAGGTCGTCGATCTGCCTACAATAATAGAATGCCTTAAAACTATTGACAACAAGAGTTTCTATAAGTCTGCCGATATTTGCCAACTTATGATATGCAAAGAAGAAATGGATGAAGAGTCGGAGAAAGAGTCACCTAACAAAGGCAAGAAAAAGGACCCCAATAAAGTCGACAAGAAGTATCTTTGGCCGCACGGCATAACACCACCATGCAAAAATGTACGCAAAAGACGTTTCCGCAAGACACTAAAGAAGAAAAACGTCGAAGCACCAGAAATTGAAAAGGAGGTAAAACATTTGTTGCGCATCGACAACGAGGCTATTAAAGTTGAATATGAAATTATTAATGAGGATCTGGAAAAATCTGGGATGCAAGATCATTCAGACTTAAAGGAATATAATGACGTTGATGATGATTTTAACAATGAAACTCTGCACGATAAATCAACGAATGAAACTAGCGCCCGACGCGATACAAATATCGAGTCTGACGATGATGATGGGACATCTTACGCAAATAAAACTGCTCAGCTAAGCACAGTAGCTGAACATGACATTTTCGGTGAAGAACTATCTTCTTCGGATGACGAAGAAGACATGGGTCGTCGAACGACACAGCCAATGCATGATTTAGAGGAATCGTCACGTTTGTCGGGAGACGATTCTCATTTGGATTTCTTTGGCAATAGTTCTGGTAAAATACACACAAAGTCCGAGGCCAATGAGTTTACTAAATCCATGTTTAGAGAAGACAGCAGCCCAAAGAGTAATATAGATAAATATGGAGGATCAAGTTCAAATTTGGCAGCACCTAGCGGATTTTACGACAATCAGCACCATCTGCTTTCGAAGCGCGAAGATATTGAAGATGACTACACAAACGATGCAGCGTCTCAGCCACAATTAACAATCGCGCAGATAAATGGAAAGATATCTCAACTACATCGACAATTAATGGAACTTAAAACGCAACAGGCGCAAAAGTCGCAGGAAATCGCTACTATACAAAATGCAACTCTAAAGCAGCGTATGCAGGAGGCGTTGGACAATATTCTTAGTCAGATACTGGAAAAAGAATTGGAGCTAAAGGACTATGAGATTATGTTGGAGGCGCAAAACTAATTAAATTGCAAAAAAAAAGTTTACTTATTTTTTAAAAACTACGGCAAAAGTAACCCGCAAGTTTTAATTACCCCATTCGTATAATAAACTCGTATAGCAACAAACAACAGTTGTATCCAAAATAATTCTTTATTAAACATTATTTGTGAAATGCAATACGTTTTTTTTCTTGCCACCACTACGCTCAGAAATTGATAATAGTGCGAATGCTCTTGCCCTCGTGCATAAGGTCAAACGCTTCATTTATTTTTCTAATTCCAATTGATGAGTTATAAATTCATCAACTAGCAAAGTTTTATCCAAGTAAGATTCAACTAACTTGGGAACATCTGAAACGCTACGCCATCCACCGAAAGCGGATCCCTTCCACACGCGGCCGACAACCAACTACAATTAAATTCTATTAATTTTTCTTTATAGAATTATACTATTAAACTTACCTGGAACGGTCGTGTGCTGATCTCTTCCCCAGCACCGGCTACGCCAATCACAACCGAGGTACCCCATCCTTTGTGTGTAGCTTCCAGTGCAGCACGCATTGTATTTACATTACCAATGCACTCGAAGGTGTAATCAAAACCACCGTCAGTTAACTCGACTAAATAGTTTTGAATTAGGCCTTTGTCTGCTACATCTTTAGGATTTATGAAATCGGTGAATCCAAACTTTTTAGCGACCTCAAACTTTGCAGGATTAATATCAATGCCATATACTTTAGATGCACCAGCCTTCTTGCAGCCCATTCCAACAGCTAAACCTACTGCTCCAAGACCCCATACGGCGCATGTACTGCCTGGATCCACCTAAACTCTCAAACGTACATATGTATAATTCATTTACAAATAAAAATTTTTTGCTGTAACACTGACCTTTGCGGTATTTAGTGCCGCACCGTAACCGGTCGATATGCCACAACCGAGTAAGCAGACCTTTTCCAAAGGTGCTTTCTCGTTAACTTTGCACAGCGATATGTCCGCTACCACAGTATACTCCGAAAACGTCGAAGTGCCCATGAAGTGGAATAGCTGTTGCCCTTTGCAACTGAAACGTGAAGTGCCATCAGGCAATAATCCTTTTCCCTGGGTTATACGAATTTTCTGACAAAGATTTGTTTTGTTACTTTTACAAAATTTACATTCGTTGCACTGCGGTATATAGAGGGGTATAACATGGTCACCAGTCTTAAAATTCAAAACACCCTCGCCAACGCTTTCTACAATTCCCTGCACCTTCATGTCCCAAGATAACCGGAAACACTCCCTCTGAATCAAAACCACCCAAAGTGTAGGCGTCAGTGTGACAAACTCCAGTTGCAATTATCTTGATACGCACTTCATGAGACTTGGGTGGTGCCACCTGAATTTCTTCAATTACGAGCGGCTTTTTTGCCTCCCAAGCTACAGCGGCTTTGCATGTGATAACCTTAAAATGATATAGAGACAAACGTGGTTTTGGGAGAAATTAACTTGATAATTATTATCAACATACTTATATAGTATATATTATATGTATATTGAAGAAATATTAATTAAACAACCTACTTTGCCTTCGGTGTTGGACGACATCTTAGCACGTACTAAAATTATTCTAACCACTTTGATCGAATGCAAGAAGAAGATTAGCCATTCGTCGTGAGCTTGCGTAAATTTTGGTGAATTGTATTTTATATGTTCATAAAAGGGCGTACCCTGGGTGGGGATGGGGACTTGACTCTCAAAAATTAAAATTTTTTAAAGTAATTATTTTTATTTTTACACTATTAAGGCTTAAAATTTTTGACGGTTTCAATGTTCTTGGAATATTTTCCAAAAACCATATAATCGATTTTTTTTAAGTTAAGGGCCTCAGATTGTGTTCAAAAACCAGGCATATCTTGAAATATTTCTAATTTTGCCATGTTCAAAGAAAATCTAAATCCGAAGTGAACGTTAATTATTGTCTATAAACATATGTATGTATGTATGTGTATCAATTTAAACTTACATTTTTTTTCATAACTTTATTGACAAAATATGTATTCATTTTTACAAACACAATTTAAATATTTTTTAGAGCATAACACAGTCCGTGGCAGATTTTGCATGTCAATGTCAGCAGGTATCCTATTACACAAAAAAAAAAAATAAACATTCCAATACTAAGGTCACTAAAATCAATGCTATTCGAAATGATTTGTACACGTTTAAGATATTCTTTTATTCATAAAAAATATTGAAATCTAAATAAACATTTTGTCAAATATTGGAAATTGTTTAAAAATGCAGCAACATTATGATGGGTTTAATTTACTTTAGGCTTAAGTTCTAATAAGATGTTGAGAGTGTAAAGAAAGTCCATTTCATTAACATCGCAACTAGAGAGTGAAATTCCGTTGTACATAAAATATAAATGCATACATCTAATCGGAATAGAAGGCACCTTAAATCGCTACTTAAAAATGTTAATTATAATTATAATTGGTGGTTACAAATTTGTGACTTTTGTTTCTTTTGCTTTTTCGTAAATATTGAAGGAGAAAATATTTCATGATTACAGCTTGTCGATAAGTTTTGTGAACTGAAAATACTCTGAGAAATGCTTGAAAACTTTCAAGTGCAACCTACGTTACCAACTAAGTTCATCTGGCAGTCCACCTGGATAAACACCCGTAAGACAAGCTGTACAATGACCAGTCTTACTCGGATTAAGAGCTTCTCTATTAAGCTGCACTGCAGCGACAAGACCGTCTACGCTCAAATACTCAAGACTATCGGCACCCACATGTTTTGCCAATTGGTCGGCATTCAATTTGTTTGCTATAAGCTCCTCTCGAGTTGGAATATTGATGCCCATATAGCAAGGATACTTCAGCGGTGGGCTAGCAATACGTATGTGCACTTCACGTGCTCCGGCTTCGCGCAATAGTTTAATGATTGGACCAATTGTGTTACCACGCACGATGGAGTCGTCAATTAGTACAAGGCGTTTGTTGGCGACGTTTTCTGAGAGCGCTCCGAATTTTTTAGCAACACCAAGTTGACGTAGGCGTGTTGACGGCTGTATAAAAGTACGTCCTACGTACCGATTTCTGCAAAGCACTTCAGCAAATTCTAAACCAGATTCACGCGCATAACCATGTGCTGCAGCTGTTCCAGATTCGGGCACTGAACTTACAATATCGGCATCGACTGGCGCTTCACGATACAACTGACGGCCGCATTGCATACGAACTGAGTAAACCATCTGACCCTCAAAAATAGAATCGCCGCGCGCAAAATACACATATTCGAAAATGCAGAAGGCCATGCGTTTATATTCTGGTCGCTGTACAATGTCTATAGTGCGGAAGCCATTACGCGTCAGCTCCACAATCTCACCGGGTTCCACTTCACGCTCGTAACGTGCTCCAATAGATAAAAATCCGCAACTTTCACTCGATACAACCCAGCCCTCCGCAGTGGCATCATTGTTACCTGTGTTAAGTGGCATTATCTTTCCTATACAAAGTGGTCGATTTCCATATGTATCGCGTACTGCGTATATCTTATCCTTGATCATGATCACTAGTGAATAGGAAAGGGGAGCAAGCTGCATGAAATGCCTTATACGTGCAGGCCAATCGGGTCCATCTACTTCAGATACACCTTCTGGACAACAGCAAAGAGACTGCGCGATCAGCTCACTATCGCTATGTGTTGACAAACCCACACCGCGATTAAGAACTTCACGACGCAGAGACTCATTATTTACCAGCTGACCGTTGTGTGCTAAAGCCATTGTACCATGCGAAGTGTGTACAACGAATGGCTGGCAGTTGACGACTTCTGATGCACCGGAAGTTGAATAGCGCGTATGGCCAATGCCAAGATTTCCCCGCAACTTCTTCATTGAGTCATCATTAAAAAGTGTACTGATCATTCCCATACCTTTGTGTACATTAAAGTTCTTGGAACTTTTTCCTTCGCTGGTGGCAATTCCAGCACACTCTTGTCCACGATGTTGTAAAGCTACTAAGCCAAGACAGATCACGTGTGCGATATCTATTTGTGTGGGCCAATCCCCACAAGCAATAGCTCCGAACACACCACATTCATGTGTTAAACCGGTTAGTTCCTTGCCCTCGGATAATGCTGCGACTGACGATAGTAATTTATTTTCTGCCCCTTGCTCTGCAGATGCCACTTGTTGCTTGCTTGTGCTGCTGTTGCTACTGCCCACCACATCTTCTCCGCTCAACGACATGATTTGCAGCGCTGATCTTATGATTGTTTGAATACTAATTCGTCTATGAATCAAGCTCGTTTATTTATATACAAATTTTTAATAACAGATAAAAAAAATTGTATCTGCTGGCCCACGTTATAGTTATATAGTTAAATAGTGTTAAAAACGCATGCTTCGCTTTGAGCGTTTTCGATCACTGATTATGATAAAGCACTGTTCTCACGATCGCGGATATCTCAATTACATTACACGATCATTATTAAAATACCCAGAAATTTTTAGTGTTAGCAGGAGAAAGATAGATTATTTATATATATATATATATATATATATATATGTATATATATATGTTATATATATATATATATATATATATATATATATATATATATATATATATATTTATTTATATACATTATATGTATTAAAAATATAGTATAAAATTTAGATTTGAACTACAAAAAATTTATTTTAAAAACATATTGTACTTTAAATTTATATATATATATATATATATATATTTATTTATATACATTATATGTATTAAAATATAGTATAAAATTTAGATTTGAACTACAAAAAAATTTATTTTAAAAACATATTGTACTTTAAATTTAATCACGATTGTTTGTCTACCATATCATGTAGATTTATTTATTTACACTTAAGTACCAGATTTGAAATTGTGTCTTTGAGTTAATAATAGGTACTTCAAAAGAACTAAGACAGCACAGGTATAACGTCTACCAGATAAGATATGTAGTGTAGATTATTATCATTCCTTAAAGAATGTCGCATCTTTGAGTGCAAGTTTTTTTGGATCTGTATCTAGTTTCTGTTCAGCTGTTTTGATATCGTCTTTAATAGCATCTATAAGCTCGTCAACACTGTCAAAGCTACGTTCTGGACGTATATAGCCAGCAATGCAGATCTTAAGTAATTGCCCGTACAAATCGCAATTAAAATTGTGCAGAATGTGAGTTTCCTAATTGTGAAAAATCACCAATACTATTATCGCTAGATTAAATACATTTTATAAAAATATAAAAAATATACATACAAGACTCTTTTCTTGATTCTGATAAAATGGATTCCAGCCAATACTCATTACCATCTTCAGCACTTCGCCATTGTTTACACTAGCCCAGCCGAAATATACGCCTGTTTGCAGATCTACAGGCAGCGATTTAACAACCTCACGGGAAAAGTTTGCTAGAATAATATTTTATGTATTTTGTGGTTGTTAATGAGGATAACATGCATTATTGTAGGTATAAACTAACCAGTTGGTATCCCCAATTGTTTGGAACCACGACCAAAGCCAGCAACAATTTCACCTTTGACGAACAGTGGCAAATGGGTCAGCATATCTGCTAATGATTTATTCAATTGATGTTTAGATGTATTTAACGTTCTGTGCGTTATTTGATTAACGTTTCCACTTATAGTATAACACAAAATGTGGCTTAGCTTAGATCTGAAATTGATATTCAATCTATTTGTCAGAATGATTTGCTCAATTTGCAAGGAGAGGTAGACTGAAACGGTGAGTTCAACGTTTGGCTGTATAAATTTTGTTGTTAACTGGTGCGCGTTGCTACTCATAAATAAATTAATTTACCCAATCCTCATTTTTTATATTTAACTTACTACAGTTACTAAAAAGAAAACAGATGTGACTTAAGAAATAATGAATATGTTTATCAATCAGCTGTTATTAAGATGGCACGTGCGGCGCTGCCAACTTCAATGAAGTAAAATTCGTTAAAGATGGCAACATCAGCAAAAATATTAGTGCACCGTGTTTCTGTCTTGCTCGCAACTATGTTAACTTTCTGCACTGCACTGCTTTTTATATAATGAACTAATTAATATAAATTAAACCTAGTCTTTAAAGCAAAGAAAAAAATGAGTCTAAACTGTGGGAAATTGTACAACAATTTGTTACAACGACAAGCTTTTAAGAAATTTGGTAAGTACTTAAGGCGAATAGCAATAATTTAATTCAACAATTACAACTTTACTTTGATGACATAGCCGCATTTGCAACAAAAGCACAGACACAGACAGGAGTTCCTATTGCGGCGAAAAGTAGCAATGTTTCAGCTATACAACCGCCACATGGCACCGTAGCTGGTGATGGACGAAAGCCAGTAGTTCCGACACATTATCGCTTTGTTTATCCTGAGTTTTTACCAGATCCTAAAGTTGAATGGCGTAATCCAATACGCGAAAAACTCGAACGTCTTGACATGCTTGAAAGACGTCGACACATTGATTTGCCTGAGTTTTACGTTGGTTCAATTTTGGCTGTGACCAGCTCTGATCCACATGCTGCGGGTAAAGTAGGACGATTTGTTGGTATTTGCATACATCGTGAACGTTGCGGTCTTCGTGCACGTTTCACTCTACGCAATGTCATTGATCATCAAGGTGTAGAAATGTTATACGAGATGTACGATCCCACAATTCAAAAGGTTGAAGTGTTACGCTTGGAAAAGCGTTTGGACGATAGCCTTTTCTATTTACGCGATGCGCTGCCCGAGTACAGTACCTTCGATGTAAACATGGAACCAGAAACGTATGAAGAAGGTAAACCGGTATCATTGAATGAAGTCAAGGTGGTGCTGCGGCCACGACCCTGGCTAGAGCGTTGGGAGCGACAGAACTTGCGTGGCGTAGCGAACATTGATCAGTACTTGAAGGATAAACATAGACAATCAGCTCAGGCAGTACAAAAGCCATGGGAGAAGTATGATCTGATGATGCAATATCGTTCCACAATACCTGATGAGGAACAAAAAGAGATTTTTGTTGAGGTACATACCGAGTTGCATAATATGGAACTACAACGTAAGCGCAACAGAAGGAAGCGTTCGTTTGTTAAGCCGACACAGTTGGGGTAAATAACTTATATGTACCAGGCTGTCGCTTATCGTTGAAATACAAGTTAATTTAAATGTTTTCCAGTTGTATTTTATTTATGTTAAGGGTTTTTCCTATATCATATTACTATTATTAGTCCAGTAACTTTACTCGTAGAAATTAGAACTATATTACATAAAGGCGGATTTTGAAAGCACAGTTATTAATAGACACGATATTTGTAGAAGTTAATAAAAGAAATCGTAGCATTCCAGCCGATTATCATAATAACGAGATACAGTAAGAAAACGATAGGTAGTGCAATGAGTATGAGGCGCGTATTTTTTAAATGTGGTATACCTGTAAAGATCAATAGAGGTTTATATTTTGCATATATTAATTCCGATAATTTCAGACTTACAATTGTAGCCTAAAAATGTTATGTAGATATAGTATGTACACGCCAACAGCCAAAACGTGTTGCCCAGCAAACGAGAGATAAACCAAGGCTGACTAATGAGCCAATTGTAAAAGAATAGTTGTATGAAATGTAGCAGCATCAGAGGAGGAAAAAAACGCATTTAAATGTACGTCGAATGCATAGCCCCACTCAATATCTGGCTCAAGACTGCTACTTCGCAGATACCGATTTGTTACAAGCCAAAGAAATGTGGCAACAATGATACCCGCAAATATACAATCAACGAAGACCACATAGAATATGAAAGATATGCTCTGCCAAAAGGTTAAGCTCAGTACCCATGCAAAAGCCAGAGAGGTCACTGCATTACAAAAACAAAAATAAATAAGCAAAAATTCAATTAAACAAACAACCTTAATATGAACTTACCGCAAAGGCAAATGATCAACAGCACAAGGAATGCTGGATCATCCCTGGCAAATTGGGATTTTGTTTGTTTTCTGTAGTTAAAATTTCTATATACCTTTTGGGGAGAAATAAATAAGTAAAGCATTTGCCAAAGCGCAAATTCGAAGTCCATCTGATTGAATTTCAGCAGTCGCCGCAAATATTTGTAGCTCTTTGTTGTGGCTGAAAGACAATTTTTGCGGTAATTTACAGGAGGTGGTAATGGTGACTGTGCCCGAGAGGATGCCATATACCCTGACGCTACGGATGGCGTAGGTGATGTTGTATACTTCATACTGGTGTATTGACTCATTTTTTTATGGTTTTATAATTTTCATTTTCATTCGCAACGTTCATACGAAAATCACTTTTTTGCACGTCACAAACGGCGAAGGTACGGCAGAGCACCCTGTATGAAACGCCTACTTTTGCTGCTGCTTACAGTGTCTAGTTTAATACAGTGGCAAACAATGCACCGAAATTATTAATATTTATTATTGCACACACAACAAATACAAATACTACAACAGTGACGAATAAATAAGTAATAAAATAAATAAAATTACTGCTTCTTTTTGGCCACTCACACAATATTTGTAGAATATAACTTGAAGGACCCTGTACTCTAGGTACACATGGTGAGTCACTCAATATTTGAGTCACCCTGCCAATCACCAGATGACCACCCAGTTGTCGTAGACCATCGCATGCATACGTCGTAAACTAGACCGTATGCGAAAAATAGGTTTAAAAACTCAAAAAAACACTAGTCTTGGCCGTTACGAAAGCAGGGTCCTGAATCAATTTATATGAATTCTCAAATCGACTATTGAATATTTTATGTTGTTGTGCCTTTTTTGTTATGAAACAAGACAAAGTCTATGGGAAACAAAAAGTACAACTATAATAACAACAGTTTGTTCCTTTTTTTCTTTGATTTTCTATAAAAAACACATTAAATAGTTAATGTGGATATCATTTGAAGCAGAAACGAAATTGCTTCACAACTTGCATGGCAAAATTACTTGTAACAAGCTTCTACTATAATATAGCTATAGCTCAATCAAATATCCGGTTTTAACTAAAGTAATTTTAACTGTGTTACCCGTTAGACATAGTGAAGGTTCCGCGCCCATTTTGGTATAGACTCCATACATTGACCGCCCATTTTCTAATTTTTGTATAAAAATAGGTATTATTTATGGAAATTGGCTAAAAACACTTAAAATGTCATCCAATTTGAAAACAAATGTGCCACGCAATGTGCCCATTTTTAGGTATAGCCCCCATACAAATTGACCGCCCATTTTCAAATTTTTGTATGAAAATGGTTATTACTTAGATGTATTACCCAAATTGCGTAGAACTCTTCTAAATTTTTTTTTTTATAAATTCTGTGTTTTAGAAGAACTACCTACCAGTTACCTAGTTTATTTATTTTGAGTATTTCAACCTTCAAGCAAAGCACGAAACTTTACATGGCTGCCAGTAAATCAAACTTGTTTGTTAAAATAACTGTTAAGATATTTAATGTACCATATAGCTATTTCTATATTGTTGTTGAATGTTTATTTGTGAATTGTTATTTATTTCTATGTAAAACCAAACTTACATTCGAACAATTTTGACCAATGTGTAAATAAGTATGTTAATATCCTTTATTTTCTGGTCTTAAGGAATGTCTTTGTTCAGCATTTAAGCTGCCTTTTTTTCCCCTAGTTGATTTTAATTTTACTAACTCAAATTAACTAAGAAACTTTTTACGATTTTCGATTGCCGGTTAACTAATAATTAAATATTGTAAACAAAATACTTAGTCCATTCGAGATATTGTAAATTAAATAGAAATCGGCTTACAAACTCAGGCATTACATGTGTAAACCTTAAAAAACATTTAAAAAACAAAAAAAATAGGATGGCTATTCCTAAATTGCGCCAGAATAGAAATCAGCTGCTCTTTTGCCACAATTAAGATATCATTTATGGCATCCAACAATTTTTTTTCAACATTGTCCAAAGAAGTTTAGCACAATTTATAGCAGTTAAGAACAAAAGAGAGATCGAAAAGAAGTATTGAATTTATTTATTTGCGAACAGTTAAAATGTGCGACAGACGATTAAACAACAAAAAGGTCAAACGGCGCGGCGCGGCTGCACGACAAAAATCAAATCGATAAAATCGAGGGGAAATGAAAGAATTTCAAAAGAAGATTCACGGACACACTTTTGAGGTCATCTTAGGGTCAAGACGATGAGAACGGAAGATAAAGAATAGTAAGAAAAGGAGATACGATACACAGAAAGAAAAGGTGCAAATCTTTTGATTATGGTATATGTATGTATGTATGCATGTGTGTATGTATTAATAATCGTTTTGAACTCAACACGATATCTCAACAATAGATATCCGAATGTTGCACTCGTGCTGTTGTGTATAGCAACTAACAATAAGTAAAATTGTCAGGACTGATACTCCACTAGATCGATAAGTTTAGCAAAAACATTTCCGGATTTTTTGTAATCATATTGAACATTTTTTTTTTTCAATAATTTTATTCAATAAATAAAACTTTTTTGAATGCAACTATTTTCAGGATTACACAAATAATGTTAAGACTATTATTAGAAACAAATATTTCAACAAAAAGGCCGCTCAGACATACACATATGTAGTTAAAAAATGAGCAAATCGATTTTGAAATAAAAGTAGTAAAAAATCATTGCGTGAGGCCAATGCAATAAAAGCATTCATATTAGAAACGTGACAATTTATCACCTTAATTAGTCAAACATACGTACTCATGTCAATGGATAAGTTAATGTGCTGTAAACTTATAGTCACATTTACTCTTTCAACGAAAATAACATGTAAAGTAGCGCCCGCATGGAACGCCTATGTTAGCTACCGATTGTTGTTTGAAGACATGTGCTCGACAGGACATGTGTTAATCAAGGGAAGAAGCAAACATCAATAGTGCATAACTTACACGCAGCTGCTTCTGCTAGAATATGATTCTTGTAACTAAAAATATGACTAGCTCTCCACTTGGACTCGGATGCATTTGGGTAATTTATGTGACTACGTTTACATGTTTTCGCTTAATTCGATTTAATTTTTATATGCTGTGCAACATGAATTTTTTTTTAGAAACACTAAACACCGCTTCTACAAAGTGGAAGTAAATTATAACATTTATTTATATACATATTAGATATTGGTAATGATATTAAAATGTCGAATTTAGATAATTATGACATATGCAGGTAACGAACCCCACCAGGTTTATGCCATATAAAAAAATCGTCTTTTCTCAAAGCCCATTTACAGAACTTTGGGCCAGAATTAGTGAGATGGACGAAGTTATTAATGTTAAGATATATGTACCTACTTTAAAACAATTAAATGAAATTTGAAAAATCTAGGATGTTTGGAATTAGGACCTATTTGAAAGTTTTCCGTCAAATTTTTTTATACCCTGCATTTGAAGGGGAAAGGATATATTAAGTTTGTGAAATGTATGTAACAGGCAGAAGGAGGCTTAATAGACCCTATAAAGTATATATTCGTAATCAGCATTAAAAGGCGAGTCGATTCAGCTCGCCTCTCTGTCCGCCCCTGACGTCTACCTTATAAAAACGATTATCTCGGAGACTATGGAGGTAAGAGATAGGGCCACCATATTCTCCAAAGAGACCACTTACAAACGGATATTCTCTTGCACCATTTTTCGAGGTATCCACCATACAAACCTACCTCCAAAATTTTGGTTTTTTTTTCATGAATACATCTATGTTATGTTATCTTTGAACTCAAAATTTATTTTTCGAGATTTTGTAAAGAAAAAAACCAATGCAATAAAGTAAGGTATATAAAAATTGGACACAGGGTTATATTAGAGTCGAGGATACTAAACTTTAGCTTTCTTTCTTGTTTTATTTAATATAAGCAAAACTAGCGCAACAAATCAAAAGTGCAGAGATCTAAAAACAAATACACTAACTGATCTGGGAATGCGGAAAATTATAAATGGAAGGAGAGCGCTTTAAGTGTCAAAGGCGTCACGTAGCTGAGGTTCGTCGCCATCATTTGACACAGATTTTCTCAACAACAGATGTTTAAACTACTAAACAGGCCGTTAAAGATCACTAAGACCATAGACGGACGACTGGAGTTTACTCTTATTTAAATAAAATTATATCGTAATGCATGGTCCTCAGGAATTTGTTAGCAACGCAACCCCGAAAGGCCAAACAGTGAAGGGCAGAGCAGAGGTCGAGCAATCTCCGCGCGTGTCCTAAGACATTTCTTTCACAATACGATGCAATATATGTAAAAAGGTATAGCGTCATGTCATCTCACATTCTATTGCTCTCCCTTCCTTTGTGTCAAAAGTCTGCGTTCTCCCCTTCGAGGGTCACAATTGTCGTTGGCGCGAAAGATTAGTGTTTCCTACTCTTAAGTGGTCCTCAGCGTCTCTTTGTGTTATTGCAGCATTTCCTTTTCTTTCGTTATTTGTTTTGTTCCTTATATTGTACCTTTTGAACTCTGTCCTCGTGTCGAGGACTAAATATACATACATACGTACATATGTATATGTGTATAATAATAAAAGCGTGTGCTGCGCACGCGTATTAGATTTAAAAATGCATCGAAAATTCTGTTTTGGTCTGTTTTTGATTTTTATTTGACTTGTATTTTTTTATGTTCCTCTAACTTTTAAAAAATATTTTAATGGTTTACTATGATCCCATGTGTACTGTATGATGAGCTCTTTATAAAATAGCTACGATAATAAATTTTACATTAAATTTATAATAAATCTGACATCAGCATTTAAAACTGAGACGATAAAGCCAAATACGTTCGTTTTACTTTCTATCTTGCATCAGAACGAACTGATAGAGCTTTGACATTTGAAACTTAGATTTATAACTTCAGACGACGTAAGAAACCTTAATCTCAAATTATTTTCCTAACCCTATAGAGGTAAACCTACCATTAACCTGTCCCAATTTTTGTATAAAAAATATTTTTTAAGTATAGAAGCTTTAGAAACTGAGCTAATTCGATCAAAGTGTTTTGACTTGTTTTGTTTTTACTTATTACATACACATTTTATGTATGTACGAGTATTTAAAACTAAATATCTTGAACCAAAAAACATTTTACAGACCGCCTGTTTGTATGTAAAAATACGTAAAATTCTAAGCCCTCCAATTGTTTGATACATTCTTTACATAAAACCCAACTGGCATTCTAGATGATCTTAATCCCTATATCAATAAACTGCTCCTTGCAATTTAACACCAATCTAGCATAAAATTTATAAAAAAAGATGTCAACATATGCAGTACTATCATATCATCCAGAAACTGTTTATGCTTGTCGGATTTCGATGAATAGAATTAACTTAGATCTCAAAATAAAAACAACTTCATTGTAAAATAACCAATTATAGCATAAAAAAGGTATCTGAATCGTCCTGCAAATTTGTAAAGCGAACGTATAATCCTGGCAGAATAAGAATGAAGTAGATTGACATGTACAAAAAAATGCAGGTTAAGACGCGAGCAATGATGCTAATCAAAGTAACTCTAACATTTCATGATGAATATTTTTTCTTTTTCTTTTTTTATTTCAGGAAGTGCAAGCAATCGGTGACAATACGAAAATGTCATGCTTATCAGAAGCAAACGTAGCGCGCTCATCTTCAGACTGCTGTGGTATAAATGAAACAGCAAAGATTATGTCCGACCAAACAAGATCGTTTTCATTGCGATTTTTCTTTTAGTTTTTCATTTTCTTTTTCAAATTAAAGTACGCAGTTGTCGTTTGTTATTGTGGTTATTAAAGGCAAAATGCCACTCAATAATAATACAGGCTGGCAACCAGGATAACGGCCAAGCGGAAGTATCCTGCTTGACTGACTGACTGACTGACTGATGACGGCAACAGAGAAGAGACTGAGATTGAGTGAAGCTGTTTGGTTCTGTTGGTGGTAGTTGCATTTTTGTATTTATATACATTTTGTTTATATTTAACTGGCGTTGGTGTCCGTCTGCCACTCAATTCAGCACACCCGGTGACACCACCAAAATGCTTTAGGCATTATGGCTCTTTTCGTTTATGTGTGTTTGTGTGCATAAAAATAGTAATAATAAATGTATCCTGCCATCAGGATATTAGAAAAAAAGTATGAATATTACATTGCTTTGCACAGATCAAATATATTTCGTATTCAGATTTTCTTTCCAATGTGTTTCTTTCGATTTTCTTTTCACAATAGCACGAGTTTTAATTCATTTATGCAGGCGTTGATCAAGCCAGAGTCGTGTGTACCAATTTTATGTTGAAATGTCATTTGAATAGTCATTGTATTTTAATTTTTAGCACATGACGTTTATTTTTTTTTTTTTTTTTTTTTTTGGAATAGGCTTATCATATGTGTATAAAGGGACATATAAATGTAAAGTACATAATGTTATTGAATTTTTTTAACTGAAATATTGAATCACATAAGATCTTAGCTAAAATATGTTCCAAGAAATCAAGCAACGAGTTTTTAAATTTTAAGAATAATTTTGAGACTCTATTAGAATGAATTGGAAGGTAAACCAATGAACCATATGTTTAAAAATTTGAAATTATTTATTGGACAAAATAATGGTTTTATTATTTTAAATATTGAAGCATTTAAAAAAATCAGACATACTTTTTTAACACGAAGCTTAATCAGCAATGATTTTTTATACCCTGTACCCAACGGGTAAAAGAGTTAAGTTGGTGCGAATGTATGTAAGACTTAGAAGGAGCCTAGATAGATCCTATAAAGTATATATATTCTTGATCAGCATTGGAAGGGAAGTTGAACTACCTATGTCTGTCTGTCTGTAGAGCTAAAAAATTTGAAACTTACGCTCTCCTAAACCGTCAACTAGAAAATGGTTTTCTGTAGCCCTATTTTAAGGGGTACCCCATGCAAATCTCCCCTAAAATTTGTGGTTTTTGCATAACAATGTCTTTATATCTTATTGTAGGAAGTATAAATTGAATATAATTTATTACTATTACCATACAAATTTACCCCATTTTTCAAGTTTTTATATGAAAATCCAATACAATAAGATAAATTATTAAGTTAGGACTTAACTTAAGGTACACAAAGCTTGGGTACAAGGTACTTTGCAGTCGAGCATACGCGACATCAGCGTTCTTTCTTGTTTATTTTTAAAACTCGCACCCGCGTAAGTGATGCCCAAGCACTCAAACACTTTAACCCATGTTTTATTATAAAAAACAAAATTTTGTTCATAGAAATAATTAAATTATATTACATATTCTTAAATAAGTGCATAAATAAATAAATAATTTGGGTATCCAGTGCTGCAACCCATCATTAAATCTCTTAAGACAGAATGCAACCGCTAAGCCTTTCCACTCCATCCCCAAAATAATGGAATCCAAAGACTGTGAACTTGAAAATTAAGATCAAATAGTCACAAAATGGCGTTCTATTCTAAATATAAATGAGGGTCTTATCGTTTTTATTTTCTCTACTCACGCAACAAATGGAAACCGACAAAAAAGAAATAAATAAAGAAGTCTTTGAAAAGTGCGCCATATTTAATTTGTCATCGTGTTCAAACTCTTTCATTGCTCTTCACACCCTTTCAATGTGTTATACAATATAATGAGTACATAAATAGATTATAAACAATCGTGTACAATGCTTTTTCATTGGCTTTCCCCTTTCTTCATTTTCTGATTGTTCCTTTTTTTATTTATTGGCACTTCAAAGTAACCCTAACTTGTTGCATCACTTACAGCTAAAAAAAAAAAATAAAAAATAAAATGAAAAAATTACCCTCATCATGTTTTGATAAGAAGGGCGTCGGGGCATACTTCAACGATATAACAAATTAACCACCAATAAAAAGTCGAAAATTAAAAAATAATAATAGAAACATCCGCGACTACTTCCGTTTTTTTTTTTTTTTTTTTTTTTTTTTTTTTTGAGCGCCTGTATTGGGACTTCCTTTTTACCATTTCGTTTTGTTTCTTTTTTATGTAGCTCGTTTTTTTATTTGTAAATAATGTTATTAAGTCTGTTTGTGTAAACACCCTTAATTTGATTTTTTAGCGCCACTTCAAAAATATTTTTTATGTACGTACTGCATTTTTTATCGGGAGGGATATGTAAATAATTGATTGATATGTTTACAAACAAGCGTTGAATGTGCCCAGTAGAGTGTAATTAACATAATAGCATTGGAAGAGACATTGATCTGTACTTGAACTTTAGGAAATTATAACATTACATAAGAAAATCTATAATAGAAGAATAGGATTATAGAGAACACTTTTGGATGCATGAATGTTGCACAGAATCTAACCGGAAATATGTTTGAAATCCAAAAAAACGATGTCAGCGAAAGCAATATAACCTTTTCAATATTTTTTGGAAAACAGTTTATGATAAAACACTTAATAAAAATAAAACAAGTAACATACATCTGCTGCAAAACGAGTAAAAACGGAAATAAAAGGGTAAAAAATCAAACAAAAATCTTTCAAAAGCCACACAAATAAATTTGACATTGTTTCCAATAAAAGGCGAAAATGTTTGTTAATGTCTAGTGAAAATTGTTGGCGTTGCAAATATAACAAACGAAATAAAATTGTTAAATTCAATACACTAGACCAACACGAAGAAACATTTCAATTCAATCAAATGTTAATGATGCCAGCAAGGATTTCACACATACTCGTAGTGCTACCCTATACGCCACGACAGCTGTTAATATTGTTAACCCCAAAAGATTGAATAGATCGCTAAAGAAAAAAAAAAAAAAAAAAAAAACAAAGAAAAGAAAGTGCACTTCACGTTAAACAAACAAAAATGAAAAAAAAGGGCTGCAAATTTTGCATTTTTCTCTCAAAATACGCACGCACAGGTCGAAGTGTACCATATAGAGGGTCGATCCGTATCCTTTCGTATTACAATATTCATTCATTCAATGATTTGAGTCTTTTTCAACAAATTGATGAATGTTTTAGCACATCTGCATGTATCATACAGAAGTTATTTTAGGCAATTGCAACAATTGTGTCGGTTTATTTGAATAGCCACAGCCAGGTGCTAACCACGACAAATACTATTCTACTGGATACATTTTTTTGCACAGATAAAGCTGAAAAAATTTAAGCATTGCTTCTTTATAGCAAAGCCATAAACATTGTGGTAATATAATATTGTATATAACTTTAAAATGTTAGATGTTGAGCACGTGATACTATTGCAATGAAAACTTCTTTATGGTTCTTAATCAGTAGTCAGTCCCCAAATTCGTTGACATTGATATTTTACTTTTAAACCTAAATTTGATACCGCTTTGGGCCTCCATAGATTATGTGTGCATAATTGTGAGCCACATCCGCTTATCAAATGTGTCACATATTCGTTCATAAGCAATAAAAATGATACATTTTCTTGGTTTCAAATTTATGTTATTGAGCTTGTCAAAAATGTTGACAGTTCCTTATAAAGAATCAATATCTTTGCATGATATATCACCTGTTTTTTTTCCTTTATTTTTTGCTTGCAAATTCTCAAATTACTGTAATTCATTCGTTACCCATAGCAAAACCTTTGCGGCCAGAAGATTAATATAAAACTGTAATTGTCTCTTAGCATTCATCAATTGAATTTTTTTACTTCATAGTTATGGCCAACAAACAACACCAAACATTTTTCTAAATTGAACTAAATACATATATACCTGTTTTTTATATTTTATCATTTTTTTTACTTAAATTATTTTCCTGCTACATGGTTCGAAGAAACTGAAAATTGTAACTGAGACTCACCCTCAATTCTTTATTTCATTCATTCATTTTTCCCACTCCAACTAAGGGTTGTTTCTATCCCACCCCGCGTTCAAGCCAAATACATAGTATAAGCAACTTTTGCTATTAGCTGCTGAGTTTTATTAATATTTTTTACATCTTTTGCATCCACTTTACTTATATATTTATATAAGTGATGAAAATTATATATAAGTATAATCGTATGTACATGCATACATACATGAAGTACCTATATTGTTATTTTTTATATGAGTTGCGTGATATTTTTATTGGTGCTCATTTTTTGTTATTTTATTTTTTTGTTGAAGGGCGGAAAATTGGATTTGTCGATATTTAGCACTTTATGATATTGTGCAGTTTTGACTTTTTAATTTCATAGGATCATTGGTTTTTTTATAGGTTTACATGATGATAAATGTATTTTTTTAACAATGTAGTGGTGTATAAACATGTAGAAGCTGTTTTAAATGGCGGTAAAAATTTAAAACCGCTAGTAAAGTCTCCAATTCTGTATCTTTGAATCGTAGTTATATTTATACTGAAAGATTGAACGTTTGAAAATAATTAAAAATATTGATATTGCATACTGTCAAGTTAATTTAATAAAACGTCTGGTACACACACTCAATCTTTTTTATTAGAAAACAAGAAAAAAGTTAACTTCGGTTGGACCGAAGTTTATACTATATACCTGTTACACATCATTTGACGTTGATAGACCTTCGTGTGCAGCATTTGTATTAAATTTTATTTCAAAATACTAAACAAATTAAATATATTCTTAAAAATTTAGGAATTCGCGGTCCGATTTGGACCAATTTTAAACTGAAGATTTGGCATGGTATAAGAAACATTTGAACCATATTTGAAGCCATTCGCTTTATAAATAAATTTTTTTCATATAAGAACTTGAAAAAATGTTGTACTTTTGTATGGGAGCTATACCTAAAAGTGGGCGTGGCACATTGATTTTAACATAGAAAGTACACAGGACCTAGAAAAGCTTAAGTTTAAAATTTCAACCCAATATCTTTAAAACTGAGCTAATAAACCGCGCAGCAACACACAGACAGACGGACAGACGGACAGACAGACGGACATGGCTAAATCGATTCGTCTCGTCGAGGTGATCAACAATATATATACTTTATAGGGTCAACGATGCCTCCTTTAATGCGTTACAAACTTTCCGACAAACTGAATATAGGTACCTGTTTACACTAGTGTAACAGGTATAAAAATTAGCTCAATTTGTTGTAATGCAAGACAAAATTACAGATCGACAAACTAAGTATGGGGTATCTCATATTCAAGACTGTTCTTTTTTTTTGTCTTTATTGTCTTTTTTAAACGTTTGTCCATCTCTCACATCAGCTAAAATTTTGGCCTAATCTTATATCTAATACGTTCAAAATTAACGATGAAACTGCACTAAATACTTGAATTTTAAAACAGCTTAACTAATGTAAATTCATGTACACATATTCAAATTGTAAATACAAAAAAAAAAAATTTTAAAAACTCTAGAAAAAAAAAACAACAAATAAACAAAATAAAATCACTACAATCCTATATATTAAAAAAAAAACATCTGCTCCTGATGGCACTTTAGTTACAGCGGACAGAAAAACTGTATCTTCACAAAAACAACAATGCGTGGTAAAAATATATGCACGCGTCCAGTTTAGCCATGAAAAAAGTATGAATGACACAAAAAAGAAAAAGAAAAAAATGTTTACTGAGGCAGTTTCGAGTTCAATTCATTTCGGTTCGTGTCGTATCGACAATAATGTCCAGCATCCGTTAGAGTTTGCCATCAAAGGAAGTGAATAAATAGATACACGGATACGCATGGACACAGTCGGAAAAACAATCGACCGTTGAATTGAACATTCTTTGGGGGTTGCTTCTGGCTAGAAAAAAAAATGAAGTACATCGTTTGACTCTGATCAACTCATTTTATGTAGATACATACATACACATATAATGCAAGTAAATTATTTTTGTCTAATACGTATATAGTATATGCAACCAGTCAATACACATAAAAACCAATAATTGTTTAACTTTTAGCAAATTTTTGAAAAAGCATTAAAAAACAGTCTGGATAATACCTTCAAAAGACTAGATCTATGATATTCACTATGAAAAATTCGATCAAATAATTACAAAATTAAAAATTTATGT